>RCHQ01000020.1:0-355085 GCA_003676415.1 Plasmopara muralis | reverse complement strand
AGCTGAAATTCCACAATGAAGACTTGGTGCAGCTAAATAGCGCTTCGGCACGTTCTCTTTACGATGGAAATTAACTCTGAGTACTATTGCTAATTACACCCTCAACGTGACCCTGGACCCATTTTAGCAACCGCCACAATTGGGTCCTATTCTAGCTGAGAGGATGGCCCTCTTGGCTCTTTTGTAGCCAAACACAAAATGTTGTTTTTAAGCTTGCTTTCGGCCTTTTGTTTTTCCGGCCTTGGACCTTTTGAACAATTTGGCATTTTTGGCTTTTCGTCTCTTAAGAGGCTTTTACTCCTGGAATTAGTCGTAGCCGATATGCTAATTGCGCCTGTTTGAGGTCACGGGCTAACCCGATCTACGTCATATCTTACATACCGATTTGGTGGGACTACTGTCAAGTTAGCAATCCTTGCAGCTTTCCGCCACCCAGTATTACCGTCTCTCCCAATTTGCATTGGGCTTCGCCAAGGTGTTGTCTACCCTTAATTAGGGGCTTCGCATACCGACGTATTATGGCTAGGTGTTGTAACAATTCCCTCACGACAGTGCCTTCGGCATTTATCGCACTTTTCGACTCCCCAATTCTAATCCCCCAAATAGCATCACCTGTCAGTTATTGTCCACGGTGGGATTCGAACCCGATTTGGAGCAGAGGAAGTAAAACCACTGCACCAAAAGACCCGTTATGAAAATACCGGAAATCTCTGTCCTTACTCTGGATGCATCTTCGGCTCACTATGTGACTCAAAATTTGTATGCCTGCCGTCCTCGATTTACAGTTTAAACCTGTTTAGTTTACATGTGGATATCACAACAGTAGCTAAGCAACTTGCTGGATAAAGTGTAATGAATTTTGTTGAATTTATGTACAAACTTAAAAAAACTTATATGTGAAAAAGTCATTGTTCTCGAGTGGTCTTGCGTCAGCTATGCACAAGCTTTGAGCTCCACATCATATTTCTCTCAGCGATCTAATTTGGCATCGTGAGAAACTTGAACACAAAGTTGATTTTTACCCGGTATAGGTATGCCAGGGCTCGGATCTACGATCCCCGTTTATACTTAAAGCAACACCTGTCGCGGTTCACTATCCAAAATTAAGTACTAGACAAGCCACGAAATAATATAAGTCATATCATAATGTGAATTAGATTTATTGATATAGAACCCTGCGAGTAATTATTTTGCAATTACATATTCAGCATGGTTATTTTTGCTAATTTAAATGAGCATTGGAATGCCTCATTGTTCGTCGCGAGCAACTAACTCATATAAAATATTTCAGTAAATGCTTAAGCTGCCCATTCAAAAATACTATATCCCTTTAAATAAAGTATGAGCCTTCCTTGTCAAACCCATCGAAAAAGTTTTTGTAATTACTATAAGTGCAGTCGTATCTCTCACATTGTAAACTGTCTATCAATGCGATGCCGGATATTTGATTCTGTTTAAAAACTGTTATAAAAAATCGAAAGTGTAGGATGTTGGCAGTAGTGTTCGTGCTTTAAGGAATTGGCAAAGCTGTTGCATGTCATGGGATATGTGATGTACCAAAAGATGCGTAAGCCGCAATGAAGCAAGCTTATCGAACCACGAAAATGGTGCATCAGCGCACGAGCACTGGTTGAGAGTTTTAATATTATAAGACATCACGAAGGGGTTTCCGATAGTCGGAACAGTGTTTGGCGATTCCCAGCGGTAAGCCGCAAACTTATTTGTCATTATTGTGCCCGGGAGGCCATCGTATACAACGACCGTATACATAAATGGCCCTGGTGTTTGTTCTCTAGTTCATATGTTTATTACCTAATCATGGAGGCGTTTGTGAGCCAACGGACGGAGGATTACGATATAGGCATAAAGTGCTTTGGAAGGGCGATAGGCTTTACAAGAGCTTTTCTTGCCTGAGCGGCTCTTGAGGCGAGCAGCTTTTGACTTAATGCATACTGTGTTAGCACAGCTTTTGCTGCAGGCACTGCTTTTGTTGTAGGCGCAGCTTTAACACAGGTGCTTTAAAAGATATTAAAATAGATATAGTCCCTGTGTGTATTAAAAAAATAAATTTGAGATTGTTTTGACAACATTTTGTTTCTTACATAAAGCTTATTTGTTGCCGTAGTCCGATTTCAAAAGATGGAATTCCGTTAGTTGGAGAATGGTACGCTTTCAAATATAGTATATTAAACACCCGTGCCTGCGTGAGGAAGACAAGAGAAAAATAATATCAAATCAGTCAGCCTCCAAATTGCAATTTACTCGCACAATAATGGTCGATGGTTGTAAAATGGAACCTTCTGTAGACCTCCTCTGTGTGAACCACATTGAATTTCTAAAATTTTTGACAATTAGGCAAATGTTCTACAAATGTTATACCTCCCCATAAGTTCATACTGGGTTTATGATTGTTAATGAGAGCTTAGATTTGGCATACCGATCAGGTTTTCATCCGCCGGTACGATTACCCCTACGATGGACGGCCAGATGACATGGCTAGAAATTATTATAGCTCTAAGCACATAGAGGGAACGACTTTCGACCCCGGCCATAGGATGCAGCCGGGGATGGGTAACATGTCTACCCACACTGTGGTAGTTGATCGAGAAAGCCCTATTGTGTGTTTAGCGGGTCCAAAAAATGGGAGGGATAGCCCACGCTAGCGACAGCTTAATCCTAGCGTGTGGAATCCAAGAACTTAGATCGTATAGCACATAAAAGGTAAAATAAATGCGCACAGCCGGTAATTGTCTCTGAGAACACGAGAACGACCCTGTGGCCCAAGTTGTTGGTCCAACCAGGGATCCAACCGAAGTTTGGTCTTAAACAATCACACCAAAAGGTGTGACTGCCCTGTGAACCCACCACACCCGAATGGGCAAGTACCAGCTGGGGGATTGAACGCCAATTGTTTCAGAGATACGTATTTTGATCTTGCGCTGACCAAAGAAAATCCATAGTGTGATCACGACATTGGAACCCTTTTTCTAAATGGCTGGGTTGCCTTCAGCACCCCCTCAAAAACATAAGAAGAGGAAACAAGTTGCAATTTCATTATAGGTTACGGCTTTTGAAGAAGGTCATGAGACATTTTGATGCGATTATTTTTCTCACGATTGCACAAAAGAAATGGGCTCGGCTCTGGAAACTTAAAACAGGCGATGAATCAACATGGATGGGCACGCCTTCGAAAACATGGATAGATCGCTAATTAATTCAGAACATTTGAATCCGTTCTTGCGTAAGCGAGCAGTGGTAGATAGTTATCGCCATCATTTTTGAATTGTCCCATTCTTCGTCAAACCATTCCCAATGCGCTGCAAACAATTTCTTACTGCCTCTCTCGCCGCTACCATCCTTGACTGCGTATCGGGTGCAAGCTGCGATGTTGCATCGCAACTGAAAGTGATGTCTTTCAATCTTCGCACGTCGGTGGCGAACGACCCGTGTCCAAGCGGCTGCTGGGAATTACGCAAAACACGTGCCAAGAGACTTGTTGAGAGGTACCAACCTGATCTCATCGGGACTCAAGAAGGAGCCCCTGACCAAATCGAGTATTTCAAAACTGACATCTCCTTCGCGAGCACGGGCGAGTGTGCGGGTGATTGTCAATGGAATGAGCGCAACAGTATCTTTTACAAACCCGAGCGCTGGGTCTTGCTGGAGACCTCCACGTTTGCTTTGGTAAAGTGCTTTTGCTCGATATGATGGGATCTATTTTGAGACTTATCATTTGAATAATGTCTGGTATGCCTGTAGAGTGATACTCCCGATGTGCTTCCGTCGAATACGTGGAACCTTGAGTATCTGCGCGCCGCAGTAATTGCACGCTTCCGTGATAAGAATTCTGGTCGTGTTGTGTGCATGTTAAACACGCACTTTGACGTAGAGCGTGGTCATAATCAATCGGCCGTTTTGATCGCAAAGAGGTTGAGTCAACATTGTCAGGTGGATGACTCAGTTATATTAACTGGGGACTTGAATGCGCTTCCCGACAATCCCGCCGTCAAATATCTTGCTAATCAGTTCCCGATTGACGGGAGCTACGCCCCGATCCTTTTGTACGAAACGCTAACTGCTGCTGGTGCCGGAGGGTTTACGTGGATCGGGGATTCTTTTGGTAGCGTTACATTAATCAAGAAAATTGATTACATCCTCGCCCGCCGCGACGACCACACTTGTCTGCAAAAAGGTTCGATTCTAACCGACACATTTGACGGGTATTCAAGCTCAGACCACGCGGTGATACTATCGGAATTCTGCCTTGGACCAGGATGCTCGAGTACTTTTGCGTAGAAATTTCCCAAACGCGAACACGCCGAATTAGCGTGATCGACAGAAGAAGTAGGAGCGGTCAGATAATAAGGAAGCTAGATGCTTAAAACAAAATTTGCGATACTTGCTGTAATTCTCTTCTCATAGTCTTTTACGATACACATTAAATTCTGCAAGAACAAAATGTGAGCTAATCGTCTCGTTTACTGCTGTTCGTCATAACAAAAATGGCAGGTGTGAGAAATGTGACAGAGGCACTCAACAGCACCGCATTATTCTTTTCAACCAATCGAAAAAGCGAAGTATTAAACTGGCAATGCATCACCTCACGCAAGAATACGACAGTTGATTCATCAACGTCTGAAGTCTAGCTGCTTTAGGTGTACATTGAGCTATGAATCGGCATTTGACGAATCAGATCAAAAGCGTAATCTGTCCTCCGTCGCCGTAAGAAGTTCGGACAGAGCTCATCAGACATCAACTCGTATCTCTCCAGCATTTCTGCTGCAGCATCGTCGCGTCCAGTTGCACCTCAAAGCCCCTTTTGGCTTTTCAGTGAAAGAGGCAAACCTAAAAAAGCAACCCGCATCGTGAAGTGTCCATCACGCGTGGTACTGCTTCTCTAAAAATTCTCTCATCGTCTTGAATTCATTGGCTGGACAAGTAAGCACCATTCTGGCGATTTTGTTGTCCGTGAACCACAAGAAATACCGATAGTCGTTCAAGTTAGTACGCAAACCAACAGAAGCACGACGTCCTTCACTCTTCAAGTCCACCACAACCAACTCCAGCAGCAGTTGTCATCGTTCATTGTAGCTTAAAAGATCCTTCTTTACTCTGATCACGATCCGAACATCAGCGAAAACGTCGTCCATTTGGTTCGCCAGTTCGTCGATTATCATCAAATCTGCTGTTCCCTTCACTTTGAAAGGAAGTTTGCTTCGATCATCACAATCGAGCAAGTCCCGCTTTCCAGCTTCATCCTTCAGGAAATCCTTCTGCTTTCGTCTAGACATCAAAGCATCGCGTAAGCGTTCTTCAACGTACTTCGTGTACGCCTCTCGTTGGTCTGAATGCTTTTCAGAAAGTACTGACCATTGATAACCTAGAATCGAATAATTTACCACTTCATCGATGGAAACAGCCGAGTATTAAAGACCCACTTGCTGCTTGAAAAGAATTTTTTCGAACGCGGGCACGTTGATCTCCGGTACTCCAAGCGCTTTCTATCAAGTTCCTCGAGGAACTCAATCATGATCATCAGATTGCTCTACCGTGAGCGGGGTTATGGCTGCAGTGATGTCGCGCCTTGCACCTTCCGGAACTACCACCAACACGTGGATTTGATCGGTGGGCGGCTTAGGCATCCCCTCGAAAAGCTTCGGAAGGCCGAAATCTCCCTAGAGTTCTTTTCCTTAAGGATCAACGCTTCGATCAGAGCAGTCATTTCTTGAGCTTTTTCACATCATCAGTGCTTGATTCGAGCCACGTGTTGTCGCCCTTCCTGGCGAGGAACAGAAGCAGCTTGCGCGCAAAACAGTTGAATTCCTCGTCCTCATCCTTCGCCTTGAAAGCGATTTTCGATTTATTCACAGACTCGCTTGCATCGATGTCAATGGCGAATGCATTTCCCTTCACACCAACGAGCGCGCAGAACAGCGTCACCATGTTTTCAAATTTTCTTTCTGCGAGCGACTCTTTTCGTATTTCAGCCAATCAAACGGTGCAGTTTTTGACATGACTGCAGATATAAAATGTATCTACTTTAATCGACACAAAAAGCACGTATCTGTCAGATACCGATATGTTGACGATGTACATGTACCGGTAGATACCGAAATAACCGGCAATTAATATGAGTACCCAGAATTAAAAAGCATTTGACATCAGAAATAATACAGCTTTGTTAAGAAATTGATTTAATCAGTGCCAGTTTAAAGAAGTGTCAAGACATCAACGAAATGTACACTGCTGCGAAAAAACCCCAATTTTGTCGTATCCATCATCATATTTAAACACAAACCATCGACTTTGTCGTTTTGGATGTTTTTAATGATCGCTTTACGCAACATACGATTATGTCCAGTATCGATGCACCACTGTTTGTATCTAGTATTCAGTATTGTTAATGGAATTTGAAACAGTCTTTCTTACTAACAAATCTATCTGTGAAATAAAGCTTTTATAATCTTTTAAAAAAGATTCTCATTAAAGTATTTCAAAATGAATGTTTATTTGAGCCAAAGGTATTCCAATGCTTTCATTATTGCATCGATTCTACGATCATCTTTTGGAGCTACTTCATTAACTCAAGTATCTCTATAACGTCTGATTCTATTTATAACTATATTAACAACGCGAAACTTCTGTATGCAAGTCGTAAAAAATTCTAGATATGTCAGGTTGATTGTAAATATACAACCGACTCCATAGGCTACAATAATTATCATAGGTCCCTTAAAACCGTCAATTATCACATTTCAAAATACCTAAAGTTCGCAAAGTCCCCAGATTCATCGAATCAAAGTATTCATTATTGCACACTAAACTGCACCTGAGTCTAATCGAAGCAATAAATATAGCTTCCATATTCTGGGGAAATTTGATGTTTCTAATGTCTATTATCCTATTAATATGATTGTTCAGCTGGTTTGCGAGCTCTTGTAGTTCATAAGCAGTCGAATCTCCAAACTTATTTAATTTTAAAATTATTATGTAATGCTTGAATATAGCTTATCTTAGTATAAAAGGCATCAACATCCAATATCAAATATTAGTGATAGCACCCAATTCGTTTTTAGTCGATTCGACAACTAATCATAAGAGTAAAGCCGAACAAAATGTGCACTTCAGACCAAAAAATAATTTACCTGACATTAATCTCCGTTTTCCAGCAGCGGTATCGGATTAACCAAAAGATCGAACCACTAAACAACATTTTTTTTTAAAAAGCTCCAATTATCATTTCCATACTAGCGTTAAACCACTAAACTTTATGTTCGTGATGAAAAGACGTATTCTTCGTAATATACTACTCCACACTATGTGGTTCGTAACTATACTCACAGAATGATTCGCTTCTCACTTTGTAAACACGAGTATTCATGCCTCAAAGTCCTAAGCTTAACACGATAAATGTACTACAATCGCAAAAGTATTTTTTGGAGGCTGGAAGTAGACCGAGGCTGGGGCAGCGAGAGGAGCTGAGTCTGCAAAGGAGAAATATTTGTTGCCTGATCCTGGATGTTTTCTAGCCTATAAAATCTCTTAACTCTCAACATTTATGAGACGCCTACATCTCAATTTCTCGGTTTGAAACTCTACAGCCACAGATATCTCAGAATGGATTCTATTGTTTTGTATTTTCGGAGCAATGTATTTTTATGGTGTAATTTGTTGTAGGCCAACCTGGCTGAGGCGACAATAATTTCGCAAAATCTCAATAGAGATTTACACAAAGCTACAAAAAGTAAGCAAGCGGACGCCTAATAGAACTCTTGAACGACTTCCTGCATACGGAGCGTGTTTACGTGGGGGATATATGTTCTCCGCCCACTCGTCTTTATCACGTACTTATACTGGTATTGAGTAAATGCGCACATAAATTGAGCAAGGGAGTCCTCAGCCTCGTCTTGACGCGACAGGTTGTTGGGTAATTAACTTCCGTAAAATCGAGCGCCTAGCTCGTAATCGTGTGAGTCGCATGGAAGCTCCTCGCGCCAATTTTACCAAATAGCTCTTTTGAGATAGAACTGCTAGATTTGCAATTTGATGCCGCAGTTATGAAGGTTCTCACTCCTTGCTATTCCACAGTCAGAATTCCTTTCGAATAGACATTGTATGGTTTGTGATACGCGTTTGTATATGGATAAATTAGCTATCAAGTTTCTCTTTCAAGATCTGCACGAAGAAGAGGAGCACTAGATACGGAAACAAGAATCGTGGATAGATGAATTTCTGGTGTCTCGCGATTGTGGCCCCAAAAAAATATCGGCATTTTCACAATCGAGACATATTTAACAAAACTTTGTGTGACGCTAGTATATAGCGAAACCATCTTTTTGGCTAAATACTCGCTTAATTAATAAATGCTTGACCACTCAGCCTTCGTAACGCTGCAAATTTGGTATTGTCATGGACACGCTGCTGCTGAGCGCGCGCCTGAGCAGCAGCGGCTCGAGTTCCAGCTCCTGTAGCTCTAATGACGATGAGCCGCTCAGTCATAGTCTAAAGCGACATGACGCAATGCACTCACTGCTTCCTCCGCCTCCCCCGGACTCACCGCCTCCCAATACTGACATTGCGCCACCGCTGCCTCCTCCTGGCTCGCCTCCACCCAATAGTTCGAAGCGCAAACCGACCGTATCTTGGCAAACAATGAACACACGGAAAGAGTCAAATACTTTAGTGACGTTAACGCCCCATCCATCCCCATCCAAGCCACATTTGGCTGATTTATCCACGGCTTCCAGTATGCAGGAAGAAGAAGAGCAAGAGGAGGAGAATATGGATGCGTATTCTGACAAATCTGATTTGTTTGAAGAGGATATTGAGGCGATTTTGTTTGCTGAAGAGGAAGAAGACCGACGCAAAGGGTTCACGGATTGTTTGATGGAGACTCATCTGGACACCACCGCGTACCCCTACCCGGCTTATCTTGCCAAACTCTCAACTCTATTTACAGAAAAAAGTGCGTTTGGAAAGAGTCCCGAAGACTTTATTTATTGCAATAACTTGGTGGTACGTTTTGAAGGTATCTTTTAAAGTGACTTTTAAACTCATGTTTGTGTTTCTTGTTGCAGGTAAGCCCGTACCAGCTGAGGTTGTTAGATGTTCGGGCTGCCGCATTTGAACAAGCGAAACTTGGTCAAGTGCAACAAGCAGCCAAGGATGCGGCTAAAAAGGAACGGCACAGGAGACGCCAGCAGAGGTAATTACTTGGCTGCGTCTTTAGCTTCATTTCATGGGCTGTGAGTAATTTTGGGTCATTATTTTGCTGCTATAGACGATTGGAAGCTTTGGAACCGCCTATCAAGAAGATCAAGGTATCGGAAGCTGTTTTGAAAGCTATGGAAGCAAAGTCATCGGCACCTGTGAGCAGCCTGAAAGCTTTGAATAACTCTACACGTAAGCGAGTTCGTAAGAAACCAGCGTCATCGGCTGCGAAGACGATGCCAGTTGCATCGGCTTCATCACAACAAACAAGTGCATCTGCAGAAAACACTGAAACTACAAGATCAAAATCTGCGTTAGCAAAGATACCCAAAGGTAAGCGGAAGCCATCCGGTGCATCCGCTAGGGGAAAGAAGACATTGGCTACAAGCAGCCGGACGAAAAAAGTCACGGCTCCGAATGCGAAAGGCTATGCTGCAGTTGCAACAGCAAAAGTTCCTCAAGTAGTCAAGATTGAGCAGGTTGAGCCACAACCAGTCGTTGTTTCTAGCAACTCCAAGAAAAGTCGATCGCATCCAAAGATTGAGAAGGCGCGCGCAGATGCGGACGGTGATCCTGGCAACGAGAGCTCTTCGTCTTCTTCTTCATTATCGTCTTCGTCTTCGTCATCTTCGTCCTCATCTTCGACGTCCGTGTCTTCGTCCAGTGCATCTGGCGACGACACGAAAACCAATTCAATCTAGATATCAGCCAAGGCATTAAGTTGTTCTTAATGTCAAATGCTAAATTACTGAATTCTTGATTGTTTTTTGACCCAGAGATTAGCCGATTTCTGGCCCAAGTCAAACAATTGATCTAACACTTGAGGCTGTGGTGGAAACATCGCAAAGCGTGCCAATTGCAAGATTGCAAACGGAAAGGTTGGATCCATTGACGGACTGATTTCGCAATCGCTTCGCCGCAATATTTGCGCGTGGAACGCACACACTTTGACGTAACCGGGAATTTCTGGTACCAACGTGAGAAGGCCTCCGTCGACATGATATTCTCCTCGAAACAGTGACGTGCCTCGTCCCGCTAAATACCAAGGAATGTAGCAAGATGCAATGAGTGCATCGCAAAGATCGTCCGTCGAGTGAAAGTCGTCGGTCAGCACGAGCGCTCTTGCCGGCCACATTCTCTCCGTGGCGATCGTAAGGCGTTGCGCCAGCGTTTTAACAGGCAACTCACCAAACTTTGCGTAAAAGACGGCACGCAACCGCTTTTCAAGCCTCCAAAATGTGCCTTCACTGCGACACTGTCGGGCCATAGCCTTGGTCTCCTCGTGCATCTCACTCATACTCGCATTAGCGGCTAGACTTAACGCCGCGATTGCGCCTCCCGAAGCTCCAGCGAACTTGGAGCTGGTTTGAATATAGCCAGCGTCCTGCAGACCCTGTGCCACACCCAAGTGATACGAGATCAAGAAACCACAGCCACTGAAGCTGAAGTTACATGGGGTTACACGTGCAGCATCCGAGACGAGGTAACGGGCAAGACGCATTGTCGAGACAATTATGTCACTGTAACGGGCAAGTGATTATCAATTAATATATAAAATTTAGTTTAGCAGGCATTGACTGAGAGCGTGGAGTGGCAAGTGTCGATTGTTTAAAATAACTTTAAGAGGGTAAGTGCTTAGGAAATGGAATCTGTCACGCTTTACTCAAGTGTGTTGTGTCGAATGGAATCTAAGATTTGATGGAGATAATTTGTAGAGAGACCGGCGGTGCCCACTCTACACCAAGCGCCAACAAATGTACGCAGAGTGGGGTGCATTTCCTAGACCACAGACGTACACTTATACTTTTAAAGTTATTATAACAATCAGGTTTTCTGCTCAAATTTAGTAGCTGTGCCAATTCTAAGCAAACGTGATTCTTCACTTTAAAAAACTGCGATCTAACAACATGAGTGCTCGTTGACAACCACAACTAAGCGGAAAATAGAAAACGATTTTAACAAGCTATTTCCGCTGATCAATGTCTTCTTGCCCAGTGAGATCATATTTATAAGATTCATCGTGTGGGATCTGTAGACACTGCTATTGCATACATTGCAAAATATATTGACGGTGTGACTGTCATCAAAAGAGTCGATGGTGCCGAAGCAAAATTTGTCGAGAGCAGATGCTTATCGAGGTAATTTTTGCAATCAGGAATGTGTGTTATTTGGTCCGTTCATTTATCATGGCCATTGGAATGGAAATATCATTGATTGTACAAACCCTAGCATCATCTCACTATGAAGCCCAATCCACGTTCGCACGCTTGGTTTCAAGACCGGTGTACAACATTCCCTGCGTTACCTTTACAATCCACCGTCTAACTTTCTTTTAATCCATCGCTGCAAAAAAGTTGATTTCAACTATATTTGGCAAGAAGTCATACACTTTGCAAGCGGTCGCAAGACCGACATGCGACCACTAATCGAGCTGTGCACAATTCTATATACTATAGTATCCGCAAAGATATTCATTAATTGTCGCGTGTGCGCTTTGTAAACTCTTGCACTTTGCTATAATTGTTTCGAGCGGCTATGCATCTATGCCTATATTTACTCCAACCCCAACGCTTTAAGCAGTGCTACCTTTGATAAGCATTTACAACATGCTTTTTCTACAAATTCTCCTTTATTACCCAAATCTGCTTAAAGATTATGCAACACTGGAAGTAAAAAAAGCAATTGCTCCAAGGCTTGGCATTGTTGGATGTAAAAATATTTTTTTCGGCGGCAATCCAGGTGATGGCGACTCATTGAAAACTGTCTTAGTCTCGTTCGCTTGGAAGACTAAACGTAGGCGTTGGAGCTGTGCAACGGCTTCGCCTGCTGTCGGCGAGCTCGAAATATATTGGCTTCTTTGCACGTACAACCACATTATAATTACGAAAATTAACGCTAGGTTGGAGAAATTGATTAAAGGCGTTTATTTGAGCTCCCTGACCAACTGGTGTTTTTAGGCTGAGATACTTAGTTGCTTTTCTCCTACCTGACACTCGTTAGGTAAGGTTGCGGATACTTCTTCCACAATTCTCCCATCGTTCTGCATTAAAGCTGTTCGAATTCGTGTCTATATGCATTGATAATTTCGTAAAACGGTCAAAATTAGATGTAAAGAAGCTAAAAAACACTCCACACCTTGACGATTTAGGCGCATGGATTGCCGTGCCACATAATCCTCTTGTTCTTGCCAACAATGAACAATTGCGGAGCCGCTAAGTGGTTGCATCGTACAAGATACCTGCATCATGCAAAAAACGTCAATTTGAATAGAAATTATAAAATCAATGCCATTCGCACTCTTTGCTCATTAGACCGTTTCGATTCCGATGGGTTAGTGAGGCTCTTCAAGCTCACGAAAGCTACTAGAATCACGACCTTTCACTTCGTGCATTGCTAGCTCTTCGCGAGATTTCTGAGTCAGTCCAATCAATTAAAGTTCTGCAAACAATAAACACCAAGAATAAGACCTAGGAATTTTTATACTATTCGCTAACAAAATACTATCAGAAAAAATGGAGACTTGACAGCACCTCCAATGTTTCACGGAACAATCGACACCGCGTTTCCTAGTCACTAAGTATTACACTTAGCAAAACTTATGTATCAGGTGCTGCCTTTATTGTGAATATATACGTACGAATAAAAGAGTACAAGTTACTTTGTTTAGCTTTAGCTGAACTTGGTCGCCGTAGACGGAATCAATATTTTTTAATTTGCTTGCTTTCAAATGACACATACAGCCTATTCGGCAAGTTAAAGCATACTGGATTCAACCTCACTGCATTCTTTCAGACGTCTCTAGCCGCTTGTGTTTCTCCTTGCGAACTCCACCAACTAGGACGGCACCCATACAAAACAATGATTTTCATGAGTCGGTCTTTCCCGCTGTCAGCCAAGTTGCCACGTCGCCCACAAGCAGCGCTCGGCTCCCCACGTCGTTAGTGCAAATCATTAGGAGCAAGCAAGCAAATATATTTTGTGAAAGGGCACTGAAGAAAATGATCAATCAAATGCCAAGCGGTCAATTAGGAGCGAAGGATTAGATCAATAGCTCCAAAGACCAACTTCAAGTCGGCACGAGAGTTTCAACGGCAAAATGTATGGTCGGCATGAACACAATCCATGCACTGTGATCAAAGCTTACACAGCCAAAAGAAATCTTGCCATTATGGCTAAGCTAATTTCAGTAATACAACTGTTGGTGTTTGGTGCCTTTGATGAGGTACATAGCACCTCGCACAGAGGAGGCATGCAGGAAGATATGCGATTTCTAGGTGAAAGACCACTATCCTGATTACAATGTGCAAAGTGAGGTATTTAATACTTTACTTGAGTATGTAAATCGATAATGATATCGGTAGCTACCACGATAAGAGCCCATTAAACGGTCAGCTAGCATTTTGACATAAAAGCTCGGCTTCCGGAAAATGTGCGATACACGACTGTAATTTTTAAGGGAGAAGTTTATGCAGTTTTAAGGACGAAGTCAACTAACAAAGAGGTCGTGTTTTTTATTTTTCTCATTCCTAAAAAACGACTAAATTTATTATCGCAAACACATAAATACGTAGGGATGAGTATTATTCATCACTCTTTCACTTTTCTCGTATCCCCAAATGACCAAACGAGGGAAACTAGTCGACCGGTTCATTTAGCGATCTCCAAACCGGCTTTGAACAAGATTGCTTCGGCACTTAGAGAAGCCTGTAAACCATAACTGGTCTATGTATCTAAGGCAACAGCTACAACAAATTTGCGCCTGCAAAAAATGCCGTGGCTGCTGCAATAAAGGCTGCAGCTGCAATAGGGGCTGAGCCTGTACCGGCAATCGTTGGTACTTTTTTAAAAAGTTTTGCTCGATTCTGCTTTTCAACTATTCAAAGATTAGAAAAATCCTCGATCATAGCTTACATCACTTAGCTAGGCTTTTTCTTCTGCTCGCCTGAAAAGCTTTGGCTTCTGCGTACAATTGTCAGCACACTGCAAGAATTAACATCCTGACGCCAATAAAAGGAAACGATCAAACGTTTTCAAATTTTGACTGCCAAGGTGGAGCGCCGTGGCAAAGAGCATGAAGTTATCAGCCCACTTGAACAAAGGAGGCTCTGGAAGAGCCTCACAGTCAGTCGCGGTGGAGAATGCGCATCCACTGTTTTCCTTTGCCCAAGATTTTGTAGACACCTTTGCGTTCAGGCGGTAAAAGTGATGAGGATTTCTAGGAACCTAGTGCGTGTCACATTACTTGATAGTAATAGGACATTATGTGATGAATCATTAGGTAATTAAACATTTACAAGAAGATACTACTTATTATTAAAGAGCTGATGATAAAGCTGTACAGTTCAGTGATCCATCCTAGTTTTGATAATTTTGATATTTCACAGGGGTTTTGACAATATTTTGTTTCAACTAAAACTTCAATATACGACTGAAAGCCTAATAGTATATTGAGTCCTGGCATTAAGACTCAAAGCAACTTCTGGGGTCAGGCAGAAAACGATCTATGGCTCGTCCTGACTCGAAGTGTAAAATGAAGTTCGAGATTGCGAGCTGACGCTTCCTTTGCGCAAGTAGCTGTGATTGCCCCGCTGCACCTGGTAGCCTTTGTAGTCGATCTACATCTTAGTCTATTTGATAAATTCTTCATGAGAATGAAGCAGTATGATCACTTGCCACAACGCAGACAAGACAAGCTGAATAAGCAGAAAGCCCTACTTGGCCACAATATTTGGTTGCACAAGGACCCGACGCGATTAAAGAGCGTCTCGAGGTGCTCTTTGGTTGCCAAATGCGCTAGCAAAGCTTTTCAGCAGAAATTGAGAGAGTCATGTGCACTGATGACACCATGTCCAGCATTATTTAGAATGCGGCCAACGGATCGAGAAGGATCACGAATGATATGCAGCAACGAGTATGGGGGAAAAGGCTAGTCATGATTCCACTCTCTTCAAATACCACCACGCAGATCACTGTAGCCATGACAACGTTTGAAAGAACTGAAATTAAGACACTTCAGCTCTGGATCAGAGCGAGCAATAAAGAGTGGCTCTGGCATTTACTGATTGGTGGTAGTGCACGCGATTAGGTACTTACGTGTAATACCTCAGCTGAGGCCCCAGGAAAAGCCGAAGCGTCTGCCGACGCAGAAATGCTCTCAGTACCATATTACGCAATATGTACCCTTGCAACCTTACAGGGTAAAAAAAGTTGGTGGCTAGTAGTTACGAACTCTGTTGGCTGCAATGGCCAGCAATCTTCTTTTGAAGGAAGTGGCAGTCGGCTTGTAAGTTACACTTGGGTAAAGGGTGAAATGAGGTGTACAAGGTACAACCGGCCTCTTTTTGAAATGTCAGAAAAGTGGCATTAAATACCAAGCTAATCTTGTGGGCAGCATGGATAGGGCGAGGCTTTCAAGGACTGGGTCCATGGGGTGGTCTTGTTGTCACGGTTATTAGCTATGCAAGTGAGAAGGGGGTAATTTTACGAGCTGTAGAGAGACATAGGGGAATCGGTCGATGCTTCATCTTTGGACCGTCATTGGTGTTCTCTGCGCTTAGCGTCAGGAGGCTTTAATCGCACAGTCAACATGCTGTGTAATAACGGCGACATCCAGATGACCTGCTCGGTAGGTAATAAGGTTCGTCGGGCTTGAGGGAGAAATGTCAGAGATCCGTGCTCTTCGACACGAAATTTTTTTTACATATGGGGCTTCCTTGTGGTTAGGGCAGTCGTGAAGGATTTTGGCTATGTCCTCGACTACCCCGAGGTATCTGGAAATTATGCTTGGCAATAGAAAGCTAGCCATGCCCACGAGCTCTACAACACATCACTGCTTACATCGCAACAGGTACACAAGTTACTGTGAATCGATTTTAATGGAGTCAGATGTGAGGTTCTTTGATCTTAGTAGTGTCGAAGGCCATCTCATTCGGACCTTACGGCGAGGTATGGTCTATGGCGTGGCTGAAGCACCACGAACCTTGACATTAAGTATGGTTTAGTGTGGCTTTCGTTATGCAACCACCTATTCCACAAAGAAAAAGCGAACACTGAACCGATTTCGTCAACGTGTTGGGCATTGAACTAACTGAAACAGACAGAGATGGGGTAGAAGATACATGTCCGGGACGTAAATTAGCAAGAAAAACACAACAAGCTTGGATGATTTTTTTGCTGCATGTCATGGGTTACATTTGAGCCGAAGTATAATGCGCGAGGCCTTCTACAGCGCGTGAAAGGGCACGGTTGGCTCTTAAGCCAAGGCAGCATGGGATGAGCTCCATTACCACACTTGTCGCGGCGCATTATCCTTTGAGCAGTGCTCGCAGATGACAGCCCTTGCTGCATGCCGTTAACGGTGTTGCCAACTTTCGGAAAAAGAAACATCTTATCTTGCACATGGAGAGACACGCTGTCCATCGAGTAACTTTTGTCGTGCAAATTCCTCGCTGCATACCATGAAAGGTATTATTAGCAAAACATTAAGAGCGTGGACCCGTTGGCGCAGTTAGTAACGCTGGTCGTGGTTGTTGCTTGCTTTATGTCTAGCGCTTGCTTTCTGTCAAGCGTGATACAGTTAGGTAAAAGGTTGAAGAAACTTGGCACCTGCTTTTTAATGCACGTAAAGCGATAAACTTTCCGCTGGGGAATTCTACGATGAGCAGGTTTTTTTGTAAGACGTCAATGTATTCTTTGCTGAGTCAATGCAAAATGCGTCTTTACATATAAGAACTGGAGATTCTATTTGGACTGCCACTTATAATTGAGAGATGTCGACGCGTGATGCTCATCGAACAGCGCAGAAAGTATTGTATTGGTAAAGAGAGGTTCAAGTAGACATGCGGGTGATGCCGGACATGTACCCCTGTGTAGGAATATCGGTCTAGTCAAGACAGTATAAGCCTGATGTCTACTTTCTATGAGCGAGTTAATAATTGCTTAACTTGATCTGGTCAAGAAGTTCAAAACATAGCTCAAAGCGGCTTTAAAAAGAAAAAAAGTACAGTCGGTGTAGTGATAATTTGACCTAAAATAAAGATCAACTTATTATCACTCCAAGTGAATCAATCTTAATCGACACTTAAAAGACAGAAGTTGAATTCTGATCCTAGAGGAAAAATCAAATTTGTGTTTCGCTTAGTAGAAGAAGCATCTTATAAGACTTGCCTTCGGTGTTGCCAATTTCTAGAGATGTACGTCATGAAATTGACTCGGTTCTAGAATATAAAACTGTGTGGTTGTTACTAATGCTTTAGTGATGTCATAGTAACAACCACCGCGTGTCACGCAGTTCCCCCCCACCCTATGCCGTCATTTGATTCAGAAAGCTGAATGGAAAGTAATGCATCGTATACGCTCACAATAACTAATCGCGACCATCATATCCGGCAAAGGCGCCGATCATGAGAAATGATATATCGCCAAGCAATAAGACGGGTGGTATCATTTCGATCTGAGAAAGTGTCGCCATTTGGAATACAAATAGCACGACATCATATTACTACAAATGTTTAAACTGCCAAACGGTTCTCCGTTTACCGCGAATTCTAGCTCCACACATTGATCACGATTTTGCAGCCAATACAGTAATTTGATTTAAGGTTATTCTTTACATTCTAACCATTTTTCAACACCCTTTCGCCCCAAGTTTTCGGATTTTCAATTGTGGTCTAAGGTTGTTGACCTAAGTGGTCGTTATTTTTTTTAGTACAAAACTGTAGCTGCTTGCAAATAGAGCATATTTAACAAGCTTTCTTGTTCTATGTGAGGGGTGCGCGATGTGCTAATGGCAAGGCACGTGGTCTCTTGCATTTATAGGACGCCAGTTTGTCCACGGCAAAACAAGACAGCATTTCGAGCCTAGGAAGTTATTCGTCTACGTCGCCGTATTTAAAGCGTCACCGTCAAAACGCCGGCGCTAGCAAAGTAAAGCAAACCAAGTTGCTGACAAAAGCAGGCTTGTACTAAAGTGGTCAACGAGTAGCACCACCACACAATACGCTTTTCACCTCACTCAGCCTCTCAAAACCGACTCCCCTATCGCCAATAATTCGCCGTTTAACTTGCTAACTTCTGATTTGCAGGTATTACCAATATTTGAATGGCTTTGGGTTTTCACGAGCGCTTGATTGTGGACCCTTACAGAGCGATGGACTAGAAAATAAGAAGAAATTGAGCCTCGCGCATGTAGAACATTTCTACCTGAACAAGTTCTTATTTTAAAAAAATGCCCTATATGTCAGACTTTAATATTAATATGTTTCAGATTGCTTCTGGCCCAAGTTGAAGAGACTTCTTCATAACAAACTCAAAGATGCTCGACATTTGCAACCACATCGTTCTGATCGATCATCCAAATACTTGGATGCTACTACAGGAATCAGCCGGCCTGACGACTGACGGCATCGCTAAGCTTTGACTACAATCATATTCTCACTAGCCACTTTGGAGCCTGACTCGGACTCATCGTTTTACCGATTACGCAAAGGTAACGAATGATATTATATATTGTGCACGATCAAAGAGTTTGCTGCACATGCCTACACTATCGTGGCTGTAAACAAATGAGGTGGTTTATCTGCTTGCAATGCATTTAAGGACCAATGTGTATAGATCCGATGACAAGCTCTTCTATTGATAAAGCAAACGTTGTGTTGACAAGAATATTACTTTGCTGTAGACATTAAATTCTGAGCTTTAGACTAGAGGTGTTTTTACTCTTTAGGCCATATAAGTCTTTTTTCAAGCCTTCCGACGCTGGTAAGATGATAATCCAAAGGTGTTACGTCTTGATTAATACTCGTGGCTATCAAAAGGACAACGATTTCTATCAAAAGAAATGGGGCAAGTTATTAATGCACATTAACGCACGGAAGAATCAGCAAGCATGTATCGTCTTAGCCTCGACAAATACACGAATCTGTCAATAATTTGTCATCGCAAGAATGGAAAAGCAAACATTGGCTAACAGTCCTTTCACAAGCTATCATCAGAGTATCTAGAACGCTTTTGCCATCGCTTCCAAACACAGAAAATCGTTGTGCTTTCTACACACATTTCTAACAGGCTGCGGAAAAATTACAGTGATGGTATATGGCAATTATGTGTGTCGATGAACTATTAGATAGTAAGCATACGCACTTCCGCTCCGCCACTTCACGTTTATGGGAGCCATAATCGGCTAGCAGCAAAGAAGTATCATTTCTTTTTGAAGAAAGCTTATGTGACGGATATCCAAATTCTTGCTGTCCAAAAAATTATTGCCAATCCGGAAGTCCTGGGGAAGTGTATTCTTGTCACAATAGTACTTCATGCGCTCTTGTTATTCGCTCATCCGGTCCTGTGCGACCTCGAGTAAATTTATTTGACGTAGTATAAGATCTTTTGCCAGTTTTGCCAACTTGCGTATTCTGATTCTGATGCCACATCATCCGGTATATAGAAAATATATCCTAGATTCGCTTTGATCCAATTGCAAAGTATACGCGTTGATTGTTGGCCATCTCAACCAAATGCAAAGAATCATCTTAATCATTCTGTGCTCAGCTGACGATACCTCGGAAGTAATCGTCAATAAAAGGTTATGTGGCCAAGAAGCCGAGGCCAATTTGGGTTGTGTTCCCACACCAAACACGATTGCTTGCCACAACCTAGATGTGAACTTGGTGATTAGGTCGGACACAATGTTCTTTAGTGTGCTTTGTCCTTCCTGTGCTTTCTCATAAAGACCCTTGCGATTTCTGCAGTATCGTCTGTTGTCTTCGTAGCGATGTGCATGACCCTTTTTGTCAAGAGATCAACAATACCATGACGGCACTGATGTCGCTTTTGGTGTCCGGTATAGACACGAAGAAACCCATTGCAATGCCGAGTCATGTGCCTCTTGGAAAATGTAAAGACAAAAATAATCCAGACGAGTTGGTCTTCAAGCCTTGTTTAGCGACCACATTTTACAAGCGTTGACATAGCGCTGGATGTAATTTGTCATTTTTGGCAAGTAGTGCTTTTGACGTACGGCTAGATAAAGTATGTAAAACACAGCAGTGGAGTCTGTTCTTCGCCTATTTAGTAATACAAAATAGCATTCCGATATGAATACTTCGACACATCATCCCTTTTTTAAGCTTCTGGCGACATACGTCTGGTCTCTATTCCACGCATACATGTCTTTGTGATTTGGGCAACGATAACCGGGCAACGATAATCTTGTTCGTTCTGATTGTCGCCACAATCTCGCGTATCTAGACCGCTTCAAGCAATTCTTGCGAGCTAGCTTGGGTTGCTTCACGCACGAAATCCAGATTGCGTGACAGTGCATCAAACACGGTGTTAAAATCAATGATAATTCACTTGAACAAAAACTGAAGTTTGGCAAACTCAATAACCCATCGAGCTACTCTGCGGTTTTGTAGTCTTCTGCGTCAGGATCATCTCTCACGTTGAGCAAAACCACTCGTATTTTGACCATAGCGAATCAAAACAAAGTCGTTTGCTAAATGCTTGGGTGGTCTTTATCGTTTTTTTCGATTTACATCTCGTTCTCGACGTTCGTCATCTATACTCAAACCGATGACGAAGTCGCTCGTGTCACAGACGACGCGGATTGGACTTGTTTCTGATTGAAGTTACAACTTCAATACCACCCAAATTGAGGTGGTTCTCAAACTCGTAAATTGCCTGGATCTGCCTACACTGTATTTTGAGCATGGTGCAAGATAGAGCCGTGGTGAAACTCCTTTTGAAGCTGAGAAATGCTCTTTGTTATCTTTGAAGCGACATCTCCAAATTTGCGAACGGTGTGGGTAGTCTTAGTATTGAGAATTTGGTGCAAGGTGAGCTCGTAGTTTCAAGTGTGCGGGCAGAGTTGATGGCATTTCTTACGCTGTCATTGCGTAAATGTCTTCGGATGTCTTACAACGCTTATGAATTCGCCTCTGAGCCTAATCAAGCAATATTTTTATCAATTGAAACATTCGTCAGCATTGACAATAGAGCACGAGATCCAATGGGAGCGTCTAACAAAAAATCTCTGCTTGTTCACAGCTCGATCAATATCTCTCACTTTGATTTGCTGTCACAAGCTAAGTATAATATCGGCTTGGCTTAATTCATGTCTTAGCACTTATTCCTTATACTGGACACTTCTCTCGGCCGTCAATTTGTGTTAAGGAAGCCTCCATTTGACTGTCTTAAATGGTGAAAGCGCTTTTCTGACCAATTTACTGTAGCTTTTGATCCCTGCTTGATTGCCGTCTCTGTGTGCGATACTGCTGCTGTGCTGTAGTGCTGTAGTGCTGCTTGCTATACCTTATGCTATATATTCTTGTGATGGCTGGGGAGATCATTGACGACAGTGCAGTTCATGCAAAGGTCTATGTACATAATGCATGTTGGTGACGCCTTTTTCTGACAGCCCACTCTTTTTTTGTAACCTGAAAGAAGTGTACACCCTTTTCACTCTCCGTCAAACTAACTGTCGCAATTTTGATAGCCAGTCTATGATTGGCTGATATTGTGTGGGCGCTTGGTTTCTTAAATGCAATCGAATGCACAGTTTGCGTGATGACGAAGGAGTCGTTATCATTCCAAAAGCCATTAAAGCTGTACAAAGCAAGAGTTATGCGATAAAATCTAATATCAGCACGTTAACGATGGCTTTGACAGATCTCTTACGATATTGAAGGTTTAGGAAAGCGCTGACAAACCCAACACCCGAAAGGCGTAGAATTAAGGCCCGGCTTCATTGGCGTGAAGGCTAACGATGTTAAGCCTCGAGTCTCCAATCGCAGTGATGGCATCGTGTGAACGATCACGTGAGGGCTAGAAGCAAGGCGTCTCGCGCTTACCGCTCCAATTTTGGTTTGAGGTGAGGTGGTGAGCGCGTTCGTTTGACCTCGATTGTGTCTGTAGTTTGATCTGGTGTGATGGCTGTAATGACCGCTTGAGACGCTAAATCTATGGGTATTAAACAAATTGACTGCGCCAATTCTACTGGCCATCGCACGGATACGCGATAATCTGTCGTCTCATCTTTGGCAAGTGCAAAATCACATTCGAGCAAAAAGCTTCGGCTGAGTGGGGAAGTGACTAAATTTATCGCAAAGACGTAGACGTAAAGATGACTAATAACTTTTCTCTCTTTATTGAGCGTAAGCGATGACGTACATTTTTCAAGCACCGCGGTCCAGACACGCAGCACATCTGTATTAAATTGAGCTATTGGCTACGCTGATCCTTTTACACGTGGGGAATGTTTGATCGTCCGCACCAAACTTGTCGAAGGCCTACATCTCGGTCTCTCTGGTTTTGAGACACGCAAACTTCTGCCGACAAAAGATCAAAAACTCTCAAGATGATAGTAATAAGTATTTATCATAGCAGTGATACCAAATCTGAAAGTTGTGTCGTCACCGGCAGATTTGCAAACGGCTATCACGCTATAAAACTGCACTATTTTCAAAATTCATGTGCATCGGTACTATCCATAGGCATAGTTGATAATACAGTTTTAGACCACAGCAAAAGTTCAGACGTCACATAATAATCAAAATTCAAGAGACCTTATTGGTTGAAAATAATTTAGAATGTGAAAATAGCCAGATGAAGTAAAGAAGAATGATAGCCTTTACGAGGATTGCAGATGGCTGAGAGCCACCCATTCGTCACGAACATCGACCACGTACCGCTGCGAGCAGCAAAAACGAGTCTTCACATTGCATAGTTTGATGTCATTTGCTCTTCTAAGAGTACAAAGTCCACGCTAGGAAAAATCAATACTCTATCTGCTGCTTATTGCAATTTTAAAAAGCGATTTGGGACAAGCTCGGGTCGACAGTCACCTGACAAAAACGATGACGAGGAGTACCTGCCCAAATAGTACATCATAAGTGTGGGCCGTACAAATGTTTCCGGAACTGTCCTTGCGTGATTAGAGATTAGCACTTCGTCGGACCGGCAGGACTTCATCCGTTGATTTCAAGCGTTTGATAGAATAAATGGCGGTGCTAGCTCGGTCCGCATACAAAAAGAGCTATTAGTACTAGTTCAACGGTGAGGTTTCCCTATATATAATCTCTCAGTACTTTTTCGCATCTCTTTTCAAAGACGCTATTTCGTGCACAATGTTTTTTTATAATTATGGTGCACCGGTGGGAGCTTTTTATTAATGCGAAAAGAGTGTCGCGCTTTATTAATCAGGCCCACTTGTGCTCGGGAAGCTTTTCTCCTGCAAATGCGTAACTGTAAGAAATCGTTGCTCGGGTTGCATGCTCTCACGCGATAGCAACAAAGACTTGCACTTGGTATCGTTATTTGTAAGTTTGGTCTATGCACCAATCGTCAAGGTCTCAAAGATTTTGGCCGGTGTTCTCAAATTGTTTGACATAATTCTCGTCGTAGGATTAGTCATTTTTAAACTATTTTTTTCGACGATGTCTTGAGTCACTATAGATTGCCCAACTAGATGATATGAGACTACAGTCACTGATTCTTATCTGCTGTCTAGATGAATCTTATCCTCGATGAGAAAGCAAGCATCATCATGCACATCATGACACCAGCAGAACGGTAGAACGTATTTGCAAAACTTCAAAGCACTCTAATTAAACTTAGCTAGGATTAATAATATGCTCCGACTCCGCTCTCGTTCACCCTGTGTTCCGTTTTTTTTGTGAGGTAGCCCGAAGAACACACGGCTCCACACTGATGAAGCATGTCGGGAAATTACGCTGACCAGTGCTAATACCGGCAGTCTCACAGACATCCATTCTTATCTCAGCTTCGAACTTAGCAGTGGCAAGTGCACTGATGTGGCACGTGGCTAAAAGAATCTCTCATTCAAATGGCCTACAGATGGTTTTCAATAGCAGGATTGAGCACGAATCAGTTCTATAGCACGTATGGCTAATAAAGGGCCAAAGACCCTTGTGCGTCGAGCCGATGCCGAAGATGTGCTGAAGCCTCTGCTGTTTCGACGTCCGGCTACCTGATCCAGACACTATCGATTTTAGCTTATAAGAAGACAAAAATTATAAATTGAAGATGTGAGAAAAACTTACAATCTCAACAAATCGCAACGTTGTAACTATTGCAAATCATGAAGTGAACCGCATCATTCAAGTTTCGAAGATGAAGAAAACATTATAGGTTCCTATACTTTGTACACATATAGCTAAGTGAGCCGCACGCACAACAGGGGAAATGTGCTGCCCGGGTTTGTGCAGCTAGTACTATAACTCTTACTCCACCAATTAATACAGGGAACATGCCTCTCTAATTAGGTCTTCCAAAAATCAATTCGTACCTTTTCTTGTCAAGAACAAAAAATGGGTCCGTTTTCAAACTTTACAGTCAAGTATTTCAATAAGTTGGTCGGACGACAAGCTGCTCTTCGTTGGAGCATTAGTTAAATGGGTGACCGCAATCGTATGCCGATGTGCAAGAATTTGCGACGTGCTAGAGTTTACCGATACTCAGATCAACTTTTATACCTTTGTGTACTTGCGTACCAACCGTCAGTCTACCGCCACTGGTCTATTTTAAGGAGCCACGAGCGAAGCTCTAGTGCTGTGTATCGACTCACCCTGTAAGGAGAATTTAGGTCATTCTCTGTTAAGCACCCCCGACTGGTGACCAGCATTTTCACAGCTTTACGAAAGCGGCTTCTGCCAATAACCCCTTTAAGTCCTTCGGTAAGACGGAGGTCTATTTCGTCTTCTCTCTTTAAAGTCAACATGGATCGAACGCCCAATGTTACAGCAGCCTGAGCAGCGGATGTTGCTTTGCTCGATAGCACTTGAGCCAATTGTGATTGGGTCGGAGTCAGTGGGTCTACGAGTACCATCTTGTTATACAAAAGGCTACTCTTCCGTGGCATTACAAGCAAGTTTGTCTATACATGTACTCCTCTTGAAGAACGATTTGAATCGCCTCATTCTAGTTCCTGCCTGCACTATTAAGAGTTAAGCTCAATACAGGCCTACTTTTAAGACATAATTATATCGACTTAATCGGGGAGAAGCATTCCAGTAATGAGGCTGTCAAATTTCATTATTATGACTTTGTACATTAAGTTCACGTCCTCCTTCTTTCAAGAAAGCGTAAGCGTCGGTGGGACTGAGGAAATGTTGCTCTCAGCTGTTTTTCCATGTACTTTCAGGCCAATTAATGCGCAAGTAGAATATCCTTATAGATCAGTGCCCAGCTTTGCGCCTGTGTGAAAAACCAAAAGCCACAAGCACCTGATTATCCCCCATAGAAGTCGCTTTAGTGGTTGCCTCTACTTTTTATTTATAAAAATCATTCTTTTTTATACTTTAGGAATAAAAAGCTTAAAGTTCACCGAGACCCCACAGAAGATGGTCCCGCTGAGACAGCCAGAGATTCTAGCGCCTGTGCCCAAAATCACAGAGTTTGCTTGTAAATCCTGACCGCCACAAAGCTTTCCAGCCTAGAGAGCTGAAGATGCAGCCCGATCTTCAAATAAATATATGTAATGCAAACTTTCGTCTGATAACTGAAGGGAGGTGGTTTTATTTATCTTGGAGTCTTTGTAAGGGTTAAGGCAGTCAAACTACTCATGTTCGCCTATAAAGGACTACGAGTGCTGCCAAGTGCGACGAGGTCACACATCACTCCGCACAGAGGAGGCAGGCAGATAAAATGAGATCGTCTATAAAAAGAGCAGCAAGAGCCCGATGTTCCTACACCAGGAATGAAAGAAATATAATCTACAGGTCAGAGGCCGCTGATAATTCCTAAATGTCCACTAGTTTAGGCCTTGAGCACTGACTGATTTCTTGCATACAATCTTCATTCTGTAATAAATTTGCTCATAATTTTGCACTCTATAACATGAGCAGGGGACTTATCCATTTTTGTATCCTCTAAAATCTTTAATATGAAGTATCGATAAAGTGCCCGAAAGGAACAGCACGTTGCATCGTTATTTAAGATGTACCCTGACATTTCAATTGGATATGTGCCGACCGTTGAACTTTTCAGGCCTCCACATTTATGTCCAAATTTAAGCTCAATATTATAGTGAGGTGTGCATACCTACACGATGAAAAACCAAATCTTTAAGATTGGTTCATTAAGTAGATTATGTATGTATTGTCATCCATCCTAAGTTCATTCTTGTGTGTACTACATCATTAATACTAAAAATACCTCGTAAATAAAAACAACATAATATGTAAAACTGGTAATAATGCCGCCATGGTTTCTAGAGTCCAAGTTATATTTGTGCAAGGTCTGCCACAGCTATGGTGCCACTCAACCCAAAATAATTAACAAGGCTTTCATTCAAAAAGGTCAAGAGAACAGGTAGTCATTTAATTCACCTTCCGTAAATCCTTGCTCGAGTGATAATTGGCTTGTCTGTTTAGACTTTTGTCATGACAAATCGTATGTGGATAAGCTTGATCAAAACTTAAGCATGATATATGGCAGTACGTCGCGCAAAAAATGTCGTATAACCGTGTGGGCTCAAACGGTTTAGAGACGATGAACAATTATAGATGGGCACGGATTTAAGAACAAGGATAAGACGATGATCAATTATAGAACACTCGACTTCCGTTTTCGCAGCTACAGAAAGCTATCACTTTCACTTTTAAATCATCCACCTATTCGTCAATTCATCCTCAATGCGCCGCGCACAATTTTTTACCGCCTCTCTTGCCGCTGCCATCCTTGACTGCGTAACGGGTGCAAGCTGCGAGGTTGCATCGCAACTGAAAGTGATGACTTTTAATCTTCGCACGTCGATGGCTAACGACCCATGTCCAAGCGGCTGTTGGGAAGTACGCAAATCACGTGCCAAGAGACTTGTTGAAAAGTACCAACCTGATCTCATTGGTACTCAAGAAGGAGCTCCTGACCAAATCGCGTATTTTCAAAATGATCTTGCTTTCGCGAGCACGGGCGAGTGTGCGGGTGAATGCCAATGGAATGAGCGCAATAGTATCTTTTACAAATCCGAGCGCTGGGAAATGCTGGAGACCTCCACGTTTGCTTTGGTAAAGTGCTATGTTCGATATGATGGGGGTTAATTTTGAGACTAATCATTTGAATAATGTCTGGTATGCCTGTAGAGTGATACTCCCGATGTGCTTCCGTCGAATACGTGGAATCTTGAGTATCTGCGCGCCGCAGTAATTGCACGCTTCCGTAATAAGATGACTGGCCGTGTTGTATGCATGTTGAATACGCACTTTGACATCTCGCGCGGTCAGCCTCAATCGTCAGTTTTGATCGCGAAGCGGCTGAGTCAACGCTGTCAGGCGGATGACTCAGTTATATTAACTGGGGACTTGAATGCGCTTCCCGACAATCCCGCCGTCAAATATCTTGCTAATCAGGTTTCGATCGACGGGAGCTACACCCCGATCCCTATGTTTGAAACGCTAACAGCTGCGGGTGCCGGAGGTTACACGTGGATTGGGTCCTCGTTTGGGAACACCCCATTGGACAAGAAAATTGATTACATTTTCGCCCGCCGTGACGACCACACTTGTCTGCGTAATGGCTCGATATTAGTCGACACGTTTGAAGGGTACTCAAGCTCAGACCACGCGGTGCCGTTATCGGAATTTTGCCTTGGAACAAAATGCTCGAGCTGTTTTGCGTAGGAACCACATCTTATGAAAATCATACCGGTACGTTAAAATAGTCCTGCTTTCTCATATTAGCTGTACTGCAATTGCTTTCCAATCGATGATATCTAACATTGGCTGAAATAATATCCTAAACTAATATAGTACTTGTCTCTGATAGTCTACATGTAGTATTTTCAAGGTTAGCGTCGACATGCTCACTTTCATTTAAATGTGGCAGATAATCCATCTTTCTTAGCCTCAGCTTCTAAGATGCGCTTAAGTCCAGTTCTGACTGCTGAACGTCCTCTCATGCAATGACAGCGATCAAATGTGTGGTCCCCTGAATGCCGGTTGCTTAACCACCAAGAGACACTCAGACACAGCGACTTTAGATCCTCACTTCTTTTTCCTTGTCAGCTTACTTTTCTCTCCCTCCAGCTGCAGCTCTCATCAAGAAAATGAGTAAGCTTCGGCTTAAATAGCCCACAAATGCAGTATTTCTGTCTAACTCACCACTTTCTTGACACGCGACAGCACCTGACTATTGGTGCTCACGCAATTCTGCGGATAATATGGTGGATTGATTATTACTTCGCCCATGACTCGAATAGTGACTCCTTCCCATTCGCACGGCATCCTAATGGTAGTCAAAGCAGCAGCAACACCATAATGAAATCTTATCCCAATTTATTTGTTATAAGCATCACACACGTCTTGTTCAGGGCATCAAAAATGGCCTGGGCTTCCCCAGTGACACCCTGGCCAATAGAAGCCAGCACGCGCTGGGCTATGCCCTTGTTACGCTGCTCCACGCGCTGCAGCTCGTCCGCACTGATTGCCGGCAGTGTCGGCACGAGTCCTGCAGGAGCTTTCGCAAGCACTTCAACCCTCTGCAGTGCGTCCACATTAATTACCCGTGTGCGGATTATAGCCCCCCCATGATCCTCTTTATAATTGAGATGCAAACCATACTCATTAGGTGTCTGATACAGAATTATCCAGCTAGAACATCCGTACCAAGCACGAGAAAGTTGGCCACGGGGTCCAGCGTAAAAATAGTTCCCTCAAAGCTTTCGTGCGTGTTTGTTATGACGCGAATCTTTGCACCTACTAATTTGTGGTCTTGCTGCAATTCCGCCGGTATTACGGGTACAGGCGCGGCGCTGTTCATAGCCACTGCTGCCGTCTTTCTATCGAGAGCTCCAATTGGTCAATACAAAATTGTAATAAGGAGCTAGTTAATAGCGTAGAGCGTGAGGTGAGGAAGGATTGAAGTATGGGCAGCGGTCACGACGAAGGTGCGTACAAGTAGCAGCAACATATTCAAATATCGATACTTGAGGCAAAGAATTTGCGTGAAATTGCCGTTCCCTTTAAATTTTTGGTCTTTCTAGCCGCTCGAAAGCAATTCTTCTTACAATTTGTGCTTCATGTACTCTGCAGCCCCCCACGTGCCGACGCGCCAAGAAATGGTTGACGCTAAGATTCCACTGCATTATCGCGACACATGTGCAGGTTTGCTGATCCCGCTAAACAAGTGTCGACGGGCTACTTTTTTTCTTCCGTGGAAATGCCAGGACCTACGTCACGCTTATGAGAAGTGCCAGTACGAGGAATGGAAGACTCGCGTGAAGCTGCTAAAGGAACAGCATGATTCCTCTTAAGTCACAGCATTAATGGGAGGGATAGGCGGCCGCAGAAGAGCAGACGAATTCAATGCAAATGTGACAAAACAAGCAAAAGCTACAAGAGTTTCGTGTTAATCTGTAGTTTGCCCACTGTATTGCTTGCTAGATAGCTAGATCGCTTAAACGTTTCTATACCTTGCTAGATGTCAGATGGTCTAAAATAGATAAGGACTATAAAGCTTGTATGGTGTAGGCATTGCAATTATCATCATTTCCAGACATAGCTTAATTGAATTCCTAATAAAGCATGGCACAAAATTTCCGGGAAGAGCTAGCGGCGCTGTGTGGCATGTTTCCGTCGTGGGACAATGCAGTGCTAGAGGATCTTCTTGAGACGCATCGGGGAAATGTGGAGAGTTGTGTCGACTCATTGTTGGCTATGGAGGCAGCGGACGGCGCTGCAGAGGCGCAATGTTTACAACGGCCACGTTCCCCTGTGTCAGGTGTGGGGTCTCCTTCGCGTCAATCGAATTCGATGGCAAACTCGTCATCCTCATCAAATAACCGGCCGTGTGACCGTGTTGTTTTGTCCGATGACTTTTTGCGTTTGCCGAGGGACGAATTTCGTGAATTGTCGGGCCAGGAGGAGCGCGACGCGATCTTGGCACGAATGTTACAGGATCAGTTTATTCGTGACGACGTGCTATCCAGCGAAGACATTTTATCACAATTTGATGGCATTAGATCTTCTCGACATAGTCAACGGCATGTGGTGAATAGGACGGCAGCCGAGATCGCGAGCAAGACATACTCAGCCATGAGCGAAAAGTTTACATCAATGAGCGAAGGTTAAAGTGACTTTTTTTTGTATTTAAAGGATACATACTGATAAAAGGATGCATGCTGCGTTGGTTGCTATGCTAACAGTCATGCAAGGCAAGATGCGCGAGGTATACATGCGTTTCCAGATGCGCAACGATGCTCCTGCCAGTAAAGACCTCAAAAGGTATAGCGCGAGTCTTAGGTTTTTGTCTTTGTCGTTATTTTCTTTCTGCAAATGTGCTGAGGCTGTTATTGATGCTCCAGCCAACGTCCACTAATGGAAAGTGATTCAGAGTCCAGCGAGGATGAAAATTTACGGTATAATCCAGATGTACGACAGCCTGATGTGGAAGTACGGCAAAGCCAACTGTCGCCAAGGCGATCGAGTCCGCGCAATCTGATTCGAAGATCCAACGCCAATGCTGGCACGGATTCCAAAAAGTACAATTAGCTCTGTTTTGGATGAGCTATATATCCCACCGAGGCAATAGTTTCTTCAAAGCTTTTAATGTAATGGATCATTTTACAATGAAAAAAAATCAATTGTATTCGATCGTCTCCATTCATTTTCGTCTTCCTCTTCCTTGTCTTCAACAGTCGACTTGACAGCTTCGTCGGCACTGTCTTCGAAATCATTCAGCATTTCTTGCTCAACCGATAATTTTCCAACGTCTTGCTTGTGATTTTCATTCGTCATCTGATTTGTGTATACAGAAACGTCATTCCGACTCCGCCACTCGCGCATGTCGACCGCTTCGTCTCCTTTAAAATAGCCCTTGAACCCGACATTAAAGTACCCCCTCAGTCCTTCAGCAATAATAAGAGCAAAATTTTACTCAACTTACCTGTTGCTGCCATAGTACAAAACTTGAAGTTGGAAACGGGCCGTGAATCTGTCCGTCTGTGGTCTTGTATTCCCACATTTTCTCCTGTATGGGCAAGTTTTCCTCGTTCTTACCTTCTCTTTGTTCTGCGAATTGCACGCATCTCCGTTGCTCCATAAGTTGCTCATCAGGAAAAAACTCCTCCTTAATTCTGTCGTAAACATCAACCTCTCCTAATCTCATAAAAAAATCTGCAGCCTCTGTAACCTGCTCGAACTGCTGCTTCTCCTCTGCGGTCAAGGCTGACACGGGCTCCTTTCTTTCTATCCGCTTCCGCTTGCCGCCGGGACGAACCCGCGACATCTTTTTGGAGCCAAGTCGCTTCAGTGCCTGAAGAACCGTCTCGCGAGAATTCAAGAGCGTGGCTAGAGTCCTAGTGGCCTTTTCTTCCGTCATCGTTTCCTCCACTTGATCATCGCGGAAGTCACGGAGGCTCTTGGCGTTCTTCGCAGCGTTTATTTGCTGCTCCGAGACGTTGTCCAGCCATGCCTCCTCTTGCACCTTCTTGCTGTCTTCATCCCATACAAAGTTGCCGTCACCATCGAAATAGCCATCGTCTTTCTCCTCATCCATATCAAACCTTGTCGTATCCCGCCGAACCATTATTTCATTACCGGTTTATCATTGATGAATGGTGATATAAACTATGTAAACCACAATTTATGCAGCACATTTGGTGACAAACATTCTGTTGGTGATTGGTGAAGAGCGAGACACCATGGTCCGTGGCTTTCTCCTCGCGGGGTAACTTGAGAGGATATTCTACTGACCCTGATCGCGTTTTGCAAAATGATAATGTAGGGTAAGGCCAAGAAAACCCGCAAATTCGCCGCAGTGAAACGCATGATCAGTCCTCGCGACACGCGAATGTACGCCTCGCAGTGCTAATGGTTTTGCTGTAATTGTAATAATGATTACTGTAAATTCTAGCAACTCTGTACGAAAGGCAGTTGCGAAGGTGGAAGATAAAAAGCGCAAGGAAGCAGAGCCGAAACAAATGTGCGCAGCTTGTCTTTGCCACGAAGCGAAAAGTCGCTGATAACTAACCTTTAAGTGTTTGGTTTGTTGCTTTGCGTTTGTTATTGCACTGTTTTAGTGATCAAATTCCGGCCAACATGTTTTTCAAGTACAACTCGGCACTTGGCCCGCCGTACAGCGTCATTCTGGATACAAATTTTATTAATTTCTCAATCAAGAATAAGCTCGAGGTTGTTTCAGCTATGATGGACTGTCTGCTTGCCAAGTGTACGTCGTAGACCTTCCAGTCTGAGCGGCTTTCAGCGGAAGTAATTTTGTTAACCGATGGATGTTGTACAATGTGTGATGCCATGGAATTTCGCAGGCACCCCATGTATCACAGACTGCGTGATGGCGGAGCTGGAGAAGCTTGGCCACAAATATCGTGTGGCATTGCGGCTGGCCAAGGATCCGCGTTTTGAGAGACTGCCGTGTACACACAAGGGCACGTACGCCGATGATTGTTTGGTGCAGCGTGTGCAGCAGCATCGGTGTTATATCGTTGCGACTTGTGATCGGGAACTCAAGCGTCGTATTCGCAAGGTTCCTGGTGTGCCCATCATGTATATTTCCAACCGTAAATACGTGATTGAGCGGCTTCCCGAGGCCAATGCGGCCAAAATCAAGTAGACTGCAGGCAAGCAACCTTGACTGCTTTCGCAAGGTAATTAGACATACATTTATGCCCCAGAAGGTCCTTCGTGCAAGTAAAAAGCTGCATATATGTTATTATGAGAAATTCACTAGTACTTCACTAAATACACTGGCAATGTAATTTTTTTATATCGCATTATCCGCCTTTATGCCAAGTATATTTGAAATATATTGTAATTGCTCTAATATTAACTTGCAATTTGTGTTTAGATTGTGTGTGAATGTGTGTGTGCGTGTGCATGTACAGAAAGTGTCGAGACTCCTAAACTTGCCTCCATGACGACCATCCCGCGGCTTCATATCAAGTAAGAATCAAAACTGCTCCCGCTCAATATGTTGATTTCTGCTGCAATCAAACCTATATAAGCTGTAGGTTGTGTTCACTAATCACTCGCTTGCATTCTTACAAGGAACTTCGTGTGCTCCGCCAACCTGGGCATGCGCTTTGACTTGACAAATTTGCTGGTCAAGTCACACCGACGTGCAGAGATGGTGCCCAAGAAGAACTGCATATTAATGAAGCTGCACAATCCTAAGGCCACGGCGATGCTTTTTGCCAACGGCAAACTCGTCTGTACGGGCGCAGAAACGGAAGAAGACATAAAGAATGTGGCTCGCAGGTTTACTCAGGTGATTCAAAAAATGGATTTTCCTGGAGTGAACCTTATCGACTTTAAAATACAAAACGTCGTGGGTACATGCGACCTTGGCTTTCGAGTGCTCGTGGAGGCGCTTGCCTTTGCTCACAGTGAATGCTGCACGGTGTGAAGATTCTGTCAACTACGAAGGTTCTTGTTAAGGAGGGATACTAACATTTTTTATTGGCATAGTACGAGCCAGAGTTATATCCAGCACTAATTTACCGCTTGGAGAAGCCACAGGTGAAGATCCTTGTGTTCGTAAGCGGGAAGCTGGTCTTTACGGACTCGAAGGAGCCGGAAGAGCTGTACACTGCTTGTGAGGTTATTTTTCCCGTATGTCATACGATTGTTGGCTTTAGACGCTTTGCTTATTCTTTGTTTGCGGTCATCAGATTCTTTCTCAGTATAAAGATCTGAAATCAGTCTATCCAGCGACCTCTTCTAACGGATCTTCAAGTCTCACCGATGAATCCCACCTTGGCACCCTATGATTTGTATGCTTAGGGAGTAAAGTATATAAGTACAACATCAAATTTGTCAAATAATTCAATAAATTTTAGGCTGGATATTTTTATCCTCACTAATTAGCATACTGTCAATAAAGACGTTTGACTGTCTACATGGTAGCGAAGATAAATTTTAAAGTGCATCTCAAGTATAATGACAGCCGAAGGCTTTTCGAAAGAACACTGGTCTCCGCTTAGCAGAGCGTTGTACTCAGTCCTTATGCCTGTTTGTTGGAGGCTTTTTTTTGTATGTTTCGCGATGACCTTTTGTCCGGCTATCTGAGCAATGATGGCGTACATGCTCATCGACAAAGGTAACATTCACCTATCCAGTATAAATATTAAAAACCCAACTAAGTCGCGTCAGTATTTTAGTCTGGCAAATTTACCCCACAAGTTAACGAAAGTCTAATCTGTCTGATCGATTTGTCGTCGTTCTTGCTAAAGATTAACATTAAGTTGTCGTGGTGTGAGAAGGACTAAGCAGTGTTCTTCTTCAAAGCATTTAATTGCCTCAAACGCCACACCAAAAGCTCTGGACTAGCATACATGCAGCCATATTAACCGCTATCATCTCAATTGTCCTTGTCGTGTAACAGGGACATTGGCGGGTGTACGATAAGGTCTGGCAGCAACTAATGACACGCTCACGCTCTTTGTCTTGAATTCATCAGAACGCGGCCAGTGGCTACAATTGCGTCGCAAAAGCTTAAAAAAAACTCCGAATCATCGAGAAAAAGCGATGATTTTGGCTCCTCTGTCCGACTTTTCGTACAGAATAGGATTGTCGACTAGACATGTTGCTTTATTTTTATTATGCCGAGATAGTATCCAATACAAACTCGTCAAACTCACGTCTATCGACTTGCACAGTGTGCAATGTAGATCTCCATTGCTCTTATTGCAAGGTGACAGACGCTCTCAGTCTTGTCACAGTTAACATTTTGAGGGCCTGAGAGGGCATTAGCTAAAAGGTTATTATATTCCTGTTCGATAGATACTACATTTTTTACTTCGAGAAGAAGGAAAGTTCGTGATACATGCGTCGACAGAGGTGAGGTCATTCTGCAGCAATACACAGTGTCGGCATCAATAAGCTACACGCTTCAGCTTTTGTCACATTAAACGACGCTTATTTACGTGCAAGGGTCATCGTAAAATATCATGATACGCCACGGGCTGTCACTAAAGCCACAAAGCCTGTCATGGGATGTCTACATGCTTCCTTGATTCCAGTGAATTCACAAAAAGGTTCATTCATGTGACATTGATCAGCGTGTGAAGCCGTCGTACCCATCACAGACGCCTTTGCAGTTTCTCTTTCATCAAAAACTTACCACAATATCAGTACATTTGTTAAGTCCTTCAGCAGTATGAGCTCAAATTTATACACTGGACAACCCACAGTGCAATGGAATCGGCAAGCTTGCCAAATTTGATGCCACTTACTTGAAGAATACTATTTTCCGGCACATTTAACCCGTGCGCACGTATGTATTGACTCCTTTATACAGCATGGGCCACCAACAATGGTTACTCACCCCATCATACCCTTTTTAATCAACAAGATTGACGCCAATCGGTTTATTGTGAGCTGATGGAGTATACGAAGAGTTGCTGCATGTGGCAAGTCATTGTTTCAAAATGCAACAGTCCAGCTTCCACAAAAAGTTGATGATGCTTTGCGCTTATTTGCGCCGACCATTTTCCTGTTCGAGTGTTTAGCTTATCCCCTCTTATAAAATCTTGCAGAGCTACTCACGAGTCATCTCGCGCCTTAGTGTCACAATTTAGATTCGGTAGACTTGAGGACACAATGGTGGCATACGCTATGGGCAACGCAATAACACATTAACCAAAGTATTCTGCATTACTGTACTTTTGTACTTGAGCTTATTTGTTTCAAATGTGAAGAGAGTTGAGGCGACTGTGTCGCAGTGCGTTTTGGCTTATGACCCATTCAAAATCTCAAAGGCTTAAGAGCCTTGCAGGTAAACCCTGAGTTCGACAAGAGTTCGCACGTAGCACTTTGCCACTGACATTATAATTGCTTTCGGACGCCTTGAGCTGCCGAAATTTGAACGCGATTAATTAATCTTACCTCTTGGACCTCTGCTTGTAGCAGTATGCCACTGTTAGAAATTAATCACCTCGCGCTAGTGGATGTCACTAGGCTGTGGTAGCTACTGCGTAAGCAATGCAGCCTCCCATGTCATAAAAATATGAACTTGTCAAGTTTTGTGGGCACCTTCTAAGCACTAAAATGTTGTGGCCCATACTGACCACGCATATTTGAGGGCACCAATACGCCTCTTTTGTTATGCCTTGTCATTTGCGCAAGGTATAACGTTCGTGTTAGATTGTATCCGGTGAGTGTAGTGTGTTTATCAACGCGCCTTCGCAAAAAACATACTATGAGATAGCCCATAGCTGTCGATCGAATGTTAGCAAAAAGAAAGCGATCTTCAGGCATGCAAAGCTAATGCAAATTTGGAGTTGTAATTGACTTTCTCTATCGCAAGCAAAAGCGTCAAAGTATATTGGATGGTACGCAGCTTCATCTCCAAAAATGACTGACGACTTTGTTTTAGGCTTAATTCGAAAGCTTTATCTTGTAACGACGCAACTTTCTAGCATAGCGAACTTTAAAGCGCGCAATGTCTAAGTAATAACCAGTTACGCCAAAGAAATCAAATTTTCCCCGATCTCTGAGATATTTTGCAAATTCACAAAGGCGATATTGAAAGAGCTATGAGACGTGACAAAGGGGCAAATTTACAGCGCACGCATTGGCTCATCAACACAGCTCAAATACTGACATGGAGGAACTCAGTGCACTTCGATTTTGTCTTTGGTCTGAAAGCTCTGGTAGCAACAAGATCTTCGTAGTGTGCGTGTTCCGCCTGTATGCCTATCAGCAGCTACACCACAGTAATGGGTCGACAATGAGCATGGAACTTACTATGACATAATAGATACGACATTGTCGGATATAGATCTACGTGACATAGAGCTTAAGTAAGGCGAGACAGTTTTACACACCTGTTTCACCTCGCACCGCCTTTCAATAATTTGTCAATTGCCTTAACCTAATTTTGAGAGGACTCCTTTCGGATTAAAGACCAGAGGCAAGCTCCATCTTAGTCGGGAGCTCAGAAAGACAGCCGCAAGCTTAGGGCGGTGAAGTAATTTTGAATGGGTCTCAGTCTTATTATTCCTGATTAAGCCGCATAGCGCGCACCAACTCGCGCTAAATATTTTTTTGTGCTGTTTGCTCTTAATCGCAAGGTTATTATTGAACAAGGTGCATTTGAATCCCATTAAGGCCAAAAAGCACGTATTTAAGTTGGCGTCGAAAGTCAAATTCGTGACTCGTAAGTAGACGGGTACAGTCGGATCCCCATTGTGAGTGCTTCGCCCTGTAATGCCAGTCGCATTCAGATAAAGGCTGCAGCTCAAAGACATTGTCATCTGTGCCTTATTATTATTTCGCACCCTGAAAGTGTTCCCATCTATATAAGGTAAGTATCTATTAATAGTATTAGATACGCGCGGCCATCTCGGCCGAATCGATCGCTTCAGCGCGTAAGAGCTTTCGTTCGCCTTTAAAAGGTCTTTCTTAACCAATATATGCGGTATCGGAAGCCTCGGTCTGATAGATTTGCTGCGTGGTGGCTCCTGTTCGACCACTTGATTGTTTAATAGAGTTCATTTTTGACTGTCAGATTGACTTTAGAAGTCACTGCTTGGATGTTTCGAAGTTCTACTTTTTTTATTGACGTACATGATGTTGTGTAAAGTCTCTGCTTGAATGGCGCCTCTCAAAGTCTTAATTGACTAATACTTTGGCTTTTTTGCAGTAAGTTTCTCTCACTGTTCACGTGTAGTGAAATACCGTGGCTTCACTACGCTAGAAAATACTTGAATTAAAATATACTTGAATCACCACAAATGCGGGCCTGACGTTGGCCCGTGTTATTGATTTATAGCAGTGGCTAAAAAGTAACAAACAGTGATTGATCTCTGACTGCGTCTTTGCTCTACTCATCTTGTTGATCCGCGTTGCTGCCATGAGTACCCAGGCTTATTACACCTGAAGCACAACATCCTCCTTCTGCACTTTTCCCTGCTTTATCTTTGTACATTTAAGATTCAAAATCTGCTCACCGGCTTTAATCATTGCTTGAATAATTTGGCATTGGCTTTTAACAACGCCTTCGTCTCAGGTCACCAAGAGCTTACCGCTGGTGTGCACGATTATAGCCGAGTTCCACATTAACCGCGTCACTCGATGTCTTTCACAGTCTGTACTGGAAGTCTCAAAAGCAGATATTCTTCTAGCCAAGTGGAAGGAGTCAGAACCACGATCCCTTCCAGATCGCCGTTTTGACCAGCTTTCTTGCGACAGCAGCTATCCGACTTCCAGGCTTCTTTGCCACTACTTAAACAAGTCCATTTACCGACTGGACTCGCTACCCATGCCCACTTAAACTTGATGGGCATTGTATACTTAGGTATAATTATCTGTATATAGTGTAGGGCTCTGTATGGTAAAGAGACATGATTCAGAAAACAGCCACAATCTTTGTCTATTGATTAAGACATCATCATAATTTATGGAAGCAGTATCGATGACTTGTTTGATATGTACTCACCCAAAGTCATACGAATTGCCGATCTTGTTTGTCTTCGTCTTCGATTTGCTGGGGCGCCTATAATTTTTAGAGATCATGGCTTTCAGCAGAGTGTTCTATACAAGGATGAGCAAAAAATAATGAGACACTGGTGCGACATGTTGCAAATTTTGGTCACTGCACATGACATTCAAGAGATGAAATTTGACGCGCAATATCACTGCTTGAATTAACTTGCGTATTAGATCGACTACACTCGTACTGATATCTAGAGATGTAACGTTTATGCATACATCATAACTTTTACAGTCCTCACAAGCCAAATATGACGCGACATTTGTTATCGCTATAGAACGAATCTCATTCGTTGACAATAATGCTTTGTCAGCCGTCTAAGCGACACAGTGCTTTTGCGACAATGTTTATGCTTATTTTCATTCGAATTTGCTGCAAGTCAAATCACATCGTGTACAATAGAAGATAATGGTATCGTCTGTGTTGATGACGCCGGCACCCTAGGCAAAATCCATGATCAATCCACTGGAGGCGTGCGAGCTCCAAAGGGCAGAAAGGATATAATCTCCTAATTTGAGACAAAGAGGTCTGCATGATCATAATATCCGTTTTGGTGCAGAATCATCAGGAAAGCGCGGCTGTGGCCATTCCAAACCTCGATGAGAGAGCAAGCAAATGGGAACTTTTGTCGCAATGCCTTAATTGAGGCTAGATTTATTATCCAAAATGAGCTAAGCCGTAGCTATTCACGACATTGAAAAAACGTGCATACCTTGTGCAATCACGCTCCCAAGCAGCCTGCCAGATAAAAGAATTTGTTGGACTTTGTCAAGAGGTCACGAGGTCTAAGGCTGGCAAGGATGCTCAGCAACAGCAATTTTTTTCACACGGGAACCGCTCAAATGGACGCGCTCCGTGTGCACATAGTCTCTTTTTAGATGGCCGTGCAATACGACTGAATTCCGATTTTAACGTTAAGGCGGCACGGGCAGTGGTAAATCGCAATGCCTGGATTTATCGCCCAGTCCTTTCTATGGATATTAGCTATGCGGATGTGGAGAAGGTAGTCCTTTGACCTACGAGCCACTCTATGGGCATTCTTCTATGCTCCATTTTTCAAAATACCCGTTGTTTGCTGCTGAAGCATTTCCTTCACCAAACACGCTAGAGTTGGGATAACCAAAAATGCATGCCCTACCGTTCGTCTGGCAAGCCGTGAAAAATGAGCGAAAAACCAGTTGGCGCTAAGAGGCCTACCTAGGAAGAAATTGGGCTGTTCAAGATTAGTGCTGACAAGTTTGTCCTATATAACAGAAATCGTGCTTGCAAGTCTGTCTTGCTGCTGGTTAAGTTAACGTGACGAATTACAGTCTTTCACTATCGTCTCAGGGGCGCCGTTCGATAGTCCACTAAACAAAGTAAGTCAGCTTGTTGCGGAAAGTCTTCAAGCACACCAGCGTAACGCTTTAATTGCTCTCTTGGCGACAATAACAGGAGGCGGTGCACCTCGCAGTGGATCTAGATGTAAAGCTTCTTGTCTTTGAATCCGTCGAACGCTGTTTGACCTTGGTTTATGAGTTGAATCGTGACTAGAGCGCTACAAAATCTTATTTGTTAAAAAAAAATATTGCAAATCACCTGTTAAACTAATGACTGTAAGTTGGTGAGGCATCAACTCAATTTTGCTAAGAAACAAGAAACAGTTATTGACGTAAACAGGGACCCTAGTCTGCTTAGGTGATGGACATTAAATGCTGAAAGCGGACACCGAAGTTGTCAAAGTACGGAGCGTAGTGTGGCACGTAAGCCGACGAGAGAGGCTCATACGAGGATGGCTAATCGGTGTCAGGCTCAGCGAGGCCCTACAAGTGTGCCTGGAGTAGACGCAAACCAACGCGATGTGCGTGTAAGACACATCACACACTGCTGATGCAGCTGGCTTCACACTATGGCTGATTGGGCGAGGCCCTATTATTGTGCGAGGAGTGGCACGTAGCCTCTGGACAATGTTAGTGCGACACATCACTCGTCACATAACATGAATACTATTGCTAATTTGAAGCGGGTGAGGCTTATACGCGGGAAACAGTACGTAGAAATCTGAGTGGTGCTTGCAAGCCATTGGTCTTGCTGTACTGCTGGCTTCAAGCCAAGGCAGCACGGGCAAGGCTATACCAATATACGTGGAGAGGCATGTAAACGACTGGATAACGCTTTTCACGGACAGAATTCGCTAAAAGCTTAGCGTAACATAGCCTATCAGATGCGCATACAGAGCGCCACCCGATTAATGCACGTAATTTTGCGTAGTGCCATGACGAAATTTTCCAAGTCGCCAACGAGAAGACGGTGATACATGGTGTCTCATCGTGCTTGGAAGGCCTCTCGACTAAGGAAAAAGGGTCCAAGGTCGACGCGACAAAAATCCTCGGCAAAATGCGCTTACGCTATTAAACTCGAAATAAGACCAGACTGAAACCATTTTTATCGGTTAAGCTGGACGAGTAATCAATGGCGGAGCTTGAAGATGCAAATAAAGCCGACAACCTTTCCGAGGTAAAGTCTTCCCATCTTAAAAAATGAACAAGTTATGATCACTATTGTATAAAGCAGTGTTTAAGTGTACTGAGTTAACCTTTGATCCTTACCGTTTTGCAGTTTCTTATCATTCTTTGGTACAGAAGTTCTAGGATGCGGTCTTTCAAGACACGCTAATAGTTGTATTGACTTATAAGGTACATCATATATCGACATAACTTTCCAAAGAATAGATACCTGTAATACGGTAGTGATCTTGCATACGATAACCGTGTGATTTCATCAATGCACTAACTAGTGCATAGCACGAGGTGGGAAGAATTAAGTCTCCCACTTTTCGTCGACATTCTGAGTTATGTCAAATAGTGCATGGTAATAGCTAATGACAAAGCTAATGGGACCCTTATCCCGACACATATGCCGTTACTTAAAAAGGATGTGCTGCAAACCGACATAGCAGAATTTCTTAATGCACACCGCATCGGACTTAGTCAACGGGGATAGCAATTTTCAATCACTTACATAAAGGTTGAATTTCTTAGCGACCATGTCAACCTCTTCTTACGTTTTCTTTATTTCTTGCGAGTAACAGAGGATTGCATAATAATCGGGTAGCCGATTAACGAAGTAGCACAAGCTCAGACGGCTTTCGAGAGGAAATTTTACGCTGATACTTAGCACAAAACGAGCTACGCACGACCTTGCGTTTATTCGTTCGACTAATTTAATCATTGGTGAGCGATGCCACGGAAGTCCGTCAAGTTTGCCTGTCAGAAATACCAGTGCGCTGCCTTCCACTCTATAAGGGCGCTGAAATCGTCGACGGGTAAGTATAGACATATTAGTTATTCTCCCTTCTGAGTAGAGCCTTTGGCAGCTGTGGGTAGTGCACAGTAAGTCGACCGGAATGCAAGATTGAAGCTGAGCCCGTCAACACTTATTTACATTATTAAGAGCAAGTTCCTACAGAATCAAGGATGCCGATCTGTTGGAAAACAGCGTAGCTAAGCTACGCAAAAAATCATTCAGCAATTTGTTTGCGCGCGATCGTCATTCGTCTATTTAAAGTATGCAGCCGCTGGCACCAAAAGCTGATTGTTCTATACCTTGAAGAGCACCGTTTAAAACGCCACAACCAATCGGACTCTTTGGTTTCCGACGATTGGTCAAAAAGACGCGACAGTGAATGGCCACGGATGAGAAATATTGCTAAGCTCATCTACAAGCACCAAAATTTTAATGCGACTTCAAGGATTGGAGAAAAGACAAAATATACCTATCGATACTAAGCAAAGAATATTTAAAGTCATGAGAGCAAATGATATGCAAGAAGATGAGGAATGGACTTCTAGCTACTACATAGCATCAATAAACGTGAATTTGCTTCGCTTGCTACGATGCTAATACTGAAAATAGCGTAGGCAGATACGACTGTATACCGACAACCAAAATTACTCACTTACAGTCTTGCGGTGCTAAATAAGATCAAAAGATTATAGTAGCAGCGAAGAAAAAGCAGAGAAACTAGGTCGGATCAATAACAAGTACAAAACTCCTTCCAAGGCTGCACAAAAGAATAGTACAGCAGAACGATGATAGTCGAATCGAATGTGCCTGAACATATGCCGGAGTGAGGTGGTGATAGCTCTAGCATGAACTATTAAAGACATGTGAGTATGGCGCTTTACGAGCGCTCATCTTACCTTTTGCTGGATTTTCTGGATTAGAAAGCTGCGTATCAATGGGTGTGCAGCGTGTGAGAACGGTCAACTGCGAAACTTAAGGTGCATGCATACATTTTGGGGGGTATGAAAAAGTGAGCAAAGTAGACTACTTACTCCTACATCAACTGTGTAGTCAGTTACGTACAGGACGTAAAGTTTTAAATGTAAAGTCAATTACTAACGTGACGTAAAGTTTAACAAGGCCGAACCTTTAAAGCTTGAGACAGAGTGCTGCTTGCATTGTTTGATGTCGAACATTTGATCGTTCTTTAGCAATGAAATGAATTCAGAGCCGGTGGATGCATTTTAAAGTCAAGCAGAGATGCTAAAACAGCCAGACCATAGTGTACTTATGGGATTCAGAGCTCAATCGAAACAACCAGTCAAACTCACACTATTCCAGTGTTAAAGAAGAGGACTGCGGAATGGCGTTGGCAATGGAAAGTAAAAAAAGACGTCATCATGACATTCCTTGATTTTTACTCCAAGAAAAAGAGGCTGTGTGCACTTGAGTGGAAAGCAATGTAACTTTGCGCAGTGTGTGTTATCGTATAAGGACTTTAGTAAGTGTGTTGCATACATAGTTGGTTTTGCGAGACACTTCGTGGCATGCGCTGGAAGCAAAATTCTGTTATACCTGACCGCTAAAAGTGGTGGCATATTAAGGCGGACCCCTGTTGGCAAAACGATATACCTGGTCAATATTCCACAGTGTACTCGTACTGAGAAACAAATAACATCGCTGGCGCAAATATAGGTAGGGACCCATGAATGAGCGTGAGCTTAACGTAAATATGGTCAAACGTCAAGATGTGGTTGCATGGTGTTTTACCAAAGGAGATTAATATAGAACAACCAGTGGGCCCGGAAAGGAAGATCATGCATTTGTGAGAATATTTAATCTACCGAAACCCACACTGTAGGACTAAGTTGTCTCCGAGATGGGATAGTGGTAGCTACTTCATACATTTCTATGACCGACTTCGGTACCCCTCATCGCACTATGAGGTTTTTCAAACAGTGGGGTGTTAGCCCAACCACAACTACCACACACCATATTGGGTGCTGGCTGACAGAGCACTTAGTGTGCTTTCTCGTCTCCGCTTTAGAGAACTGTCAAATCTTTTACCTATACAGTATATAGATCAATTGCGTAACCTTCCTAAACTCTATGATTGCACATCACTATATGGTTGCTTTTTCGATGCCCCTCAAATCTCTCTCTTTCTAGTTGACTTCTACGTAAAAAATCGTTAAGCTGGAGCTTATTGATTGGCCAAGCGCTTAAGTGGTGCGAATGAGCAAGCAACCATGACGAAATGTTGCTGCCTTTTTTATTTGTTCAATCAAGGGCGCTACTAGCTTGAAGTTCAGACTGAAATAAGACACATAAAAAGCGCACCCGTCTCAGCCAGATCTTTCTGTATTAAAAAGGACAATGAAGCCCCTAGCAATAGAGTCACCCTTATCATCCACCGGATTGTTGTCTCCAGTGTTTTTCATCAAACTTTAGTGCCGTCAAGGACCACAAGACGTGGCCAACATTTCTACGTATTTCCGTCTTAAAAATATGGCCGCTTACAACTAAACAAAAAGTGTAATTTTCTAGGCAAAAAAGCGAGACAAGTTGGTGCCTAATCCTGTGACAATCCGGAAGCGTATTTTCTGACGCAGATGGTGGTCTCCGGAACTCTCCCATTACGAAGCGCAACGTAGCATGTTTGGAAGTCTCCGTCTCACCGACATGAGAGTGACGTGATTCAATCTCGATGGAGCTGGACAGTTACACGCCACTCGCACTTCATCACTCAAATTTCTGTGACTGGGCGATGCAAAGAACTTTCTTTAAAATAACGATTCAGAGGGAGAATCGCAATGCTACTTGAACGTCTATTGTTCAAAAAAGGTAATGGGAAATAATGGAACACCAGCGACAAGACGTTGAACAAAAACATACTATCCTCAAAGGCTCGGGTGTCGAACTTACTTCCATCACCTACAATGGAAACACGGCTTTTACCATACAGCTAATAGAGCCCCTTCTTGCAAACATCCTTCGTGGCTCTTCCACCCTCAACCGAAAAAATGACCAACACTAATCAACAGACCCCCCGCTTTCGTGCTGCTCTCAATGTGAAAGAGCATTCTGAGCGGACACCTGTATCGCGATAAAAAAAAGTTTGTTCACAAGGTCTCGGCGACTTCACGCCCATGCTTAATGCAGTACCCATTCTTCTGCACCCACTTGCCGCATCCCTCAATCTTGCACTTGACCCCACCGCCATGACCGCGGCACAGGCCTTTGGACTGGCTGCTTTTGGGACAATCAGGGTGCTTGCAGCGAGCTCCGCCACCGTGGGCCTTGCACAAGCCACGAGACTGCGCCGTCTTCTCGCAGTCTTCAAACGAGCACGGGGTGCCGCCGCCGTGTGCTATACACTTGCGATTCGCCTGTGCGCTCTTGTTGCAATGTGGGTGCGAACAACGCTTCCCGCCGCCATGGGTTCGGCATCGTCCACGTGAGCGAGCAATGTTGCTGCAGTTTGCATATCTACATATACGACCGCTGCGAGCGTTGATATCTTGCGACTCCTGAGCCGCAACGATTGCGGCAGCCGTCATCGCGTCACTGCTGCCTTCACTCCGACCCACGCTCGAGCTAAGAAGCCGCATGCCACTGTCCTCATCCTCCGATGGAATAGACATACCGTCGGCACCGTCAAACGAGATACGAGACCGTCTCCTGTCTTGCAGATACGACACGCCCGGTAGTGATTGCGAGTACGATGGTAATGGAGACGTCGATGAAGCCGACAAGAGAGACGAGTTGGACAACGAGCGAAGTGGAGCCTTGGAATGGTGGTGCTGCTGCAGCAGTCTTGGCTGATGCAGAGGTGAAGGCGAGGAAGAAGGCGATTGGGACGATGTCGAAAGCGTCGAACCATCCGAGAATGACCGAAGCGAGAGCGGTGGAGAACGCGAGGCGATTCCGAGTGGCTTGAGATGCGTGCCCGGCGAACTTCGCATCACGTTTAGCGACGGCAAGCGCGAGCTCTTTTCAAGCTTGACAGTCAGAAACGGATTGTACGCCTTACTAATTGGCGCAGCTGGGGCCGACAGGGCCATACTAGCAAATGGTGAGACGGGCGGTGCCACGGGGGGCGTTGCGTGTGGAGTCGAGGAACTAAAGCCTCCATAGGTGAAGGCGTGCGTCGTGGATGGCACACAGAGGCGGCTGGCTTCATGACGCGGCAGTGGCGAGATAAAGCACATTTCTTCTTTTTGCACCTGAAGTTGCTCCTCGAGTTGACGCTGCTCTTCGAGCTCGGCCGCCGAGGGCCCGTCGTCACTTACTTGGGGCCGAAAAAAAGACAGAAAGGCACCGCCCAGCTGACGCTTGAAAGGGTCCGTGAGCTCGCGCACGCGGTTGTTAGAGTCCACGAGCTTAAAGGAAGGAGCAATATCGGGCGCCGAGCCAATCCGGAGCTGGTCGTGGGCCTGCATCCACTCCATGCCTAAGCGTCTTTCCGACTCAAAAAAAAGAAGTTGACACTTTTGCGCTGGGGCCGCGCGAAATGAAGAGTGATGGGGAAAAGGTAAAGTGGGAGCTTGGTGTGGAGGACCTTAAGTTGCGGCTGCCACAGATGCACTTGTAGGGATAGGTGGAAGAAACATTGAAATTTACAAAAGTGGAAATTGCCTTTTGGACCACGGTAGTCAGAATTAACTCAAAGCACACTTTAATGCATTGGTAGCACGAAACGGGCTCGTAGGTTGCCGAATGGCTAATCCACGCGAGGGGACCGTGGCATTTTGCAGCAGATTAAAAATTTTGCGAGTAAGATGTCATGCTTTTACTTTTATCGCAAAGGTAACTGATTTGCACGGGGTTGGTGTAGGGGTTGTCGTGTCATATCTCGCCAATAAAGCATAGAGTCTCAAGTGATAACATCGGTAGTCTAGTCCTTAATATATTTGTCGAAAGGTTTGAAAAGTTTGTGTACAATGTGTCTTTGATATGGCGGAAATTGGGCATAACAATGTCCTATTTCTTGCGTGCGAGACTTCAAAAACAGTTTTCACCATTTGCACGCATTAAAAACATTTGTTGCTGACAGAATCTTTTTATGCGACTAGCCACAAAGGTTGCCCACTTCAAGGAGATGTACATGTACATAAACCAAAAAGACTTTTTGTCTCTGATGACGCAGTACTACCGTTTTTCCATACATTTTTTTTCAAATCCCCACATGTCTGCATATTCTGATCAGGATTCTTTGTCCTTTCCACCTTCGATTTTTTTTCCAGCAGATTGGTTTGCGCACACCACTGCAATGAGATTAATTGCAGGTGGCTTTGGCAAGTACCCACGTGCTAGCAAAAATCATTAGATGCATACTCAAAATTACTCAATCGGCAAATTGAGGGTACCTTTTTGTAGGTGAGAGTACCTCACTACTATTCTACATTATTTTATCAGTACATGTAGATGCGCGTGTTGCCAACAGAGACAGGAAGCGGAGAGTAAGAAGAGAATTGTTGACTAAGTACTTATCACATGATACTTTGCTACTGTGCAAGCAAACTTCCGGACCTTGTCGAGCTTCATACAAGCTCGACAAGGTCCGGAAGTTGAGAGAAAAAATCATATATTGCATTACGCCTGCTTGTGTGCCAGTATAAATTAAACAGGCCGCATTATCCTAATAGGAGGCTACTGACGAGGACCAATGCAGCATCCGCAAAGACCTTAAGACGATGACCGGGAATTTCACGACATTTTTTTTCACAGCGATCATGAAAATTAAATGTTAGAGTAATCGGTTTCTAAAATAAATTGGCGAATATTTCTGGATCCAGCTAAAGATTGGAAGTCGGTTGAAGAATTAAAATCAATTAGACCATTGGATCCGTGGCTTGCCGCTTAGGAGCTTTTAAGTGTAATGAATAAATGAACGGACCAGCTTAAAAATTAGCCAAACCATCTCGTGATACTGCTGTCCTTATTGACCGCTCACTGGAAAACCATAATATTCGCGATCAATCCATGCGAGGAGATCAGCGTCTTTCGATGCGACATTACGAGAAGCACCAACTTTGTCGATCTTACACAAGAGAGCTCGCCGTCGATCTGGTACCGGCAAACGTCGTTCGGCGTGCAGATTTTTGACATTCGTTCTTAATGCACACAGTACCCTATAAAAGTTTGCAGACTTGAGGGAATAGATCAGCCATGGAGCGCTGAATCCCATACTTAGCAATTGGAGGCTTGATACATTTTTTCACGACAAATGTTGCATTTTTTATCGCAAGGATAGCAGATCAACGACGACACACGGCGTGAGCCTGTTGCTCGTTTTGGTGAGCTCGTTGCTTCCATCCGAGAAGTTGTTTATGAACGTCTATATGGATGAAGAAGCGCACAGAATGAAGCGCCTGGCATACACCACGACATAGAGGTGCGTGAACCCGAACTGCTTCCATTAGGTCCTAAAGCTATTTCTGAGGCCTGCTGTTGAGCTTCGGTGACTTTGCGCTGCCAATACTGCGCGGGCTCGATCTCGATGTGGCTGTCGCAATTGCTGGCATCGTCAAGCGACTTGATTTTGTCGTTGGGCTCGTCGTTGTCCGTCTCGTACATCGAGTGACAGTGCTTAATGACGCGTGTCTTGTTCCGTAAAGGCTCACATCCGGATCATAGTCGTCGAGTGGCATGCCAAATTTGGCCATGCTCTTTTTGATCTCTTTTTGAAACGGCTCGATCTAGTCCGGCTGAATGCACATCTGCACTAGAAGGTGTTTGGCCACCGCACCCCTTTGACGTTAATGTCCAAGACGACAACCTTTCTGGTAGGATGGGCATAAATACGTTTATGGCGACGGAAAGGTGCTATCCGCCATGTTCGCCAACAGTTATTGAGAAACTTTATTCGGTAATTATTTAACACCGGAAGCACCTTTATTGATAATAAAAATCAGCTGAATGAAACCTGGTGCCAATGAGAACACAGTGTAAACTTTAAAAACACTTTGGAATTTAGGGATATCATAAGCTCTTGACTTCTAAGATTTGTATTAACTCTTAGCGTAAGGCGGGTGGCGGCCTGCGAGAGGTACCGAACTTATTACAGAGTTGAGATTGAAGACTAGAAGTCAAGCTGCTAGGAATCACGACAGCTTCATAGCATTTTTGGTCAGCTATTACCCGAGCTTTAAGGACTGACCCTCGTTTTGGTTGGAGCTGTAAGCTGACTTGTCTAGAGGCGTGCAAGACAGGCGGGATAAGCTGATACTTTCGACTGTTCTTCTAAATATCTAACGCTTGGTTGCTAAACGTTTGATGCGATCAGCGTGCAAGGCAATGAAACTGCACTTCAAAGTATATATACCAAAGTATTACAGAGCTGTCAACATCTGCGTCATTTGCTAAGGCTCAATCGATACCGCTGACGACGAGCGTTGTCATCAAAAAGAATAAGGATCAGTACACCTACGTCCTATTACCAAAAAGAAAGAGGCAGCCAATTGGTACACCCCCTCGGAGCCAAACAGGATTATCAGCTTATTTGGTTATTCAAAGACTTTCATTTGTAGCAAATCGGCGATTAATGCTTTCGCTAAAGCATATAAGAAAATTTGTTAAATGTATGAACTATATCAGCTTTGGCTTGATACTGTGCTTATAAAAAAATTTCTGCTGCGGCGTAATAACTTGGTGAACCGTAGTTATATTTGATACTAAAGTCTTCTAATCGGCATTATTGTTGCGAAATGTTTTGCTTGTACTTGTCGGCGACCGATTTATTTTTCTTAAGCACTAAGAAAATTGGTTTGAAAAGCGCTGTTTAAAGCTCTGCAGGCAAATGAGCTGGCAACTTCATCCTCACAGGGATTCAATTTTGACAACTGTGGTACCAGCGGGGCTGGCGTAGCTATCTGGTTAAAGAAATGGTAACTTCTAGTATGTATCCTTTGCTCGAAACCAAGAAACAATAGGAACTGTAAGTTGCTATTGCAAATATTATTGTTAGTCTTAACACCAAACCTCAATTTACCTCTTTTATTTTCAAATATGTTTTGAACTCATACAGGTTAATCGATAAGGCTTCCCGAGGGGCATGTCTCCGACTATAAGCCAAGACCATGAATGGCTTCGTTTTAGCTTCTGAGTACTAAGTACTGTTTAACTTTGGCTAAATGACTCCTGTCACACAATATGGTGAATGAAATCTTCGACGAGTTTGACACTCACTTAATTTGTCTTACTCCCTTAAAAGTGAGCCAATAGAAGTAAAAAAAAGCAGAGCGAATCTTTACAAGAGCCTTTGAGTCAAGATTACTTATTTTAAAACAACTTTGTGCTCACAGTCTACGCGTTGCACTTACTTTAAGTAGGAAAAAGGTGTCGTCACCACAAGCGCATACTCACCTAAAATACTTTCATTATTAGCTCTTAACACGACTTTATAACACATTACTAGGAGTAATGTAGTGCACAAGGCTAAAGGTGTAATTCGCCCGCCTGTAATGCTGCCTCGGTCTGCGCCAGATTTGACAATCTGATCCAGATGATAAGCCAGCAAGTATATATTTTTATGATAATTTTGATAAGATGCTATCGAGTATGTTATTATTTATTTGACGCAAAGGCAACTACTGTGCGATTGATAGAAAAATATCACGTGACAATGCATAGCCAGACGATAAAATGAACTTGCATTTTTCGCCGGAGACTTTTTACATATCGAAAAATACTATTAGGACAAGATTCGAGGCATTGAATATTCCAAATAGGTCAACATTGTCTTTCTTATTTACCGTGTCAAAGACAATTTTCATTCAAGCTAAATGCACAATTAATTCCAGATATGTGCATTCACCGTCGATGTGACTTTGCTAACCACATCGATAACAAACACAATTCTAACAGAGGCGAGATTCGATAAGTCGAGTAATGATGGAAGCTAGATCTAGAAGGATCATAAATCGAAAGCCAGTAATTGCTGTCCGCAACGCATAAAGCACTGAGTAGCTTCTACTATAGCGTAATTTTTCGTTACTTTAAAAACTCCCAGTCGGTTTTCTTCGCGATTAAACGACTCTTCTTTCTGACGAGAGCAACCTTGATTTGACAAGCGCATGAGCGATAAGCCTGTCGAAAGGCTCCACTTCGTAAATGATCCGCGCGTTTTTCCCGTTTAACTCCCTCCTGTCAACATAGACACTATCATTGACAGTGATTGATTTTCGACGTGACCAGGCTCGCTATAGGTACATGACACGCTGGGCTATATACTTCGATAAAATAAGGGTCTGCATCATGGGGTTTTTCATGTTTTAAGGAGCTTATGATTTAAATTGGGTGGATTAATTTTGTGGTGTTACGTATATGCTTATTGCGGCACGTATAAAGAGAACCACTACGCGGTTGTAACCCTGGTTAACCGTCCATCTTTCACCGATTTAAATTAACAGTGAGCGACAATACGGTCATATGTTTAACTCTCAAATTACATACTATTTGACGGTAATTTGAGCGCATAGCTGTTGAAGCTTCCTTTGAAACTCAAAAATCTTCAAGATTCTTTTTTCTTTCCTACGGTTTCACAAACACAAATGTCGCAATTTCTTAGCCTCTTGGCGTTACTTCTTGAATCACGATGGACACGTACCAAGAGCTAGTTACAGTCATTTACGACTCGAGAGCAAGCTAATGTGCCTTACACCAGAGGTTATTAGAAGTCGAGTACATCGATACTGTCAAGCGCACCAAGCGTGTTGACAACCGGAAAGTTGGGGACGTCAAGGCTTTAAATTTAGTCTACTCACGTGCACGACGCAGCAAGCAACCTACCCAACATGTGAGTCAGCAACTGTAGCGCGTTGGTGCGCATAATTAACCACTTGTTCGCCTGCCAGCTTATTCAGCGTTATAATCGCAGCTATCTCTGAGTCAACAAAGTTCATCGCCGCCGACCACATCCACAATCCTTTTGTTGACTTTTCAGTGCACCCCAACGACCACACTCCTCAATTTTAACAGTGATAAACTTTACTTAGCCTTTTCCGAGTATGTCTCAACCCAACTCGTATTATGGCGCTTATGCGCATCGAGCACAGCATGACGGTGACAGTTTGCGACATATACAACATTGCTAATGCTGTGCGCCGACGCATTTTGATCTTTGATTTTGCCCTTTCTAAAACATAAACTGCTTGAACGCACCTCATTACACCAATTCTGATAGCAAAATAGAACATACCCAGATCTTAAGTGTCTCTCCTTCTGTAAAGAGAACAGCACCAAGTTAAGCGCGTCAAAGTTGTGATTGATTGACACCATCTACAAGACAAATAAGCTCAGATGATGCTAATGCACCTTGTTGGTGTCAGTGCTACAGTTGCGTTCCCTTACTTATGGTTTGGAAGCGCAGACATGACTTAAAATAGGCGATACAGCTTACCCGACCGATCGTTGAAGAAACCTTTCTGCCAACCAAACCCGACATTTGTCACTGTTCGGTAAGTAGCTTTGATGAACGCCATTAATATTGTCTTTATCGATGCTGAGAATCTCCTTTGTCTCCGGCATAACGGCACAAACATCAGCGCATATGCTCGCGGCACGGTTTCCTTTCAGAAAGCTCTTAAACAGCTCTTGAAGCATTGTGATAGCCAGCACGTGCGGAAATTATTGCGAAGGCTTAAAGCAATGCGCCAGAGGTGCCTCATAATGTCATGGAGTACATCGACAGCACCTAATTGCTTTTAGTCGATCGGTTTGTGAGCGCTTCTATGAGCATTAAGATGCATAACGGTCATACAGCCACATCAAAAGCTAAGAGTGCTCAACATATCCCCACCTGCGACGTGTTTATGGCAGACACAGCTTGTCGTCATGCTTGCGATTCCACCAACGTGTACCAGATCGCAAAGAAGCGCGCCAATGAAATTTAATATATAAATCTGCGCTCTCGGCAGTCATGGGACCGCGGGTCTCAAGGCTGACTTTAACCCGTACGACGCTCGCATGAGGATCAATCCCGCAACCTTTGCCAAGGCATGGTTTTCTCCGATTTCGGGTCTCCATAAAAGCATTGGGTTCAATCGCGAACGACAGCAGCGGAAGCTGCACCATCAGTACTAGCCGATGCAGAGAATTTTTCAAGGCCTGCTGCAGCACCAAGATTGCTAAGCTGCAAGGACTTCGATGTCCGTTGGTGGTTGATTCAGCCAATCCGTGCCGCGGCTGGTGCTGATATCGAGCCCCTGACCATCGATCCTCAAGCGTATACTCAAATAGTATGACATTGTTCAGCGTCATTGTACCGCCGACGAATGGTTTTGGATCATATAGCAGCACTCGCAGACTTAGAAGTGCAGAATTCTCTCCTTTTGTGGGGAAGAAGGTGCCCGATCGTCTCTTGGGAGAACAACATCTTCCTAGCCATCCACGCCGCGTGATGTATTGCATTTCGAGATTGTGAAAGCAGTGTAACGGCCCCAGTGGCGGTGCCGTCGGTGTCAGCAGGCTGATCATAAAATACTCACGGCACCGTCGGCATCGCAAATTTTGGTCTCGCGTCCAATCGCAATGCCTTGGACAGAATGAAGTGCTCAGGTGTCGATGCACAAGGAGAATAAGAGTCTACCTGCCCCTCACCCAGCATTTAGAACTAAATTTTACAATATGTATTCGTCTTTTAAAATATTGGGACTTTAAAAACAAATTAATTCTCGGAAGTGTATAGATATATATGGGTTGTTTGGCGGTCACAAGCACATTTTGATTAATAATGGGAGTATTTTTCTCATTTTGAGGTTACTGCAGCCAATACGGGGTTCAGGAAATGAAGCAGAAATTCTATCAATATAAGGGGGTAGGCTGTTTAACGGCGATCTTATTAACCTTGTTGCAGCCTATGTGTAAATTTATACTGAAATTAGCAGCAATTGGGATACAAAAAATAAAGTTTTTTAAAAAATACGGATATCTGTGTAACTTCTCATTTGATGTATTATAGTTAATTCGATTTACATGGGTTTATTTGCGTGTATTTCTGAAATAAGTATCAAATTGGATATTTTAGTTTCTTTGAACAGAGCGTTTGACCACTGTTCGTCTATTTTCCAAGTCGCTTCATCCCTCCCTCCCTAGGCTTTGATTACTAATAAAGTAAATTGTAATGTTTTAATCTAATCGACATGTATGACCGGCCAGTTTATTCACGCAAAATTGACTCTCAAGCTTTGTATTTTGTCGTCGAACTCTGATTTAGATGGCACATTTGTTATCGCCATCGCTAAGTAAGATTACATTAAATGGCTAAACATTTTTTGTCTAGTGCTGTAGTACTCATTCCATACATCTAACATAGTGTCTTGCACATTCAAATTAAAAAAGCCCTGGTGAATTTATAGAAAAAGTACGCCGTCTGTGCCACATGAAAAGTTACATTGTGCTGCCAAATAAACTAGGATGGTCGAATTGACTATATGATGATGTATGGCTTGTACAGTAAGCTGCCTAGTGTAGTCACGTTGACCGTAAATGGTGTTCGTGTTTCCAGTTGTGCTGTCTCGCATGGCTACACATGCCTCAAACATGATTCCCCCAGCATACAACACTTCGCTAAATAACGTGCATATCAACGGGTAGCAACTCGGCGACGAGTCGATAATGACAATTTTGATTAAAAAAACTACAAGCAGACATCAGAGGCATTGTCCTATAAAGTGTGCGTAGAGTAGTTGGGAATCATAAAACCATTAGCAGCAAACTACTTGCCGCCATATCGATGTGGTGAGATATAAGCCCCTGTGAATTCTAAGAAAATACCGCTATAGCGCTAACAATTAATCGCCATAGCGCTGCTAAAATTTAATATATTGACCGGCTATAAGCTTGGAACAACAAAATTATAGGAATGCCCTTTGAGCTATAAACTTAGTATATGTGAGCTAGCGCAGGATCTTTACGCGCTTAAGCACTTTCCTCACAAAAAATATCCGCGGGCAATATCTTCGACAGCGCGGCAGCCAGCGCGTGCGCTCGGTCCAGCGGTAGACGACCTCTTTTCCGCGGTGCTGTCACCTTTTTCACAACAACGGTTTGAATACCGCGTCTGCACACGCTTGATTGATTGATGCAGTGCAATCGACAAGAGATTCCGCAAGGATGGCTATTGCTATGAGGCACGACACTACCCACACTTGCTCGTCGCGTGGCGCTGAGCAATGCGCAATTTAGTTTGCGCGTCACGAGGGCCCTTCCGACGCCATTCTCGTAGCGTTTACTAAACGAACTTGGACAATGCATTGTTCCAGCACAATCTTACGGCGACTTTACCACATCAAATTTCGCATAAAGATTACATTTGGCATCGTAAGATGCCTGACGACGAGGTGCTTGTTACCGTACAGGGGACACCCATGGGTACTATCCAGCATTGTAATTATCACGATTTACGATTGATAAGCGAACCCATTAGATACTATTCAGGCGAAGAAGGCAAGCCTTAGTTAAGGATTCGTAGCCTTTAGTTCTCCGCTCATAAAATGAATGATTGGATACGATCACATTTATGGGCTTAGAGCACAGAAATTTGGTCACAGCCTCGCTGAATTCTGTTGAACGCCGTGTTTTACTGAAACTAGACTAAAGCTAGCATGTTGACCCAATGTAACAAGTACAAAACGATAAGGAGGAAATGACACGCTACTCAAAACTGCTCTCTTCACTAGCGCAGAGAAACTCAAACTCGGCCATAATAGGCACGTGATCGCTGCCGTAAACAGAATTAGGGATCCCGTTATAGTTGCCGTGCAGACCCACTGGCAAGCGCCCCAATCGATTGAGGCTGTCCGACATAGCGAGACGGTTAAACCAATTACTTGGTCCCTCCTCGGCACGCAATTCACTCTCCGGCGGGATTTTGAGTATCCGCGAGGGCATTAAACTGTTTTTTGTGTACCAGATATAGTCAATCGTCCAGCATCGCCTGTAGTTGACAGTTGTGTGCGGTGGTTCGGCTTTCTTCCCGTCTTCAACCTCGAGTGACCGTAACGCTTCTTTTGAATGTACGGATGCACTCGCAAGCGCGTTCGGCTTGTAAAAAGCGTATGCGCTGCGAAAGGTTTCGCTAATGCCTTCGAGATTAGGCTTTTGCATGAATGAGTTTTCCATGTACTCATAAATTGGTGATTTGGGGGAGTTATTAAAGTCACCGCAAAGCACGATTGGCACGCTGTTTCGACCAGTCACAGTCTTGGCCAAGTCACGTTCGTACTTGTCTCTCACATCGCTGCTCATGCGAATCATTTCTTCCTCAAGCTCGTAGAGCTCGGTCATCTGATGATCTACCTTTCTAGAATCAAAAAACAAAACTTCACTTAGCCTCAACATAACAGACCAACTACAAGATGCGCTCATTAACATTAATAACGTACTTGGCGTTCCACCATAAATGCGTGCAGCCAATTAACACAAACTGCGCAAAGTACCGCATCTTGAGTAGCGCCAAGACAGCAACGCGGTCGTGCGGATCATGAAAATTCACAGCATCAAACTCTTTTAACTCAAATTTGTCCTTCCTAATACAAAGTATCAATTTTAAAGACCAAGCTGAATAAACAGTGCAAGACTCACATACTTGTAAAAAATGCCGCAGCCGTCGTGCTTCTTTTCACCAGACCAGTTTGAGACGTGAATGGACGGCCGCTTCACATAAACGCTATCATATCCTCGGTCTTGTAGCTCAGGTTTGAAAAATCTACAACGTGTCACATCAGATACATAGGTCAGAATATTATCTACCAGACTTCCCGACATATTTAAGAAGTGTTAGCTAGCACGTACGTCCAGTAGTCGCTCAGCTCCTCAAGACAAAGCACATCAGCGTCCAGCGCATCCAATTGTCGCAACAAAGTTAGCTTGCGATTTTCCCAATTGAGACTTGACTCCAACACGTATGGGAAATGATTACGTGTGGCCAAGTTGCTCGCCAGGATATTCAGCTGCTTGAAAATAAGTCAAGACACTGTGTCAGCAACACATCCATTTCTACTAATTTCCACACCTCGCACCTGTACGATCGTAATCTTTTGGTTGCTCAGACTATTAGGGTTCACCTGGACCAGCTCTGCGGCACAAGGCAGCAACCGGTCACTCGACAATCGATTAGTGCCCGAGCTGCATAAATTGCGCTGCGCCCAGCAGCCTGCAGATGAGCGGCGCAAGGCATGCCACAGCTTGGCATTGTGTCTGGAAAGTGAAACCGATGCCAACACTGCTGCGCCCATGCCGAGGTATACGGCCGTGGGACGGCCCGATAACGTCACGCTCATAACACGAGAAGGGAATTATTGCGCATTAATGTTCCCCTTTCAATCTGGTACCGGTTACACACTTCTAGTCGGCTCACTTTACCGGTACACCAGCTTAAAGTGGTACGGAGTACCTCTAATGTTGTCTGCCATCCATTCGCCAAGCAAATTAGTCATTTTGGATTCAGGTTACTGTCAGTCCAACGCTACTGGTGTGATTGTTTGAGTACGACGAATTCTATTGCCCGTGCTAACGCTTGCTGTCTCATGCTTCAGCCCTCTATCCACCATCATGTCCCTTGTTAACAAGCCAAAGACCGTCGAGGCGGAGGAGACCCGTATCCATCGCATTCGCATTACGCTCACGAGCCGCAACGTGAAGAACTTGGAAAAGGTGTGTGCTGACCTCAAACGCGGGGCCGTGGACAAGAACCTGAAGGTCTCGGGTCCTGTACGTCTCCCGACTAAGATCCTACGTCTTACCACGCGCAAGTCGCCATGTGGTGAGGGTACGAACACGTGGGACCGCTTTGAGATGCGAATCCACAAGCGCATCATTGACCTGCACGCGCCCTCGGACATTGTCAAGCAGATCACGTCCATCTCGATCGAGCCCGGTGTCGAGGTTGAAGTTACAATAGCTGACTCTGCTTAAGTGCGTCTGCATTAAATTGTCAGTGCACTCACCATCAACAACTTCGGACTTGGAAACGCTGCTTGCTGTGGTTTGTGCAGTCCGAAAATCGGATGTTGTAGTCGGAATTTAATCTTACTCTACGTCTTGTGGACACTTGAAATCCTCTTTGCTGTCATTTCCTTAAATTAAGCACATATCCTGATGTATCTATACATGTACACAGTGTGCACCGAATCCGTAGAATGTTTAGAAGTAAAACTGCCGACCGTCGTTTACGAATCGATGTGAAAGATAAGCGATGTAATTGCAGTTCCAAGCATTGCCTGATGAATTTTAGCTGAATTTTTAGTTCCGGTAAAACTTAGTCCATTGCGTGCGTGGATTGGAAGAAAATCACACACCTCTTACCTCCAGCCATCTTGAGTCGCTTCAATGGCTTTACCCACGCCGCTCGTGGTGCTCTGCGGTGACCGCGCAACCAATGCGCTGGTGCAAACCGCAGCATCCTTGCACAGCGCAGGCCAGCGCGTAGCTTCGTTGATCTCACCAGCTGTTGAGGCAGCCCTTATTGCCGCCAATGTGCCGCACGTGGCTGTTTCGACGCCCGCTGACGTACAGCTTATGCTGTCTGACCGAGTAGAGGCTGTACTAGCTCTTCCTCCAAGTCCATCAAATGTTGGCGCTGCATCGCATGCGTGCATTACTCAGTGGGTCTCTGGTGCCTATTCATTCGTGCGCACTGCCGCATGGAACTATAAGCAAATTACCGTCATCGTGTACGAAATGGACCTCGCCAAGGTGCAAAGCAAGATCTCGTGCAATGGTTCACTGGCCTTTTCGCTACGTGAGCGCTGTGGATTGGCCAAGAAAGCTTTTGCTCTGTTTGCCGAGCTGGATCAAGCAATTGCCGCCAGTCTCAGTGGTGACGACGAAGTGGTGCACGACATTTTGTTAGTGGGAAACGGTGGTCGTGAGCACGCAATTGCCTGGAAATTAGCCCAATCTGCCTCGACCGGCCATATTTACGTAGCACCCGGTAATGCCGGTACAGACGACGTTGCCGCGGGCATCTCAAACGTCAATATTGGCGTTAACGCGCACGATGAGCTCATTGCTTTTGCCAAGGTCAAAGGCGTATCTTTTTGTGTCGTGGGACCTGAAGCGCCGCTTATCGATGGACTTGCGGACAAAATGAACGCAGCTGGCATACCGACGTTTGGTCCAAGCAAACTTGCTGCCCAATTGGAGGCGTCGAAGGCCTTTTCGAAAGACTTTATGCGTCGCAACAACATTCCAACCGCGGCGTACCAAAATTTTACAAATTATGACAAAGCTAAGGAGTACGTTGACTCGATAGATCACGCTATTGTCGTGAAAGCTTCAGGCATTGCTGCCGGCAAAGGTGTGCTTATTCCAACGAACAAAATTGAGGCTCACAAAGCTTTACGTGAAGTCATGCTGGAAAAGGCATTTGGCGCGGCTGGAGATGAAGTTGTATTGGAGGAATTCATGACGGGCGAAGAAGTGTCGCTGTTGGCGTTTTGTGACGGGGAACGTGTCGTGTGCATGCCTGGTGTGCAGGACCATAAGCGTATCTACGACGGCGACCAGGGCCCCAACACAGGTGGCATGGGAGCTTATGGCCCTGCTCCGTGTCTCACCAGCAAGCTGGAGCGCGAGTGTACTGACATTGTCGAGCGCGTCATTGCTGCCATGAAGAAAGAAGGCATGCCGTACGTCGGTGTGTTGTACCCGGGTTTCATGCTGACCCCAACCGGTCCCAAGATCGTAGAATTTAATTGCCGGTTTGGAGACCCCGAGACGCAAGTATTGCTGCCCTTGTTGGCCAGTGATTTGTACGAGATCATGCGTGCGTGTGTGGAACACCGTCTTGAGCAGTCACTTGTAGCGTGGAAGAGCGGGGCTGCAGCGACGATCGTAATGGCGTCACAGGGTTACCCGAACAGTTATCCCAAGGGCAAAATGATCGCGGGTCTAGACGATGCTCAGGCACTAAAAGACGTTGTAGTCTTTCACGCTGGCACGGCTTACGCTGCTAACGGAAGTATTGTCACATCGGGTGGCCGTGTGCTTGCAGTGACCGCCACCGGACCCTCGTTGCAAAATGCTCTTGACCGGGCGTATGAAGGTGTGTCGAAAGTTCAATTTGAAGGCGCTCAGCATCGTTCGGACATTGGGCTTAAGGGTTTGCTGCGTGATGCTAAAAAGCTAAAGCTAGCAGTACTGGGCTCCACTCGTGGTAGCAGTATGCAGCCCATTCTTGACGCGATCACAGCAGGGAAATTAAATGCCAGCATCGAAATTGTGGTGAGCGACAAGGCCGCTGCTGGCATCCTTGAGCGTGCGAGAACGAATAATATCGAGGCTGTGGCTTTGTCGCCCAAGGGTCTTTCTCGTGCCGAGTTTGATGCTCAGGTTTCAAACGTGCTAAAGACCAAGAACGTTGATCTCGTGCTGCTTATCGGCTACATGCGCATCATGTCGGGCGACTTTTGCAAAGAATGGGAAGACAAAGTGCTTAACGTGCATCCGTCGCTTCTCCCCGAGTTCGCTGGTGGCATGGACCTTGCCGTGCATCGCGCTGTACTTGACGCCAAGAAGACGGAGAGTGGATGCACTGTGCACTTTGTTACGGAGCAAGTGGACTCTGGTCCCATTGCTGTGCAGATGAAATGCCCCGTGCTGGAAAATGATACGCCAGAGACGCTCAAGGTACGGGTACAGCTCCTCGAAGGTGCTGCTTTTCTTCACGCCATTGCGTTGGCGCAGACTGGTCTATTGCTCAAGCATAAGGCGAAAAAGAAGGAGATTACATACGCTGATGCCGGTGTAAGCATTGACGCTGGAAATGAGCTGGTGAACAGGATCAAACCGCTCTGTAAGTCAACGATTCGTTTGGGCTGTGATGCTGACCTTGGTGGCTTTGGTGGCATTTTTGATCTGCAAGCTGCTGGGTACGACAAGGATACGGCACTTGTGGCGTGTACGGATGGTGTGGGCACCAAGTTACGCGTGGCACACTTGGCAAAGAAGCATGACACGGTTGGAATTGATCTTGTTGCTATGTGTGTCAACGATCTCATTGTGCAGGGAGCAGAACCTCTGTTCTTTCTGGACTACTATGCTTGTGGAAAGCTAGAGGTGGACGAGGCTACAGATGTAGTCAAAGGGATTGCAGAAGGCTGCCGTCAATCAAACTGTGGGCTAATCGGCGGTGAGACTGCAGAGATGCCGTCCATGTACCACAACGGCGACTACGATATGGCTGGTTTCTGCGTAGGTGCCGTTCGCAAGGACGCTATCTTACCGCAACAGGTTCAAGCTGGGTTTGCCGTTTTGGGTTTGGCTTCGTCGGGTGTGCACTCGAACGGCTTTTCACTAGTGCGCAAGCTGGTGGAAGTGTCAGGCCTCGCTTACACTGATCCATGTCCATTTGAGGCTGGCAAGACTTTGGGCGAGAGTCTTCTAACCCCGACCAAGATTTATGTCAAGCACTTAATGCCTACTGTCAAGTCGGGACTCGTTACCGCACTCGCTCATATAACCGGGGGCGGTCTGTTGGAGAATATTCCGCGTGTACTGACCAAAGACTTGGCTGTCGATATTGACTGCGCGAGCTGGTCGTTGCCTCCCGTCTTCAAGTGGCTGCAGACGATGGGAAGCCTTTCCAAAATGGAGCTGTCCCGCACTTTTAATTGTGGGATCGGCATGGTATTGCTTCTACCAGAGGCAAACGTTGCCGAAGTGACACGCCAGGTCGAGGGGACTGGTGAAAAGGTGTTCAGTTTGGGCACGACCATCAAGCGCGCTTCGGGTGCCGAGCAGGTTGTGCTTCGCGGAATGATGGCTTAGACGCGCTGAGGTAATGAAGTATCTCAACATCTTACATTTCATTTATCACCCATGTGTGTAATTACATCAGGCATTTGTAAGTACTGCCCTTTTATTAAAAAAGCCGCGCAATGGGAACATTATAGGTAACGCTTCTAGTTAATTTTTTGGAAGAAGAAAAATTCGCACACACGGGTTTGGGGTTTCCTAAAAAAATACTTATAGATTAGCAAGCACGAAACGGTGCATGCTTTTTTGTCGTTTTGTCGTTTTGTCGTTTTATTTAATCATCGTCAGAAAGTCACAAAAAAAAAACGTTTGAAGAGATTGTGCTTAACAGACACGAATGAAGGCGCTTGTCGTCGAGAAGAGCATATGAAGCGCACGCCCTGCCTGTTTTACACATGTTGGGTTACAGCATCTACACATAACTCAGGTGAGACAATGTATATGGAAGCGTCTATGACTGCCCGAGCTTGAGTCCTTTTGTAGACAACGTAAACTGTGCGGGATGCACTGATGGCCGCAAAGGCACGCTCGAAGTAGCAGCAACGAACGCTGTCGTGTAATAAGTTAAGCATCGCCTACCCCACAACTTTAAATGCACTCTGTATACGTGATATGCTGGAACGCGGTGAGAGACAAGTCTCGTAAATCGATAGACAGCAGTCCAGTTTAGCGTTCATACCTAGTCTTTTGGAATGAAGATCCACACGAATAGTAACAGGCATTTGTACAAATGCCAGGGTACAAAGAGCAGCTTGCATGCCGTTACATTTCTTAATGAGAGATAAGTAACACGCTTACAATTTCAAGTCTATTGCAAAGATACGATACCCCCAACTATGTCGATCGCTAAAAAAATTAGCTGGTTTCATGTTAGTGTGGTCGTTCTAGTCACATCAGCAAGAATTTCTAAGCTTCTGATTTGATTGAGGCCATATGTTGCGATACTGCTGAAGCAGACATTACGAAGTTGTGGCGTGCGTCGATGGATACTGCTTGCGGTAACCAATTAGGCAACATTCCGCCCGTGAAGGCAATTCGTGAATATATGACAGTGGATCTGTAAAGCATAAAGACGCATTCTGCGAAATTTAGGGTTAGACTTTTCACAGGATGGCATGGTGCTGCTGGTAACTTGTCGTGTGGGCCGACCCGTAGCTTCAGTCTTATACGATTTTGATCCTTTTATTTGGCTGAAAGTTAACGCAAACAAAAATGAGATGGATATGATAAATTCAGCGATTATTACCTACACCAGGTACGAATGATATTTTGTATCCCTATAAAATCCGTTGTTATTTTCAAGAAACTGCACGCGAACATTGAAGCGCAGCTACTGAAAAGCAGCTACTATTTCGGTAAATTTGGTCTCATTATACAGTCGGTTATGCTTAATTGTGATCGATGAACGGCCCGGCTTAATAAAATAGGAGTCACAATTGACCAGGTTGTCTCTACGATGCGTGAATCAAGCCTAATCTACAAACTGCTCGTAGCTGGTGATCCCAGACCGCAAAAGCTTTCAATCTTGTCAGATCGGTCCAGCGGCTCCCACGACTTCCTTGAAGTGATCAAAGACCTGTCTTTAGTTAAAATTAGTACATCTATATTCAGTTCGGGCGTGTAATTGCCAAGGCTTTCTTTCAATAGAGCCATACGCACACCACGGCGGGAACATGGCTTGTTGAAGCCCTGATTCGCAGGATTGAGTAGCTGACACCCATGATCTTGCCCCGCCAATGAGGTAAGGGCTTGCACTCTATTGACCTCCGCATGACCATAATCAAGTCATATCGGAAAGACTCCGGGCTGTTCCTCAAATTTAACACCCTCGATCTAAGAAACGTCTACAACTATTCTCACTAGCCAGTCGAAGCGAACAACCTTTTTTTTTGCTGCTATCCCTTCGATCTGACAAGAATTGTTTGTCAGCGCGCGAATTGAGTCTCCACACCCTCGTACACTTGTGTGTACAGTCAGTAGCTCACCACTATCAAAATCTATCACCAAAAGCTGTCAAAATTTCAGGGGCCAAGCTTTTATGCCAAACATTCATTATGCAAGCTTGATGGTTCCACAGAAGAGCCCTTCAACTCACGATGACAGCAGTTTCGTGGCTCTGATGACGCGGCTTTTACCAGCTAAGATGAAGGCTCGCTTTGTTGGATCCCTTCGCGACAGTCACATATCATGTGCACCAACAAAGCGCAGCCAAAGCAGCACAATTTACTAAACTCTAAGTGCTTTATTTCCGAAGGGACTGGACCGTATTAAGCGGGCCTGCTGTATTAGGAATTACTTATCCACGGCTTTGTCAAGTAGCGGGTCTTTCTGTGACTGTACTGCTGTTTAAATCGCCTCTTTCATCGTTGCTATCTGGACTTTAAAGATTGAGCGCGAGGCGGGTCTACACTTAGGCCATCCATAATAAGGAGCGGTGCCCCAACATTGGAGATCGTCAATTCCCTTAATTTTTGAAATTAGTTATGAAGCTGATGCGTGCCTTGTTTGTAGGCAAGAAGAAAGTGTGAGTATTGGCGAAGCTCAATGATCGCAGAAAAAACATTGCTTTAGGTGATCCTTTTTGTGTTCCGAGGACAAAAAACTCAGATGAAGTGATTACACGTGCGATATATTGGTCAATCCTGATGCAGTGGCGTTGAATTGACACCTCCCGCGGTCCATCTTGACGCCCTGGGTATCGCTGACGAGTAAGAGCGTTTTCGCGGCCCCAAACATTACCGCGCCGCTACCAGAGGAACAGGTAGCATTGACGGAGATATCGTCCAGGATAAAAAAGTCTCGATAAATTTAAAGTACTTTTCCCCATAAATCCAGTAGAATACACGCTCTAGACTCGTCGTATGTATGAAAATATCTCCCTCTTAAGAAGTAACACCAGGTTGTGTAGACAATATTTGACAGTGGTTGAGCGACTTTTCTGCTTTACGACTTTTTGTCCATTTTTGTACACCTAGATGTCTCTCCTACAGCCAATCGAATACCGAAAAGACGGTGTAGGGGCGCTATAAAAAATGGTTCCCCATTTCCAGGCATTAGACATATATTAGAAATTTAGGCTAAACCTTTATATGCTTAGAAATCCCCAAGACGGTAAAAATTCCGATTGGGTGGCTGTCGTACCTTTTTTCCAAAACAGCTGTTTTTTAGCATAAAAGCTTGGCTTTCTGTAACGGCTCTGTTACTGCGTGTTCGCCATGTACCATAAGTAATCAAATCGAAATTGATAATAAGACTCACCATTTTGACCAAAGAATCAGCTGCTTGATAAACAGTTAATTTTGCGACTGTTATTTCAGCGGGCGGCAGCTTACCACTGCAAGTGTATCTTTCATAGATGGTGGAGGCCGCTTCTGGGCACATTACGTAACTTTTGTGGTGTCATCAAGAAAGTCAAGTTGCTCAGTATACGAAGGTTGGGAGCAGCTTTGGCTTTATATAGAGCCGACAAAATTTTCGTATTTCACATTTCGGAGACGTAGAAAAGGCAAATCGGCTGTGCATATCTATCTATGAGGGGCTTACACCGATGTGAAGCTGTGCTCGCACCACCTTTAACTATTTTAAGAGGATTAGATTCGTTGGACTATTTACTGTTGTGTGATATAAGATTTTCTCTTAACATTTGTGTCCTCGTTGGATCCAATTCGTCCACTTGCTTCACACTTGTCTCCATGACTTTTTACAGGAGCAGCACGAATGATGTGAAATCTCGCTTTGCCGAGAAAAGGGTACATGCCTACTCAGTCGCTCAAGCTATTGGTTGAGAGGCGATACCACGACCAACGATTCAGATACGTGGTTGATAATATAGGAGCAGCAAGAATGATGTGAAAGCTCGCTCCGCCGGGAAAAGGCCTCAGTCGCTCAAGCCATTGGTTGAGAGGCACGACCAGTGCGATACCACGACCAAAGATCCAGATTCGGCGAAGTCTTGTGGCTAACTTCATTATTATTTATGACTACTGCCGTTTCGAGTGCGGCTCTTTCATCGACGCCTCGCGGCTCGTAGGGCATGATGCCCGCCTCGCACAACCACCTTTGTGCGAACTTTTTCATTCATTGACTAATGGACATACGGAGCGCAGAGGCATCTTCGGAAACAGCGTAACAGTTGACATGGTAGTTTTGGTCAATTTGTAAACATATGAGTTGTCTCGTAAATGTATCTTATAATAATTAGATTGTACAATGATCAAAGCTTTACATTGTCTAAGACTAATAAAGCTAAAAGATAAAATAAGAGGTGCACTCTCAATATAAAACAACGGCCGGCCAATCTTTTTTTTCGTCGCGAAGCACAATACAACCCGAAATAAGAACTGTGACCAGAAGAAATAATCAACAAAGTGGTAAGATAAATACGTCAGCATGTTTGACTGAATGGCCATATGTCGATGCACATGTCTGGTTCTTGGAGATTAGCTAACGGACCGTTCGTCCCTGGGTTGTATGGTAAAATTTGCTTAAAAATTAGTTACAACTGAATATTTCTTACGCTTTTTGGTTTCTGGACTGTTACTGAGAGGCGGTTAAGGAAGCAGAACTCACTAATAGTTGCCACTGCGGCACCCATAGACCAGTCCAAGGACTGCATTCACTGACTTTCAACACTTTTTACGTAATGTTAGAAGACTTATCTATTGGTTTTTCCTATCCGTATGACTGAGAAATAATAAAAATAAGGATTTTTGATTTTTGCAGCTTCAACATCAAGTACAGCCTAAATATTCGAAGATAATGGCAATATTAAATTTAGTATCATATAATAAGCACGCTAGGGATTAATTCTATTGTATCTGGTGCCACTCTTAGTTAATGTACTGCAGCTTGCACCGCATTTGAGGATGCAAGGAAGTGATGGTCGACTCGGAAAAGGACACCTCTTCTGTGTAAAACAAGTTTCTACCTTCTTACGTTTTGACAATAATCCTTTTATTTTATTCGTACCTCCCCACAGTAGCGATATCTATTCTGTAGATAGAATAGATATCGCTTCTCACACCATATCATGTTATTCGAAGAAAGTGCTGCTTAAGGTTTCACTTCATTCCTTTATCCGACAAATACGGTCGGACTAGCCTTTCAGCTATCAAATTTCCGTATCATCATCGCATCAAATACGCACCACGTACTCGTGGCCGCTCCCGAGGTCACGCGCTGGTACGATGGCAATCGAAATTTGACTCAAGCTTGGTCTGCGCTGAACACTGCGATGAGTGCTGGAAGGGATGGGACTTGGGCGGAAGGGTAGTGTTTCAGAACAACTTGCTCGTTGATCCGGCGAGATCAGAATCGCTGTGCCGTAAACTGCTGAGCAATAATAAAATGAGGACGCTTGTAACTTCTTACGTTTGGCTGCTAAAATTACAGTACACGTCGACCGACCATCAGATAAATACGCAATACAGATCCGACTTTCTAAGGCATACTTTGTGCAGGTCAATCGTGTAGCCAAAAAAAGCTACAAGCCACACATATGGCTTTTAAAGTTCCTGTGCACTAGTTGCACTATTGGCGACACCCTCCAGGGCTAAAAGTGCTCGCGCACGTGTTGCTGGCCCTTTGTGCTCAAGTCGTGAAATTTGTAGAAGGGTAGGGAAGAATAAATGGTGCGGCGTTGGTACATTTCAGGCCAAACAAATACAAGTTCTGGTCTTTAAATAGTTGTCTCTGCTGGGCTAAGAAAGCAACACTTATGGGACGGGAAACAAGACACCCGCCTGAGACGAAATTGTCTCAGATTCTATGTGGTAAAGTCGGCCTATACTGTCTGTTCCTTTGCCATCTTCGTACTTAGGGCAACCAAGCAGCTTTTTTCACCCAAGAACGCTACAGAACGCGGGAAACCGACCGCGCAAGAGAGAAGACGCACAACAGATCTCGCCTCGGACAGAACAAGCCATGATGAGTACCACACGTCGCTCGAGTCCTGTGAGCGACTGCATTTGGGCGCAAGCCGTGCACGCCATTGTTGACCGCCGCATGTCGCTGCGTCAAGCTGCACAGACCTTTGGCCTGCAGCAGAATGCACTCCACCGCCTCGTGCGCCAACATACACTGCAGCACTTTCGCCATGCTCCATCAGCCAGTCCAACCACCAACGATGAGCGACGCTTCGCGCTTCCAGTTGCCGATAGCAGTGGCGGCTCATCCAATGAGCGCTACGTATTCCCACGCCTGAATTCGCAGGCACTTGACCAACGCAGTCCTAGTGGCCGACACTTACCAAGCGTCGTGCCCATGACCGCCGTGATGACCCCCCCTCCACCGTTTTGTGAGCTCACGCCCGAGCTGAACAACGAAATCATGTCTGTCCTTCGAGACCAGTGTATCCAGCAGTATGCGGACTACGAGCTCAGCGATGGACGCTACCGCCGACTCGAGGGTTACGCGGACGGCGACATTGTCAACGTAGTGCGTACAATTGTGGGCCAAAATGGCCGCCGCACTCTTCCGTCCAACTTTCCGTCCCCGGGCTGGCTGACCAAGATGAAGCGCGAAAACGGCCTCGTGAATGTGGATGAAATCGATTGCGCCGAGAGCAGGAGTCGCACTAATAGCGGTCACAGCATCAAGGGCCTTCTTTCGTCCCAGCAGCTGCCACAGGATGTGTACAACCGGAACAGCGAGCCCGAGCAGCATTCCTTTAAGCTTTACCGCCGAGGGGAGCCGCAGCGATGGCTCCAAAGCTCGTGCTATCGTCAGCCAGCCATCTTATCTCCAACGTCTCCGTTGCGACAAAACTCGGCGCAGTTGCGCAACTCGTATGTTTGGGAAGACGTGGAAGGGGTCGGTAGCTCTAGGCTCCAGCGGCGTCTTTGTTCCCCTCAAGAGTCGCATCAATCAAGAGACGATAGCGAGTGTCATCGCAATCTAAGCTCTGAAAGCAGCTGCGACCGCACTGGCAACAACTCGACCGATTGCAATTACCGGCAGAGCAACTTGGTGCCCACAAAAGTATGGGAGGCGGCTATGGAAGATGTTGCGATACATGGCATGAGTCTGCGCAATGCCGCGAAAGCACACGGAGTGCACTTTGCTGCCCTCCACCGTCGTTTAAAAAAGCGCCAGCAGCACAAGCTAAACACACCTTGTGAACCCAACTACATTCCGTTCGAAGACGAGGCCGGAGTCATTCGAGTAATTCACGCGCGGGCCGACATGGGAGTTCTATTGACTTTTACGGAACTTGTCGATCTCTTAAAGCGCACAGCATTGAAGCATCGCTCATCACTCCCGGAAAACGTCGCAACTGCGCTTGTGCACAAGTTTCAATCCCGCGTAGAGCAGTCGGTCCGCCACCTGATTATTGACTGGCCAAGTTTACCAAACAATGTGTTGTATCGCCTGCGTGACACCCGTGACAGTGAAGCCAATAAGGACGGCTTGAACGCTGGCTTGAGTGCTATCAAGACCAGCACACCTTCTTGTGCCAGTGGAACCAGTGGCGAAAGCGGGTCATCGTCCTCGTCGGGGTCATCTCCGTCGTTGTCTTCGCACACGCAATCGGCTGCATCTTTCCCGATGATTCACAAATCTTGGAATAACGCTGCACCGGCGCAGGTGACCAATACTGCCGCCAACGACAATTCCAGTAATGCCAATAGAGTGGAGACGGATAATAGTAGCTACGACAGTAGTGAAAACACTTCCTCCGACAACGTGTCACCTAGCGAAAACCAACCGTCTCGGAACCAGCCAGGCATGATTTTTCGTCTCTAGCGTCATTCGTTCAAGAGCATTGTATCTAATAATGGGTCAAACTTCCCGATTCCAGGCTTTTTAACTGCGCTCGCTGTACACGCTTCGCCGAACGGATTCCTTTTCATGGCGTGCGTACATTGAGCTGAAGCAGATCTTATCAAACGTTTTTTCCTGAATTATCTGGCGAATTGTAACGTGCAAATTAACTTACGGTAAAATAGAGGCGTTTTTAATGATAAATGGTGGTTATTGTTTACTCCTTTAGTCTTTTCACTTGCATATATTGTCCGCTTCATTGTTTACGCTATCGCCAAGGACGAGCGCATGAGCCTCCGAGATCGTGAGATCCCACTCTAACTGCGCAACGTCCTGGTCTCGTAGGACTGCATGGGCGTAGGTGCCCAGGGGCGTGGCGAGATTTGTGCATGCTAATAGCGTCTGTTTCGCGTTGGCCATCACCTTGTCGGCGTGTACTATAGTGCTGATACCGTATGCGTTAAGTTTGAGTGGCCATAGCATAAGCTTAGTAGCATAACTTACCCCTGGGATGTACGAATACAGGTTCGCGCTGCATCGCTTGTGGTCAAAGACAACCATAAGCGTAGCATGCGCGCCCGCGCTTTATCTTGGTCCATGGATAGAACAAAGATTCGGGTAAGCTGTTGTGCCTATCCATATGCTCAGCTTATTACTGTCTAAAATTTGAGAAAATTTGAGGAATTAGATAAAGGGGGCCGCAACTCCGCACGATTTTCGTTAACCCCACCACACCCTACTTTTTATAGCACCCCTACACCTACTGTCGAAAAGTCCAATCCTTTTCAGCCACTGTCAAATATTGTATACACAACCTGACGTCACAGAGAGAAATTCCAAGCATATGACTAGTCAAAAGGTGTAACCAACCAAATTACGGGAAACAGGATCGAACCCTGATTTGTCTCCGGCAAGGCTCCCTGATCCTCTGGTAGCGGCGCGGTAATGTTTGGGGGCCGCGAAAATACTCGTCAGCGAAACCAAGGGTGTCAAGATGGTGCCGATTCAGACGCCACAGTATCAGGATTGACCCGGTGCCGGTGCCTGTTCGCACGTGCAAAAATGACCAGGCTGTCTGCATCGACCGCACCTTCTTCAGGGTCTCGAAGAAGCCTCAACAATTTCGAATTGTAATGGATTGCACTGCGTCGATGTTTGCGATGCTCTTTGCGGTGCGCTTAAACTCCCGAAAGAACCTGCAGGACGACCATGACCGTGAACAAGCGCAGGATTGTGCACTTCTGGAGCCCATACCTCGTCAAAATGGTCAAAATTCACTATTTGAGGGAAAATAATGCATCAGTGATCTCCTCTCGTATTCGCGCGAGCGTCCAATCAATCGATCGTGCTGCCGGTGTCGCTGCAGACGCCGGAGGGTGCACTAACCTTCAATGCTAGTCAAAGTCATTGAGTACAAGTGGCACTGCTGCTGCCCTGGCGCGGAAGTCATGCTTGCATGAGTGATTAAAATGAGAGGTGAACATTTCTTGACAGTCACCGCTGTCGTGCCAATTTTGATACGGACGAAATGCTGACTGCAAATCTGCGACCGACACCTTTCTTGTGATAGCAGAGGAGGCCGTGCCAGACTGCAGATCGGCGAAAGCGCAAGTAGTAAGTACTGAAACATTATGCCGGCAGTTTTTAATTTCGTAAATTCTTAGCCAATGTGACCACTCAAATTTCGGCATAAGTACGATTGCAAAATATTTCCCTTATTCTCGAAACCGCCGGCTCAAATACAAGATGGTAGAGGTTACCCTGATGTGTGCGCTAGTTCGGGAAGGGGAAGTGGACGTCGTCCCTGTGGATATCGACGAGAAGAAGACAGTGGGCCACCTTAAGGATGCGATCAAGGCGAAAATGCCAAACAAGATCTTGTGTGATGCTGACGAACTGCGTCTTTTCTTGGCTAAGAATGCGGCGGGCGCGTGGCTAAAGTCGAAGGATATACTCCGAATGCGAAAGGGCGAGATTGCTTATGAAGTTGAGAGTCGCTACATGAACGAGGAATTAGAGGATCCGACGGATAAGATCAGCACGAAATTCCCCAGTGAAGTCCCTGACGGGTCTATCCACGTGCGGGTGGTGTCATTAGACGAAATCAGTGTTGCGGAAATGTGGGACATAGAAAGGGAAGCAAAAAGGCCGAAGATAATGGTTAATTTGGAGCTCGACGATCTGTGGAGGTACACGAAGATGAAAATGAATGCACTTCCGATGCAGCATGAGTTGTCGGCAATTCTTCAACGACCGCTGCCATTTCGGCTTGAATTATGTCATTCGAAGGGGACAGAGTCAATATTTGAGTCGAATGGACCGCTCATTATGTGTGAGCACCTTACGGTTATGATTAATGCCTTTTTGGTTGCACGTGATACCAGAGTGGACAGGGTGGTATCGGAGAACGCCTGGCAATACTTTTACGATCTACTTCTTAGCATTCCTGTTTCTCTGTGCTGGGCTCATGAATTTTGCGTTACCACTGGCAGAAATGTTGTCGATGAAACGGGAACAACAACAATTATGAAGCGACCAGATTTCATCCTCCATATTTCTGGATTGTTGCTGCTTCGCGGTGAGGAAAAGAGCGAGATTACAGGCCTCCATGTGTCAAGCGCTGAACTGACTGGGAAAATGCGCCACTGGAACCCAATGTTTTATGGGGATCTCCCTTACATTCTCGGCTATGCTTCAAGTGGACCGCAGCTGCGTTTGGTCATTATTGATCGAAATCTTAGGGCACACACTATCTTTGAGTTTCAATCTATCTTTCGTCAGGCAGCAGAGGTGATCAAGACATTCTATAATTTGACCTTTCTTCTATATCAGATGCACCTCTTGTCGAGACGAAGCAATCCAAGCATATTAATGCCATTCACGCCGATAACGAATGATAAGCGAACGATTGAGCTGATGGATGATGTAATCAATAAGACTATAATATGTCGTGATAGTGTGGATTTCGAGAGACTCGCTGATATTTATTTAACGCTCCAAGATTTAAATAGTAAAGGTCATGGGAGAACACATCTTTAAACCGTTCGAAAGTTTGACCGGAAAAGGAGCCGTCTTCGCGTGCAACTGAGCCCACTTGGTAACGTTCGATCACCTGTAGACGTTGAGGAAGTGCGTGAATGGTTGACAGGCATGCTGACTGCCTTGAAGTATTGGCATAGCTGCAACTACTGCCACGGCGATCTCCGCTGGTCAAATATTGTGCACATTCCAGTTAGCGACTCTGGGTTCTGGGTTTTAATCGATATGGATGAGTCGCGCAAACCAAACACGACGACAATTGACTGGAATCACACATTTCAGGGACACAAACTCATCGTCGAGCATGACTTGTACCAGCTCGGACAACTTATGAATTCTCTCCCGTTCCCGTTGCCTAATGATCTGGTGGACGTTCAGAAGGTGCTCCTGTCAGCTGTCGACACACGGGCGGATGTCGACCTGGCGACGCTCCTGCTGCATCAACTGCATCACTGAAAAATGCGCGCAGTGTAGGTACGCGCTAGAAGGTACTAAGTTTAACGAGGCACGAAGCCACGATATAATTAAACATACCAGAAACTCGCCGACAAATCTTGAAGCTGTACCGGCACTACGGATATATAATTTCAGTAAGACCCCTTAATTATATTTTTCATTTTGATAATATAAACTTAGTAATATAGTAAGAGAGCATACTCACCTGAACAATACGTGCTTAACAAAGAGCGAATCAAAGCCGCTCAAAAGCGTTATTATCTAAAAACAAGGGAAACGCGACTGTGCGATGAGAAAATCGCACAGAAATTCGTGCTCGCAAAAAGAAAAAATTATATTGGAAAATCGGAGGTTAACCCTAATTAACTAATTATTTGTTTTTCTCAGAAAGCTAGTTAATTTTTTTTTTCTTCTCAGATATAAAGTCAGCCCTAATATAAAGTCGATTCTGATACAAGGTCTGATAATTATAATTAATATAGTCGAAAATATATAGCCAATATATTTGCATACGAACTCGCTGGATCAAAGTGATTGAATATTCACGCAGTAAAATGGGGCACCAGCTATCGGATTAAGGTTCGTGGTAGGACTAGTAAGATGGTATATGTTAGCAACATTTCGCGTTCGGTCAACAAGAGATTGGTGGCCAAGCAGTACAATATTTCGATTGAAATACTTGAGACGCATATGTCGCCTGATTCCAAGGCTGATCCTAAGTACCGTTTTTACAGTGATGACCATATGGAATCACACCTATATGAGGACATTGGGGCTAATGGTTTCTACGATAAGCTCGAGAACGTTCTTTCGACCCAGTCAAAGGCCTTTAAGGTAAATATTGCTCTGGGCTACGAACTTGTCAGCAAGACCGATCCTGATGATACTTGCTACTTCTACCCGAATCTAGCTAAAACTCATGTATTCAATAGTCCCATTGCTATCAACAGCAAGGCTGACATTAGAAAGAAGATGATCTCTGAAATTCGGTCTATGGAATTGGCTGACAAACTGAACTACCCCAGCTCTGGGTATAAGCTCAAGGCGATCACCGCATTCAAAATTTTCATCTACCATCGCGATCATGCTCTTGGGAATAGCGATGCTGCTATTCCTAAGATTATCCGCGAGAACAAGCATGTGATCAACTTCACTAAGACCAATAATGAGTGCGTCTTCCACTGCGTCGCCTGGCGTACATTCCAGAGTCCTAAGAAGGATCCTCGAAGAATTCAGGCACAAGTAAAGGAGGCCTTCAAGCGCTACTGCTTTTTAAGTGGGTTAAGTATTCGTTAAGCCAGTTTCGAAACTTCAAGCCCATTGGCCTACTACAGCTCGATGAGGTTGAACACTGCTTCCAACTTGGTATAAACGTATATAATATGGATGTAGCGTCTGGAAATGTAGAGTGCATTCGTAGATCGGACAAGGAGTATGAAGCTATAAATATTCTATCACATGAGAATCACGCTCTCTACATCAAAAACATTGATATCCTTCAGTCTAAGTATCAATGCTCTAAATGTGAAATGATTTTCTTGACCAGTGAAAGGCTTAAAAACCATAAGAAGAATCAGTGCGAGCTTGTGAATATTGAGAGCTTCCCCGCTGAGCCAACTATTTACAAGCCAGCTTCTAACGTAATTCGATCACTGCTTACAAAGTATATCATTAAGGATGCTAACCAGTACATCGACTACTTTATGGTTTATGACTTTGAGGCAATCCTTAAGTCTACCGCGACTCAACATGGTTAAAATACTGTCTTTACGAACCAGCACATTCCTGTGTCGGTATCAGTAGCTGATAGCTTATACGAGGAAGTGCGTTGCTTTGTAAATGACGACCCGAAGATGTTGCATTTGGATATGTTCAAATACATTGGTGATGTATCGGTGAAGATTCAGCAGTACAATGTCGAGAAGTACAAATCTCTTCTGCAAAAAATTATCAATGCCCACGGTCTGACAGGTATGGAAATCCCAGACGTCAACCTTGGTAAAAACTACAAGATGTATGATGCGGAGAGTTGGATTGGAGAAGGAAAGTATGACATCTTCTTCCACTTTCATAGCAATCTTGATTTTGGTAAGCAAAGGTCCGACTACGGAAGACTTAAACAGCAGCTCGATCAAGTACCAATATTCGGCTTCAATTCTGGTCGATACGATATCAACTTGATTAAGAGTGACTTATTTGCCATCATTGGTACAGACAATATCGAACCTGTCATCAAGAACCTCAGCTACATGTGCATTGCTACATCAAACATGAAAATGCTCGATATTAGCAACTATGTACCAGCTGGTATCAGCTACGATAAGTATCTCACGACATACCTTGGTGGCTGCAAATGTGAAGACAAAATTAGATGTGTTTGTGGTCTTGGTAAAGGTATTTTCCCATACGAGTACATCACATCGTATGGTGTGCTAAGTCAGACTACCATCCCACCTAAATCAGCTTTTGACAGCAAGCTCCGTGGAACAAGTATCACTGGCGATGAATACGAACGAGTAAAGTTTGTATGGGGGTACTATGGGATGAAATCTATCAAGGACCTATTGCTCTGGTACAGCAATCTCGATGTATAATAGCTCACGCTGAGCTATTCATGCGTTTCGATCTCGATATGTTCTCGGATGGAGTGTCGCTACCTGGTCTTTCAGAGCAGGTTATGTATCAGACTTGCTTCAACAATCTTCTGTATCCGGATAAGAAACCTGCTAACGCATTCCATTTTCCAGCTAAGCGCATGGGTGGCTATAAAGGCCAGGATGATAAGGCAAAACGGAAATTTGGTATGACACTCGATCACATGAATATATTGCTGCAAAAGCAAAAGTATCTGTGTGTCAGCTAACCAAAGAGACCGCTTCAGCCGATCGTATCAACAACAAGCTTGGGCACATCGATGGGAATATATATGTCAGCTGTACCAAGTGCAATACCGCCCGTAAGGACATGTCGCTTAGGGGATTTCGCTACAAGAAATTGCTTGAGTTCAACTCGGACATAGCATTGATAAAGAGGAAAAGGACATCTACGCTAAAATGAAGGCCAACATTGCTGGATGTCCATCTATTACTATCAATCGCTATGCCAAACGTAACGAGACCAAGATTCGGGGTGGTAAGATGTGTGAATAGATTATTGGATACGATGCTAACGCTCACTATCTGTGGGCGCTTGGCAATGAGATGCCATGCGGACGATTGAATACGATCGATGCATATGAAGGCATTGTCGAGGACATTGTTACTGACAAGATTTTTGGATTCCTGGAATGTGATATTCGTACTCCAGACCATCTTAAAGACTACTTCAGTGAGATGACTCCAATTTTCAAAAATACGCTAATCAATTGTACTGATGAGAGTGTCATTGGACACCACATGTACGCGTACAACGAGGCACGTAAGAAAAGCCGAGCAAAACCAGCTCGTAAGCTGATAGGTAGCTACTTTGGTGAAAAGATCCTTATCTACACGCCTTTGCCTAAGTGGTACTTATCCCATGGTATGGAGATCACTGAAAGATACAGCTTCATCAAAGAAAGCTAACACAGGGCTGCTCCATTTATGGATGCTGTATTGAACGCGCGACGAGAGGGTGATTTTGATAAGTCTAAGGCGATGATTGCTGAGATGATGAAGCTAGTAGGTAACAGTGCTTTCGGTCGATCTGGAATGGATATGAGCAAGCACAAAGTGGTTAAGTATAAGTCGAACGATGAGGCTATTAAGAGAAAGATCGAGCACTTTACGTTCCACAGGTTGGAGAAGCTCAATAGTTCTTGTGAGATTACGATGAAGAAACGCCGTAATAATAACAAGAACTCAATTCATTTGTCGATCGCTATTTATCAGCTTGCTAAGCTATGCATGCTTCAGTTTTACTATGACTGTATCGACTTTTACTTCGATCGTTCAGACTTTCAATATCAGGAGATGGACGCAGACAGCGGCTATATCGCGTTCAGCTGAGAGAACCCCTTTAAAGATTGTATCAAGCCTGAGCTATGTGATCACTTCGATGAGCATAAGTACGAGTGGTTCCCGCGAGTCTACAACATTGAAGTAGCCACATTCGATCGCCGCACGCCTGGACTATTTAAGGAAGAGTGGCTAGGTGATGCAATGGTCTCATTATTATTATAGAACTACATCTGCTACCTACCGGACGAGGAGCACAAGGGCAAAGTCAGTGCTAAGGGTATACAACAGGGTCGGGGACGCAACACTGATGTACTTAGCCCTAAGGGATTCGAGACTATCGTGCGAGATCGTATCACACTCCAAGGTACTAACAAGGGGTTTAGACTGTCGAAAGAGACTAAATCGATCATCACCTATAAACAATCAGAAACAGCTCTTTCCTACTACTTCCATAAGCGTCAGGTTTTATCAGATGGCATATCGACTATCCCGTTGAATATATAAGCTCCAATTATAATCGAACAGCTAACCACTATATTTTTTTCTCGGTAGATATACACTATGAACGCGCTTTTAAACAAACTCTACTATAACCCAAAACCCGGCTTTATCGGAGCTCAAGCTCTACATCAAAAGGAACAACGTTTAGACCCTAAGATAACGTTCAAAGTCGTTAAGGGTTGGTATGCGAGTCAGACTGATATTCAGCGATATCAGGACCAAAAGAAGAGATTCAATGGCTTCGTATAATCCCAACTCTTGGCAGATGGATCTTGCGTTTTGGGAGAAGCGACCAATTTTGACTGCTATAAATATTGACTCGAGGTTGGGCTATGCAAAGTCTTATCGAACAAGACAGCAGCAACTGTGCTAGCAGCACTTAAAGCGTTTGTTCGGCTGCATAAAGTGGATATAATTACAAGCGATAATGGTAGCGAGTTCATGAACTCACAAGCTCAAGAATTCTTTCAATCTAACAAAATTGAGCATTACAACAACGAACCCGGTGACCACGGTAAAATGGGTAAAATCGAAAGATTTAACAGAACGTTGAAGCAGAGACTAACTAAAATGCCCCCAAAGATGATTACCCAAACGCTTATCACTGATGTTATCAAAAACTATAACACCACATTTCATCGCACGATTAAAATGACTCCAAACGAGGCTAAAGGCAAGGTAATGGATGCGGATCTGAGTCATAGTCAGGCAGAAGCCGATAGAATTGAGAAGGAGCTTGAGGTCGGAGCAAATGTGTTATATCGACTCAAGAAGCAGACATTTGATATAGAAACTGCTAGATGGAGCAAAGCCGTATATTCAATCGTCGGAATCGATGGATATCGAGTCCAAATCCGTTCAAAAAACGGTCATACACTCTACAAGGCACCAAACGATCTTAAAGCGGTTACAATAGAAACTACAGATGCAACTCTCAATCGAGGTGATATTCTTGAGGCTGAGAAGATCTTAAATCACAGAAAATACGCTCTGGAAGACCTACCGTAGGTGGTCCGGGTGGGACAAAGCCCGTACCAAAGTACAAATATCTGGTGAGATGGCTTGGTAACGAGCCTGACTTCTGGGAACCATTCTCAAACCTCTGATCGGTCAACAAGAACCGTCAATCAACCCTGGAGAAGGAGTAGTGGGCAACAGCAAAAAAATGAATCGCTATGTTGACTAGGGTAAGGCATACATTATTATAAGAGAAATCCTCTTTGCTACAAGCCGCTACAATTGATTTATATGTCATAGGAGTTGTATTCGAGAGTAGAATATAATCATGTATATAGATAGAAAGCCATGCCATGTTCCAAAGGCTTAAGCAATCAACGAGAGCTCACAAAGCTGCGACGTAAAATATGGATCATTCAGGAGGTAAGTAGAATCAAGAATGAGTTATTATTATTGGATCCAGTAGCCAGTTTTCACACAACGGTTATGAACAAAAAATATCGTCATGAGCTTGAGCAAATATTCGGGATTCCATTCCATCGTATCAAAAGCCGATATCTAATACTCTTGAATGAAAGAAAGGATATTTGTCATATATATCAACCATTTCATCATGACTCAGTGATGCCATGTTTGTGGTAGATATCGAACAATCGTATTTTTTATATATTCGATTATATACGACACAAGATGTTTCCTAATTTCCAATCCCTCGATGAGCGAGAACAAAAACGACAGGGGCTACTTGAGAAAGCGCAACGTCGTGCTCGACAGACAAATGCTAAAAGACAGATGTACGAAGGTGCGACGTGGGCCAGCGACGTATCAAATTTGAAAAATAAAGCAACAGTTTCTCAGACAGATTTGTCTGAGCCCTTTAAAAAACACTGACTAATGAATTCTCTCAGACAAACCCTGAGGTCTCAACATCGTTTCCTCAAGTAAATACGGTTGATAGTGGGATGCAAGCCACTCCCGACACAACTGAAAGAAATCTACAGGCTCGCCCTTATACAACTGACAGAAATCTACATGCTCGCCCTGATACAACTGATAGAGGATTACAGGCTCGCCCCAATACATTAGATCAAAATTTTCAGGTTCGTCCAAATACTAAGGATGTCGGCTCTATTACCGATCTAACAATACCGCCTGAGAAAAAAACAATGGATACTGAAGATCAAGTTGATTCAAGAGCTTGGATTAAAGGATAATTTATTGATAATCCAAATTGGGTTGCTCTTCGAATTCATCCCATCCGAAGGAAGAGTGGTAAAGATGATCCGAGATACCGTCTTGGAGCTAAGGGGTCTCTTGTCTCCATCATAGTAGATAAGAAGAGATATAATTATGAAACGATTGATTGGGTTACTACAGAATAAAAAATCAGAGATATCCACTACGACGGAGAGAGCAACTCAAAAGACGAAGTTGGATCAATGCGTGGCGAAGAAAATCGGACGAGAATACTCATGCGGTTAGAGAAGAAGAAGCGATCAGCAGGTGATGATTTAGAGTATCTTGACGTCAAGCTTAAGGATAGGAGACTGAATGACATTCGTTTTGCCAGTAAATCAACATTGGCAACCTCTGACAATGATTAAAGTCGGATAATAATGCTCTGGGTAATACTAAACAACATGGAGTTGCTGGTATCAAATGAGCTTACTAAGAGTATCGTTCCTGTCTTCAAAGAACAGTTCAAATCTGACAAATCGAATCTACGTCAGTATGTTTGGATTAACAAGTCATCAATCGATGTTTATGGTAAGGAATCCAATCTGAAGCATAACTCGGCGATCGATAAAGTTGATTGGCAATCGACGCTTAGTACATTTTTAAGCAGAATTAAAAGCAGAGGATTAGAACTATCTATGGTCGGGACACCTGACGTCGAAAAGTCTATTAAAAGTTTCAAACAACCGACGATGATTATCGAGAGGCTCGACATGGTATTAAAAGCGGACTGAATGAAGACAGAGATTAAAATCTATTAATCCCTGACAGTGAAGCTAAACAAATCCTATTAGATTATTACACTCAGCTAGTGAGAGAGGACATTGCTATTCCATTCCGGATGCCTCCGATTGTTAATTCCAAAAACGGTATCAAGCCTCACGCAGATTACTATTTCGGTCAGCCAACAGCCTCCCGGCCTTTCAATATCATCACGATCGATGACTACAGCAAGAAACATAAACCAATGTCTGGCGCCTTGAAGGGATTAATGAAGAATATTCAATAGATGACTACGTTCATATCGCTGCTGGATCACTTTGACAAATTAGACGCATACCTCTCAAATACTGATTATGAATTTCCTTCGAATGATAAAGAAGCGGCGAGGGTAACTGCGGAAAATAAATTTAATAAAGATCGTCGAAAAAATCTTGATCAGAATTTGATGGTCCTAAACTAGGCCATCGTAGGGACTGCACAAGATATCACGCGACAAAGTATAGAGGAATATCATGGTGAAGACCTACAGAAACTTCATGATGACGCTGAAGCTTCTTTTCAGACGTATGGCGAGGCTCAGAAAAAATATGAGGCGGCTAAGCTGGCTGTCAAAAGATCTAACTCAAAAGCAGCAAGATCCGCTCTGAAGGCAACCCATTCAGCTCTTTATGCTACTAAGTCCGTTTATCAGTCTAAAGCAAACCGATATTCCGATGCTCGACCTATATTACAGGGTCACGGTCTGAGAGGGGCTGGAGTAGCTCCACTAGAAGGAGTAGTCAGACGTGGTAGAACCTATAACCTGAATGAGATTCAGGGGTTAGCTACTCCATCGGCGTACGTATATCGACAACTGGGCCGCAAGTACATTCGGTTGCCAGATCTTGATGCTAAGCCACTTGTATTGGTACAGCCTTACCGACGTAAATGCGGTCCTAAGTGCTCGATTAGTAATAGTCTTCAAGCTATGATCAAGAACCTCGTCTATAAGCAGAACATAGACCAAAACGATTTCGATAAGCTCGCCATCGATGACAAAAAATGTTCAAAGAGATTCTTGCCATCACACATCTACGGTATCATTTCCATGATATACTCGAGGATCCGCTACAAACGCTTAGAGCCGAGTATGATAAGCTCAAAGGAGAGCTTGAGTTAGGAAACGATGCTCCAAGTATAATTAAGCAGCTGAAGTCTCTCACAGTGGATATGTACAGCAACCATCTCATCTCGGATAACGAGTTTCGCGATATTAGCACTCGGATATTATAATCAGATACAAAATGTTCTTCTTCAACACGCACATCATTGCAAAGTCCGGGGGTAGCTATGGCGACAACGCCGATCTCAATGTTGCTGAGCGTAAGGCGATAGTGAAAAATTTTATAATCAGTGATCGATCTCAGAAGACCCAGCCAGCAGTTTGGGCATCAGACCTTAATAAAACTGTTAAGAAAGTGATTGCATCGATTCAGCCAGATGGTAGTCGAATGTGGGCTTACCAGCCCAAGAAAAAAAATCAGTCAAGACATTTGCTATTTGAACGAAGTTCAGTGGCGCAAGACACGCAAACGAGTCGAGCAGTCAGAGATTCAAGGAAACTTTGGGTTTTCGTTGCTTAGCCCTGCTAATTTATGATATACCATTTCTTATAGCTTTGTTAGCTAATCCTCGGTATACACTGAATTTTTTATCGTTGATACTAATCTCAAGTATTGCAGACTCTCCGTCAGGGGTTTCGGTAGGTAGGAAAACACTATCACCTAATACTACAATTTGATCAGCTTTCAATATCGTCAATCCGATGATTTGATTTGGTTCATCTGATGTCAGATTCGACTCAATTTCTTTACTTGGTATGCAACCCATAGTGTTCGGACTCTGCTATATGCATTACCAACGATATTTCTTGGAGAACCAAGATGGTGTGTATGGTTTTGAATTATCGATAGGTCCATGCCTCTTATAGTACCTATCCCTGCGCTTTGCATCGTTGTGATCAAACGCGCCGTACGCCTTCAGCGGGGTTGTATCTCTATATTAATCGTAAGGCTCACCATTGCTCCGAATACCACTAAGCAATACAACTCGCCCATCCTCAAACACAGCGTCATATTTCTTGTCTCTTTTTCTCGAAATGCGAAATGTGAATGACATGTTCTATATTACTGATGATACTCTTGCTTCCAATATCTCGATTTGCTCCATTAGGTGTTGTATAAATTTCATATTGTACGCTGCTATCCTTGAATAATCAGCATTCAGCTGTTGCTTAGCAGGTTCAAGCGATGGATCTCTGCCATCCTCAATGTCATCACGATAAAAGACACTGATTAAATCGGTTAGGCGGGCAGATACTAAATCTTGCGCTAGAAGGCCCACCTCTTGACCAGGTCTATTTTCCGATTCGATCTAGTCATACAAAACTACATCACAATTATCGTAACGACGTTTGATACGATCGAGAAGACAGGGTTGAATGATCGTTTTCAGTATCCTATCCGAAGTCATTGCCATGGCAGTACAGGCAATGCAGCCCCCAAAATTGGCAGCGACTGAATAAACGATCGGACGAAGTGCTGATTCCGTCACCCCAGAATCTGTTCGTAGTCTATAGACCGTACTTGAGCTAGCTCCTAATGTGAAGTTGACAGCATTGACGACGCTTAACGGTGCGCTTGGAGTAGTGGTACCGAGTCCAAGGCGTCCTCCTGCGGTTAAAATTATTGTAGTTGAGTTTCCGGTTCCAAATCGTAACTCTGTATTTGATATGTTCCCAATCCAGCTTGCATTAGTTGTCGTGCTGTTAGAACCGTTGTGGACCTCGATTTGGAAGTCTCAAGGAGTGATATTGCTACCAGCGAATCGACTCATCCGGTTGTACGACGAGTCGAGATATGCGCTACCTGATGCTTTTATCTCGAGATATCCAGTTGAATTATAGACATTGATTCCGAGCTCTGTCAGAGGTCCTAGAGTGGTTATCGCACTCTGGTTACCATAGGATAGAAATCCGGTAAGAGTCCCAGCTGTAATCGTACCAGAAGTGGTGAGGTCGCCCGTGCATGTAATGTTCCAGTTGATGAAATGCGCATTCGTTCGAAATTACCGCTTTGGAGAACGAAATCATGGCTACTGGTAGTCCCGAGAAATTGAGCTCCGTTTAAAAACGAATACAATGCAAAAACACTAGCTCCGCAATTGCTGAAAAAACTCTGGCCGCTGGTATTACGAGACGATTTGATAAGATCGGTTGCTGATATCGAGCCGACATTCAAAATATTGCGAGCCGAGGATATCACCTGACTTCCCCCAATCGACAGAGCTCCAAAATCCCCAGCAGTTTCACTAACTAACGCAGTACCGTTAATGGTATCTCCAGACAGATAATTGATGCCTGTTATTCTTTTAGATGCATTTAGCACTAATGCCCTCGAGGCAGTTGCTGAACCTTGTGTTATTGAGAGATAGAGACTTTGATCGGATGTTGTTCCACCGAATCTCAAAGTAGGCACATCCAGCCCCGTACCTCCAGAGTCAAAAGTCATGCCGTATATATTCGTACAAGATCGTGTAGAGTCGAGTACAAGCGCTTTACTTGCGGTAGCTGTTCCAGGGGTAATACCAATTACGTAAGCCGGATCACTCACTAAAGCGGATCCATTCATTATCAGATTAGCACAAGATAGCGTCCCAATTCCGCTGATATCATTATTAGTTCCTGGCACGATGGAAATACCTTGTGTAGCTACTCCGGAACGATCCCCGTCATGTATGTCAGACGATAGTCGTTCTTGCTAAGATATAGCGTTTGCGCATACTGATATGTGAGATAGCCACTAGCGTCTAGCGTTAGATAGAAGGCTGGATTGTAGATTGGTGATCTGAATATTGGTTGAAGATACGCAAAACCAGTACTCATGTTTTTTGCCTCAATCTATATAGGTAAAGTGATTAACACACGACGATGAGTGCTATCCCAAACTACGGAGCTTCGCTTCCGACGAAGTTCAAATCTGCTGATATGGGTGATATCCTAGCACTCGATATAAAGAAGCCTTTTCGATGGTTGTCCTGGGGCCTTCATATAGTGGGAAGAACAATCTCAGCATGTTCATTCTCAAGCATTCTCCTCATGTATTTGCTCATCTCACGATTATTGCGCGTGCTCCACACCAAGAGCTCTATGAGTATCTCCGAGATAAGCTCGAAGATTTCATCACATTTGCAGACCCCGATTCACCTCCTAAAGTTGACCAGGTGCGACATACACCAATGAGCTCCAATAAGCCTGAGCTCGTTATAATAGATGATTTTAGTAATGATAAACTACTTCAGAAGAATACCTTCTCACACTATGTGACCAGGGGCCGGCATTTCAAGCTATCAACAATATTCCTTAGTCATAGCTACTTTGCAACGGATAAGATGATCAGATTGAACTCTGAGTATATAGCTATTCTAAAGGCTAACTCAAAACGAGATTTACAGATGGTCGTCAGAGACTTCAATATCAAATCATTGGACGAACGATCGATTGTCTATTACTACAATAAAGCCACGGAAAGGAAAGGCCAAATGTTGCTCATCGACTCTGTCAAAGGGGAAATCAGATACAACTTCGATAAGCCAATTTCAACGGAAAATAATGAATAAATTTTATTGATGATCATATAGCTATCATGGCAAGCTTCTTGAAGATCGATAGCACGAACCTAGTTGCAGATGGATACAATTCCTCGTGGAAATATCAATTCCCTGGTTCGCCAGCCGATTTTCGCGATGTCGTCTGTGCGATTCAGTCAATTACGCTATTCAACTCTGAATATAACATCAATGCTATCCAATGCCAGAATACATCTTTTCAGGTTGAGGTTCCGACGGCCGCAACCACATCTACGCTCAGCATAAACCTTCAAGATGGAAACTGTAGCTATGATGATATCAACAGAAGCATTTAAACATCTCTAGTCATTGCAGGAGCGTATCTTATCGATGCATCTGGAAACAATGTTTTCTATATCGAATTGACAGAGAACAGTGTTTATTATGCAGCACAGGTTGATTTCTCTCCGACGCCTACGAGTCTTCCAGTTGGATACACAAGACCTACTACTGGTCTATACTCATCTAGGGGTACTGGATTACCTACAACGACTCGCGTTCATCGCCTGATAATCGATAATGCTGTATTTGGGTCAGTACTTGGTCTGACTGTAGCTACCTACCCTGCTGCATCAGCGACAGTTGCGAGTGCTCAACTATCAAAAATTATCCCTCAGATTCACCCCACCAGTTCTTACATTGTTCGTTGTGATTTGATTAAAAATGAGTACGTCGCATCTGGTGATATTCTGAGTGCCTTTGAAAGAGGTGATGCTGGCATTGGACAGCTCATCAATTACAAAGCATCTCAATATGCTTGGATGAACTGCCATAATGGATCGCGCTCTACAATAACAATCAGTATCTACAACCAGAACGACCAGAAAGTAAAGTTCTGTGATACATCTGTTTCGATCATGCTCTTGCTTCGACCAAAAAAATAGACAAATTATAGTTTTTTTCTATACTGAAATCACATTCTAAAGCTTCCCCCAGTCTTCTTAATAGCTCGTAGCTTAGACATGTGGTCCTTCGCCTCTTGTGAACCCTTCGCGAATCTCTTGGGCTTTAATTTTGTCGCTGGCTTGGAAACCCCTACTCCGTACCGTCGTCGAACCTCACCACGAATCGTCTTGATCAGATCATTGTGTTCTAGTTTGGTAGCCTTACTCATGAGGAATTTTTCACCAACATTTACCGCATCTGTGAGGATACCCTTACATTTCGTGTAAGCGAGGGCACGTTTTGCTCCACTATTAACATCAGTCATAGTTAAACGACCTCCATCGTTAGGATTACTGTCGCTGTCGCTTTCATAAACCCCGATACCAGTCATAGAACGAATAGCAGCTCTCGCCGGAATAGCTCCTTGTGGTGCTCCAAGAGCGGTTGCAAGAGCAGGAACGGCGGCGTCGGCAACGCGGGACAAGATACCCGAGTCTTTCGCGAATTTAAAAGCGGATTTGATCCCTCCCCGGTTTTTACTGAAAATTGAAGCCCCATACATACCTCCACCTTGCATATGCTTGAACGGATAGGCTATTTCTTTAGGAGTGATAGCTAAGCGTGTTCCTTCACCAGATTTTTGAGCTCGAAGAGCTTTTGCATAAGATTCGGGGTGAAGATGGAGCGTTGCATCGTTTCCAGCTAATTCAGCTGCACTAAGCGATAAATTACCTTCTTGAATGCTCTCTTGAGCTTTGTTTCTGGAACAGGTGCTGAAACTGCTAACTCTTTGTACATCCTTGATTATAATTGATTAGAGAAACACTGATTTTTTACGAAAAAATTGTTAAATTCAGGTCTTTGAATTTTTCTAATACATTCATTTTCTTTTGTTGTCTGCAATATAACCATAGCATCCACCATACACCACTTCAGTCTCCATAAGTACCTTGATACTGCTTGGGATTATATTCACCGATTACGTACTTGGTCGAAGCGGCTTCGCCCATAGAGTCGAAGTACTCCTCGCTATCGACACATGTCCAGTGTCCAATGTCTCGGTTCGGAGTTCTCAATACTATCAGATAAGTCCCTGTCTTTGAAATGGGTTTTACAATTTCATTCGATTCAAATATTCCGTCCAGATGTACTCCAATTCGATCAGCAAGCTCGATAAGATCGTGGTCGCTGGTGATTAATTTAATGAGATCGACCATAATATTTAATTTCACGAAAGTATATTAGAATCCATATAGATTCAACCATGAGCGAAACTCAACTACCCGATCAATACTTATACCAGAGCTCGCTTCAAAACGACCCAGAGATGAAAGTGTCTTTGGGAAAACGCGTTCCTTTCGTCATCGACCTTAACCAAGGTTCATACCAGAATGGTGGTATCACTATTGATGCAACAGCTCAGCTTAATGGGAGTTAAGGATTTGCTCGCCTGTGCGGTGCATACATCATGCTTCCATACAAGGTTTCGATGAAGAATGGCGGTACCGTTCAGACAGCTGCTGCCAATCGTTTCTGCTCTACACTTAAATGTGGAAACTGGAATGTTATTGACACCATGTTCCCGGAGCTCAACGGGAAAACGATAGTTTCAATGGCTGACTACAAACTGTTCTGGCACAATGTTCGAGCACAGACAAGCTACAGCCCTCAGTATGTCGAGAAGCATGGGGCTGAATCATTCCTGTACCCTGATGCTGCTCAATCAGTTTCATACAGCGCTGCCACATCATCAACTACTGGAGATGGCTTTTCCAATAACTCTGCATTCTCCGCATCATTTACCACGTCTGCTCCCTCTGGCGGTGCGACAATTGCTACTGATGGTCTCGTCAGACGACTGTTGTCAAATCCTCCTAATGCTGATACTGACTTTACCTCGACATGGCCTTCCCTTGGTGCGGCTGCGGCTTCAACGAACATTGCTAACCAAACTGCGCGTGGTGCATTCGTTGCTGGGGTCGCCACGGCTAACGGAATCATAGGGACGTGGAACTATATGCTCAAGGTGAAACTAACTGACCTGCACCCAATATTTAAAGAACTTGATGGCTAACCCTCAGATCTGTCTTCGATTCCGCGTCAACCAGGGAGCTTCTGTTGTCGCTGTTGACTCTGGTAAGGGCATGTCTCTGACGAGCACTACTCTTGCATCTGGTAATACTTGTCCGGTGATGATATCTGCTTCTAGTACGGGTAATCCTATGGCTGAAGTTCTTGCCGCTTCTGCCGGATTCAGCATTGCTTGGGGAGCTGTTGTCAATTCCCTCGAGCCTACTTTTGATGGTACCTATATGCCTTTCACAACTTCGCGTCTACACGTACCGTTTGTTCATCATGAGAACCCTCAGGCAATTATATCGAAGCCTGCAAAGAAGGTTCGATACAACGATTGTTACGCACAGTCGTTTAAAAAGCGAGCTGGAATCGGAAAGCAATCAAATCAGTTCAACGCTGCTTTCGATCTCCAGCTATCGACATCCATTAAGAATGCTAAATATGTTATTCTTCTCCCGTTTGCTGAGCAGACGAATAGCTTTGCAGCTGCTGCTGTCCAGGAGTTTCAAAGTCCTTTTGACTCGGCTCCTCCTGGTTCGAGCATCCGCAACTTCAATGTTCGTATCGGCTCTCAGCAAGTATTTGATATCAGTCATGACTACGACTTCCACCATTTCACGAATGCAATCCGTAAGATCCCAGCGATCAATGGTGATCTGACACCTGAGTTGGTCAATGGTTTTCTTGACTATCAGACATGGTCTCTAACTAAACGTGTTTTTGTTGCTGACGTTAGCCGACTAACTGATCGCGATGTCCCTACATCAATTCAGATTCAGGGAACAAACGCGGGATGACAAGGCTGTAATATTCTGGTCATTGTCGTATCTGAACAGGAACTAACCTATGATCGCCTGACAGGAGAAGTTTATAAATTTACTACTGCCTAAACTCGATAACATTTGGTAGAAAAAAAAAGATTGTGACCAAACTTACTGCATCAAAGCCTCGAGTAACTTAAGACATTTTTCAATAACGAATTGACTTTTGCGTAGCCAATCGATATAATTAGGATCAACTCGACTGGTCTGTTTTAGTGTCTTGCCTCGCCATTTGCCCCCAGGACATTAAATACGAGTTATCGTAAGTGAGAAATTTGGAGTGTAAAAATATTTTGATCTCCTCTCCAACATTTAAACTGGGCTGATTGAATACCCATCGACAATAGCCTGGATCAGAAGCATATACTTCCTCGATGGTCTTGCCAGAATATTTTTCAGAAATTAGCTCGCTCGTCATGTTTTCTGTGATGTACTGTATCTATATACATACCCCTATTTTTTTTTCAAGACTAATAAATAATTCGAATACACGACTCTTTACTCTCATTGGTTAAAACTGTCTTGATGATAAATTACGGTAAGAAAAAAAAACTCAGAAATTTTATAAGTAGAAAGAAAAGCTAGCCTCTCTTAGACATATCTTATACGGGCTTGATGATCCTAATGTTCTCAGACTATTGATTGGCTGTCTAATTAGAAACAGTCTCTGTATTATACTTTAGATTAGAAACAATTAAACCTACTCTCGACTATTAATTAAGCTGAGAATTAGCTGAATTAAAAAACTGCCGGCGTAATGCTCTAGATATTACTACTAGCGCATTCCTTTGCGGTCTTTGCAGGCGACAAGCTGTCCTTCGCACGCGAGACGACACGATGAGTCCACCTTTAAGGGCTATGCCGTCGAATTGGCTATCGATTTCCTTAACGCATAATGCGCGCTCTCGACCCTTGATGTGGTTGAGCGTCCGTAATGGCGCTTATCCCCATGAAAATTGCGACAAAACGGTGTTTGTACTCAAGCCAGATAGGCCGTAACATGCACAAGGAAGGTCCCACGCATATCAGCAAGTTGCACGGCAAAGAATTTCGCAGTCGATGCAATCACAAGGGAGTTCCATTGCCGAGTCAATTCTTTGAACGCTTCGATCGATGTAAAGAATCTCCGTTGCATTGCAAGAATATTCTGTGAATTATGCCATCGGCAAAGGAGAAGTTGACATCGGGAAACAGCATCTAACGCGTTCAATTAGTTAATTCTACCACTCAAGTGTACATGGTGTCTTCTCCTTCTTTTTTTCATATCGACAGATCTTTAGGGCAATTTGGCAACCGGTGTGTCGGCTCCCGCATACGCGTTTTCGTTGAACGTTAACGGCTGGAGGTCTGGCTTTAACATAACAAGAGCATTGTAAACAGACAGTCTTGATAGCGCCGTCGGGACGATTTTCAGCTTTTCGCGTGCGCCTATCGGCCAAAACAGAGCCCTCTTGCTACGTTGCGCGATTCAATGCCATGCGAGCAGCATCCAATGTGGCCCAGGGACGCTTTGCAAAGTCTCGTAGCAACTTTAAGATGGAGATTGTTAAGTTTCGGAAGATGGGTTGACGTCAGAAGAACTGCGCCTTAATTAGACTAGTAAATTATTGAGAAATGAAGCCGCGGACGCTGATGTGAAGAATATTGTTGATTTGGTAAGGATATCCCAAATTTCTCTTTCAGACCAATTGGTGATCGTCTTAATGTTAGCTTTGTCTTCGTACTAAAGCCTTGTCGCATTCATTCGTGCTGCTCCGCTGTAGCCAATAAGCAATTCGTATCAATACTGACTTAGTATTGGCTTCGACGCGTCGTTGCACACCCATCCACTATATCAACGCTTAGGTCCTCTACCACTGAGGCGTTGCATCGTCCAATTGATCACCCTTATCGAGCAAACGAGAAAAAAAGTGAGCCCTTGGCCGAAACGGCCCTTGCCGACGCCAGTGAGAAAGGGAGGTGGGTCTGTCTCGCGAATTGCCACTTGGCCGCCTTTGAGGGCGCAATGTATATGAACATTCAAAGTTTAAGGGTAATAATTTACATAAATCCCTACAGAATTAAAATTAAAAGGGCTTAAGCCTGTATTTGGTGCTTTAAAGAGTAGGGTGTGGGGGTTAACGGCTCCCTAATAAATTGTGACGCTTCGCACATTGAATAAAGAAATAGTAGGGTTCCAATTATATTGAAACACACGAGTAGATTTCGATTAAAGTAGTTTTATACGTCCATCGAGTCCGATACAAAACATAGTATAGATTTTCAAGTGTGAACATTAGAATTCTCGAATTGCCGACCAGATAAACGTAGTTAGGGGCGAAAGATTAGCACATGGCCACCAATTGTAGTACATATGGCAACAACGGACACGACACAACAAGCGCCAATAATTGCGAATGATTAGGTTATGCGCTAGGAGTAGTCAATATGGAAGCTTCAGAATCCGTTTCATGTCAAACAATATATGGACTTTATCAAAATTATACTTCTGGAACCTTGCAATTAGTGGTCATTTGCTTCGAAAAACTATCGGGTCGTCTTAAAGGCGTAAAGTGCCATTACCCGTATCGCCTATCAGAGGAGGGGCTTCAACTTATGGCCGCCATAAGAGGTATAACTTTTAGACAAATCACGCAGTCGAGAGGTTAGTTCTCGACGTCATGCCCAATATGAGCGACTCACTTTTGGTGGTACACGAAAGGCAAGCCTCAGTCATAGAGAATGGTGGATGCCCACCGCCTTGTATCGCACAATTCATCGCCTACGGCATATATGTTTTTGAAAGCTGTTTTGTATTATAATTCCTACTTGACAATAACAGTCATAATTTTAACTACGAGTCGGTCTATACATATCGAAATTTTTTATCACCTTTGCTTTTGTAAGCAAGTTTCCACATTGGTGGTTTCACTTTCTCGTGATAGGCGATTGTTCGCCCAGACCGCTATTCGCTTCTGGCCAACCTAGAACCCGCAGGCTACTAGACGGGATGCGAACATCAGAAAAAAGTTAACAAATTAAAAGCTCCGTTTGCTTTTACATACTTAAATCAAATTGTAAACTTTTTAGCGATAGGAAAAAGAGCAAATTAAACTGTTACAAACATACTGTCACGGCATTCATCTTTGATGCGTCTTCGACTTCTAAAGACGCCCGAGCAACCTCGTCGACGACCCACATCAACTGCATGCAACCTTCACACTCGAGCCAAATCTTCTGCATATCTATATCGTCGGCAACCACTGGTACGCTGCATCGTAGGTGCGACTCTACCCACGAATTAGAACCAAATAATGACGGAATTGCTTTATTCTAGGTGCGCGAGGCATCCACGTGGGCTCTAGCGGCTGGTGGACTCCAGCAAAAGCTTAAGGGTCTAAAACAACGTACAGCCTGGCGCTACAAGACATTTAAGGACACCAATACCGCCATTGTCTACTGTGATGAGAAGAAAGAGGAGATGCATATAAAGCCTCGCAATCGACGGCAAGACGATCCACTGGCTTGCCACAATGTACTGGCTACCGCGTCAGTGTCCAGTCTTAATGGGATGTTAGGGGCTATTTCACCCGAACACTCGAGCGAGTTTTGCAGAACAATGGTGGGTTTCATGCTACACTCGTGTACACCGTCTGAGCGAGCAAAAGTTCTGGACGTGATTACGAGAGAACGACTGGATGAAATTACCATTGTGAATCGGACGTTTGTCATTAAGGCCATTCAACAATGTTTGCTTTCACCTCTGATTCGTGATAAAGCAGTCTTGCATACAGCGGCGAAGAATGTCATTTGCGGCACGTATGGGCTCGAGCTATCGGCTTTAAAAGAGCAGATTCACGCAGATGAAGAGGCGTTTATTGATTCCGTAGGTCACATCCATTTAACAGACGGTGTTTCACTGGAAAATACGATGGCTTGCCGGAAGCTTCATGCGCAGAAAGAGCCCCTCCATTCAGGTGATCTTATCCATCTCATCTTTGAGAACAAGAACACTACGGAAGTGGTGACAATTATGCAGCATATTGCAGTGGAGAGTTTTAAAGTAAAGGAGCAGCAGTCCAATTTGGTCAAAGTAGTGAGTGATATCGACGACACGCTTTTTCCCGGATGGATTGACAAGCGCTATCCTCTTCACGTTCCTTACCCTGGCGTCTCGGAATTGTTCGCTCGACTTTCGTGTGGACTAGCACAAGACACAAAAGGCGATAGTGTGCGCCCGTCGATTACTTTTCTCACAGCACGACCTCGTGGTTGGCTGAGTGTTGGACGTTATTTGACGCTGCAGAAATTGAAGAGTCTGGGTGTGCCGAATGTCACAGTGCTGGATGGATCGGTGAAAGGTCTTGTTAGCAACGAAAAGATCGCCAAAATGAAGCTAGACAACTTTTCTCGCTTTGCAGCGCTATTTCCAGAGTTCAAGTTTGTTTTCTTTGGTGACTCGGGCCAAGGTGATGCTCTGCTTGCTTCTCGATTGCTAAAAAATTGCCGAGAACAGGTGCTCGCCACTTTTATTCACAATGTAAATCCACTTTTCGCTCGAACGGGTGATGGTGGCTGGAAACGGGCCTATAATGCGTAAGCTCTCCGAATTTATACTCGATGTGCTGTAATTTGACTGACCATTTGATGACTCACAGCGAAGGAGTCGAATTCTTTGGTACCTACGCAGGTGCTGCATTAGCTGCGCACAAGAAAGGGCTGATTTCATCTGAAGACGTGGTGGCAGTTGTAGAAGCCTGTAAAAGGGAATTAGAAAATATTTTATTTCTTGGACCTGACGCTGCGACGATGAAGATTGAGCGGCATCGCGAGCTGCAACATGACCTAGACGTCATCGATATGTGCTTGCACGTCAAGAAGGCTTAGATTGATGCTGGCCTGTACCAATCGTCTCACTTTGATACGACCGTATGATATGAAAGCTCTGCCATCTTGTAAGGAAATTTATTTGACAAAAACAAATGAGCTTGGAAATGTCTTTATCGGTTTTGTCAGATGTACTATAAACATTTATAAATGTCTGCTGCATCTATTGATTTATTCTCACTCAGGACGGTGCTAAATAAGATTGCTTTATCGGTTTCGGTAAGGTCGAGACTCTTCCAGAAGCTACTCTGCTATGCACACTTAATCGACTGTATCGAATCGAGATTCACTTAACATCAATCACAATACCGTCGTTGCACCGCTCGATAATCTCTATTGTATCGGTGGCCGTGCGTGGCTGGTATCCCCTTGCTTTGCCTGTGGATCGTAGCTTTGATACCGATTGTGGTGATGATTCTAGCTCCAAGGCCGGAGACTGGCAGGTCCCGATTGACGCAATGAAGTCGCCATCACGGTAAGCTTTAAGTTAATTTTCGCCAACCCAGACCAGCGAATACCAACTTGTCCGAGCATCAACTTCTATTATACGATAATACCACACCGAAGTGATGCAGCCATAAGTTAAGCTTCACCGAATAGTAGAGCCTGCCAGAAGATCACGCGCTTTTAAGCATAATAGTCTCCAAAATCAGCTTAAACATAGCAACTCTTTAGAGATTATTTTTCGTCACTAAAACAATGCACGATACAAGACAACCACTGCTATCACAGCGCGTATCGATCTTTTTCGCAAATGTCTCGTACGGTGTCATGTGACAAAAGTGGTACGCGCTGGTGTTGCGGCAGTTGTCACGTGTCGCGTGGGTTGTGCATAACATGCAAATCTCTATAATTGCTGGCATCTGCTACGTCTCAGCTGTACTTGTGTCTCATGGTGTGTTCTTACATCGGGTGCGGGCATCCTTGGCGCATTCTCGCCTTTCCATATTATCATCACAAACTTGATACCGAAAGCTTAGTTACAATCGACTAATATTTTTGTATGTTATGACAGTTGACTTATTGATGTATTAGCGTCACAATATTAAAACTGCTATCTTAATAATCGTAGAAATTGGTATGTGCAATCTATTACAATTTGCGAAGTCCCACAAATATTCATACCACGCAATAGCGGTAGACTGCAGCAAAATGGCCAGCAAGAGTATGCCAGTCTGCGCCGATAAATTAGTTCATTGTTACAATTAATTTTATAAAGTCATTATGGCATGAGTGATACGCGCTGTGGTTGCTATTTATATTACGTGTCGCGTTAGTTGTGCGAAAAACAATGGGTTAAATCTGCAATGCTCGAGCTGTACTTGGGTCTGGCGGCAAGTTTTTTTTTGCGAGAGACTCTCTCTCACACTCCTCTAGAAAGTATTTTCTGCTATCGCGTATGCAATATCTTAGCCGGAGAAACCTCTACTACGGTCGACTACTGGATCACGAATAAAAAAGAGGTAGAATCTTATCTTTTAAAAAATCGTGACGGCTTCGGTCGACCGCAATCTTACTGCGATCTTTAATTTTAGGTTTTATAGATAAATATTCGGTCTATTTCGGCGTGCAAATTCCCGTAATTTAGCAATAACAATCGACTGCGGAAAAAAGCCAGCCACAATTTGCAGTCTATGCCGTCACGAGATTTTCAAAGAGTAAAACTTATACTCTCTTTTGACAGTGATACAGCGCTAAGCCAAGCATTATATCAAAACAATAATCGACTGTAGCACGGAGCTTTTCGAGCTTAAATATGTTCATGCGGCCGCAAAGAAAGCCTCTTGGTACAAAAAACTCTACCAAAAATCGAGCCCAACATTTCTCGCGTCTAAAACATATAAGATACCAGTAAAGTTTGGACACCGCGAATGCCTGGGTATTTGATCTTACGCAGTTGCAACGCGACATATGACAACTACCACAAGCACAGTGCGTATCAATCCCGTCTCAATGATTCTGCATTGTGTAGTGTGGCAAGTTATCTAGTTGCCTGCACAGACTGGCACATATTGCTGGCAACATTGCTGAAGTCGATCGCTATCGCTAGTTAAGAAAATTTGTGAGACTTCGCAAACTATCATAGACTGTGTATGCCAATTCTTACAGTGATTTAATAACAGTGCGATCACGATAGAGTGAAAACCGTCACGAGATCTTTGAGAAGTAAATTTAGACGCTAATACAGCAAAAAATTAATTGTTATACAAAACAACAGTTGACCGCGGCAGAGCTCTTTTAGATTAATATAGCTCAGGCGACCGCAAACAAAGCCTGTTAGTGCAATGGTACTAAGGATAGTCTTGGAAATACCGAGAAAGGGATCAAGGTTCAATTGCACCCGAAGCAAAAACATACTAATGACACAAGTACAGCTCAGGCGCAGCAGATGCCAGCAATCGTTTAAAAATCTCGTATGTATTGCACAACAACCTGACACCACAACATCAGCGCGTGGCACTCCTGTCACTACAAATTTAATCAATTTGTTTGACAAGAGTCATAGTGACCGGCACAGACTGACAAACCGTGGCTGGTTTTTTTTTGCTGCAGTCACGCACTAGAGCATGGTATAAATAATCTTAGGACTTCGCACGCTTTAACAGAATGTATACACCCATTTGTAGGATAATTAAAACCACAGTACGATCGCGCCAGACTGAAGCCGTCATGAGGATACTAAAGAGAAAGCTTTAATGCTCGTTTGGTAGTTTTGCAACAACAAGCGATCATTGTTTGGTCGACCGTAGCAGAGATATTTAATGATCAATGCTGATGGGCATAGAAAAGGCTTGCCATATAATCGAGGCCGAATTCTTTTGCAATTGGAGCGAAAGCTACTCCACCAGACACAAGGAGAGCTCAGACGTAGCATTTTTTTTGTAGATTTGATTTTTATGCATTTCCGAAGTTCTCTACAAAGCAACTGTCGCATTTTCAGCGCGCATAACTCCTGTCGCAATCGTCCTCATTAAAACAAAGATTCAAGTTCCTGGTACAGAATGGCAAACAATTTTTGGCAACTTGTTGTGGACAAACGCTATTGTTTTGCTGCAAGCACAATTTAGGACAGAAATAAAAATATGGTGCAGAGGAACTTCTGACAGCCGAAGTAATCATCTTGGAAGTTGGCTAGGTCGTCGTCAAATCCCTCGGTCGACTGATAGTTTTCTTCGCTATCTGCTTTATCAGCAATAAGACATCATCATAACACGTCCCGGTTGACCGGCAGTATTATTTGCTGTACAGACATACTAGAGCCATAACTTTGCAGATGATGGCACTTTTAAAATGTTGAGCCGTCATATGGCAACGGATCCGTCTCGTCTATTTTTCGGACGTACACAGACGTAGAAGAGCCTTACGTAGTGGGAAAAGATATTTTAAAGTAATGAGACGCAAAGAAGAAGATAGGACCTAACAGTCGTTGCGTAAACTGAGGAAGCTTTTGTGTTATAATATGGCCTTTCGCTGAATGGGGCCTCAAAACAATGGTAACTCCTGGTGCGCGACATACACCGTATTGGTATTTGGACCGGTTTGCATACTGAGGTATTTCAAAAACCGGAAAATTTTAAAAGGGATACAGTCTCTGCCTGAATTGCAGAATTATATCTACTTCACACAGGTACGACCAAAAGATTAGATCCATTTCTAACATATCACTCTTAAAACGGCAATCTATTGCACAAGTCGATCTTGTCAAGACCGTTCATAGTAAATGGCCGCCCACAGGGAGAACGTGATTCTGATTGCGCACCTCCTTCGTGCAAGGTACTCTGTGACCCCAACACACCACCCACAGTGCAGGCGCAGCATTTGATGGGGGCAGGCACGGCCTTTGTTCCAAGCGCAGCCTAGAGAGTTTAATGCAGAAAAAACTTTGGAAGCCAAAGTAATTTCTTGGAAGTCGGCTAGGTCGTCGTTAAATGACCGGGTTGGTTAATCAATCCGTGTTAAGACGTCATCGTTGATAACCCGACCGACCGGCAATCTTCTTCGATTCTCTTTATCACAAATTCTCTTTATCACAATTATGACCGATTCGAATTTCGTATAAAAGCCAAATAGTGATATATTACACTTAGTCTTCCGTCAAACATGCCTTTTCATTGAAAGAAGCCTAAGAAATGTGGTTGCTCAATCCACAATCTAGTTGAATTTTTCACTGGTGTCCAGGCCTCGGTCTCGATTGCAAAAGCAAGTTGATTGCATACATAGGAGAAGGATTGTGTGTAGCACATGTCTTTTTGAACGGCATTCAATTGCATAAGTCGATATTCGTTGAGTCGTTAATAGTGAACGATGTATCGTATTCCTTACTACATGCTTCGTTCGTGCAGGGCCGTCAAATTAACACTATTTGCTCTCGGCGTAGTCCCTGCGGTCAGCTTAGCCTCATTTCCATGCGCAAAATAAGGCTCAGAGGACGGCTATGGTCTAGGACCCCTTTGAGCCACAGTGATTTTCTTGAAAATTGGCAGGCTTCTTCAAAGGACAGACAACATTGTTGTATAAATGTAAAGAGTGATAAATTGCATGTAATTTAACTTTTGCTGGGTATGATGTAACAAGTTGCTGCATTCGGCCAAGCTCGTTTGTTATACCATGGCTCACGGTAAAAGGACCTTCAAGGAATGGTGGCTCCTGATTGCATAACAGACACCCTATTTGAATTTACACCGGTTTGTATATTGATGTATTTCGAGACTCGCAGACCTGAAAGTAGTACCTAAATAAGTTGTATGAAGGACCAACAGGGTAGAATTGCAATAATTGAAATCTCTTTGAAGTGAAATCTATTGCATACGTCGATCTCCATACTACCATTGATAGCGAACAATTGCTCACCGAAATGTCGTATGTCTTGCTGCACGCCTCCGTTATGAAGTGGCCGGTGTGACGGCGTCACGCCGACCACGGTGCAGACAGAACCGTCGTTGTAGGCACGGCCTTAGGCGTAGAGGTGCACCTTCAAAAACCAGGTTACGGGTTATTGAGATACTTTTCATGCCACAGGTCACTTTTACAAACAAATTGCCATTTTTTTCGCAGCATTTACATTGTGTCTGCTGGGCTTACTGGGTTTATTACATAATCATCGACGATTGCTATGCGTCTGTGAGCTTGATACCATATTATGTCGAGCCACGAGGAAATCATTAAAAACTAGTCAATATTTATCGACGCAAGGAACCCCGATAGGGGCAATCCTCGGGCAACATTATGTCGAATGACTTTAATTGTGCCTTAGCAATGTTGAAAGACCTACCATGAACAATTGTATGGAAAGCGGATGCAAGCAGCCTTGTAGACTTCCAGATCATTTAGCCACAATGTTCAACTATTTAAGTTGTCTTTTTTTACTTCATTTGTCAGCGTGTAATCGCAAACCCCGGACGTGTCTTCTTATAAAAAATGGCGACACCATAACCAGCCAATTACCCGCGGCACTTTCTATTTTTCTAATTCTGAGTAATACGGTCACACACACTTATGCGCGGCCTCGAGACGTGCCTGAACGTCACAAATTACCTGATCATAAGAGATTTACCATCCGACCTAATCGATAAAGGTCAAGCCGATCTTTATTTCAGTTGCATCCATAGGCGGGTAAGCGCACAGAAAAGCGTCTACGATGTCTAGCTAAAGTTCCTTACGGAATAGCAAGTAGATGCGATCTCGCAGATTCTCCATCTGACACGTGCAAACGCACGCTAATAACCAAGTCAGCTGAGCTGACACATCAAAAGCTAGATTTATTCTTTGCATGTTGCCGAATCCGGTCCAAATTGACAGTGCACGTGAATGTATGAAGCAAATGAAGGCCCACTTGAGTCGCCAAACTTTGTTGCTCTCTACGTAGAGATGATGCACCACCAACGATGCATTCATTTTACAACTAGATGAATTAGAATCAACTTTATATAACTCGCTACTTAATTTAAGAGGACGTGTAGCTCTACCTAGAAAAAGCTGGTAATTGACGCCAGGATCGATAAGCATCCCACCAATGATTTTGTCAGCAAATGGCTTCGTAGAGAAGATTAGTACGCTTCAAGAACAAACTCTTTGTTGCATAACCGATTGCTTGGTCTCGTGCGTACGTTGCTTTTGGTGCCTTGTGTAGCTAGCGGTACAAAATATGCTTATAGAAATGCATCTAAAAAGTCCTCTTTTGCTTGCCATGAGCAGTTTTCGCCTTGATACAAAATTTTACTCTTCCATCGATTCCTTTTGCTACCTTGCTGTAATGATGCCTTATAAAGGTCTTGGCATTTTGGAGAGGATATGAACTTTTGATCGAGCACCACACGATGATTTTACAGGGGTTTCTAATATTTTTCTCCTGCTAAAACTACAACTTTTGAGATAAAAACGGAAATGCTCAATACCGGTATGATATGTCAACTTATTAAATTCCCGCCATCTTGCAATGACAGAGCACGAAGAGGTGATAATTGATGGCGACTCGACTGAAGATGAAGACGAGGACGAGGTGACTATCATCACGCCAGAGGCACGCAAGCGCCGTCGCCACTCCAACATTCTACTGGACCAGGACGAGGACGAAGGTGATGAAGAGACCAAGATGGAAAAAGTAACAGCTCCGCCGTCGTCGTCTTCTACAGCCCCGCGACGCCAACAACAGCTTTTACTCAATAACAATGGCATGGCATTACAGCCAATGACGCTACGTACCCCAACGTCGGCGCGTCCAGCGCATCGCAGAATGCATCAGCTCTCAATCTCGTCCGCGGTGGCACAACGGCGTCAGCAAGAAGAAGATGCAAAGGAAACGAAAGAAAACGACGTGCGGATCATATCGTCGCCTTTTCCTACCTCTGTAGGAAGCAGCAGACGGAAAAGTCGACGTTTAGCAATCGAAGACAGCGACGAAGAGATAGAAAAGCTTTTGAATGGTCAACACGATCCTAATGACCAAGAAGTGGAAGTAGCAAATGAAGAGACCTCTGCGTCGAGACGAAGTTCTAGGCTATACCACCAGCGTAAGCGTCGACCGCATGGAAGTGCTCGTAAATTGGACTACTTTGTCCTGGACAATTGCCTCGAGAACTTGCAAAGTTTGGGACCGCATTATACCGGACAAGACGATGGAGGTGAAGATGAACTTGATTCGAGCGAGGAGTCCCCTCGTTCTAAACGAAAACGACAGCCAGTGTTAACAGTGAGAGAACAGAACCGCCGAGAGCCAGAAGACGCGGAGACGGGAGATGATGTGGACGACTTTATCTGTGGAGATGATGAGGTCGAATACATGAACGACGACGAGGAGGCAATTATTAGTGTCGAGTCGTCTGATGATGAAATGCAAGACGATTGTCCGGAAGAAGTGACGGCAATGTTGGCCGCAGGACGCTCGCGTGAGGTCCACGAGTGGTTTGACATTTATATGGAGTATCTAGAGGATTGCGTTGTTGACGAAAATTTCGAAGCCACAATGTGTCGCAAGCGGTCGAAGGCCAAGCATCAGTTGTATGAGCAAGCCATAAATCGTGTAAGTACGTCGTGTTGAACGTTGAGCTGTCTGTGCGTGGGGCACACTGATCCGTGGGTGTGATGCTTGACTATTAGATCGAACGGACGTTATGTTCGTGTCGTGATACAGTGCGTTCCGGTGTTGCGTGGCCGGAAGAAATGGTGGATGCTTTAAGGCATGCCTCGCTCTTTTGCTCGAGTCAAGCCTCTGCCGAACGTGATTGCGATGCGTGCAACCGTCGGCAGCACGTAGTTACGTACCATGTCGAATTGGGTGGCTATGCCTGTGACGCAACGAAGCTATACAGCTCAAACTGGATGCGTCGGTACGTTACTCGCTGTCACTGAAGTGCTTTTGATAAACGCTATGTATTGTTGCAGTCTAAAGAAAGCAGCAGAAGAAGCTACTCCTGTTCACGCTTCGTTTGAAATGGGTAGTGTCTGTCATGCAGTACGTTTTGTTTTGCTTAAAGATTTAAGCGCAGGCCATGATTTATAATGTGTTGTTGCTCACCTTGCTATGCGTAGCGCACGTTGGCCTATTGGCAACTGCTGCACGCCAAACAATTTTGGTGCATCTTGATTGACGCGAAATGTAAAGAGTCTTTCGATAACACTGGGCGTATCCCTGATGCGTATCGGGAAGAGTTTGTGAAAAAGGAGTTTGGTCGGTACAAACGATTGGTGGGGCTCGTGGACAAGTTTGCAGAGGACTCGAAGCGAGGCATGCAATACATGCCCAACGCATGGATAGGAATTACGCGTCGCAACGTGACAAGTGATTTCCTACCACTTGCTTCGCACGTGTCACTGGATGAATATTCAAAGTCTCGACGAGGCGCACTTGATGCGTTTGTGGGCGAGAGCGAAGAAGAGGGGACTGAGGATGAAGAAGACGTGCTGGAACAAATAGAGAAAAGGAAACGTGCGGCTACATGCGGAGACAACGATGGCGATCAAGCTATGGGCGAAGAGGAGGAAGTGGAGGATGTGGAGATGATCTCTTCACGTCTAACACCTTATTCCAATAGTCAAACGCCTTGCTCGAAAACAAAGAAAGAGCTTGGGCTTACAAGTGCAGCAGAAAAAAAGGAGGAAGAGCCGCAACCTCAAGACGACAAACTTACTTCTGAGAAGGACATTGACGACCTCATGTGCCTGGTTTGTAATATCAATCCCTGCAACGCAGGTGTCGTCCATGGTTTATACCTTCATGTGTACTGCTGCTATGCGTGTGCAAAGCGCCAATACAGACGAAAAAGTGGCTGCATGGTTTGCAACCGGCCTATCGATCGCGTACTTCGGCTGCTTCCACTCACGATAGAGGCCCGAAAAGCGATTCAAAAGCAGCAAAAAAAGGAGTAGACATTACCTGTGGTGAACATCGATCCCAAAGATATGACTAACTGATTTCTATATGAGGTACTAGCTTATGATCGTACAACTTAGCATGATCGAGGCTACGCATTTTGTTCGTCGCTGTAGTCAAACAGATAAAGAACCTGATTTCGACCGGCGAAAGGTAGAAATGCTTTCTGAATCGATGAATGCTTTTCTGATAGATAGGTGATGAACGTGTCATACGTTTCAACCGGCGTCCCATCTTGACATTGTCGATTTGGAAACATACGGCTCATTACGCAACAGGGCACAACGGCGAACGGTTTGCTAAGGGCCAGTGCAGCATCAACGATTGCCTCTGTCGCTTCGTCCGGGTGCATTCCAACGAGTACAGAACAATTTGCAAAGAGTTCCGCGTGCAGCTTTAGCGTTTCATCGTTGAAATGGCAGAGAAGTTGACGACTCAGTGTTCGGCCCTGCATCCTTTCAACTTTGTCAACAAGCTTGCGATTGTATTTGCTAAGCTTCATTGGCCTCTGCAACCGACACGAATAAGCACCAAATGGATGACAAGTGCAAGTCGATCGTGACGTACCGGGTCAATTAACGTTGTAGGAATGCCTCGCTGAATCCAAAGCTGGATTGCCATGTCACCTTTACCGCCACCAGCCACATCGACAACACCCATTCCGGCTGCGAGACGAGCCTGGCCAAGTGATGCCACAAGCCAGTCGCAAAAAAGACGGCTACGCTGTGCCTTGTCAATTTTCAAGTGAGGATCAATGTTATCACCCTCAAGATGCGCAGCTTGTGCACGCTGTTTCAGTCGCTTCACCATCCATCGCTGTCGATTTTGCTTGAAGTTTTCTGGCCGGCCATGCCAAAAGTGGCATTGGTCTCCACGTCGGCAATTGTCACCATTTGATGACGAAAAATAGTATTTGCACGCATTGAAACCGTCCAACCTGACCATGTTCGTGTATTTATCGAATGCTGCTGCTCTTGACGTTGGTGATAATTCCCATGACCCCTTGACAGTAGTCACAGGTAAAGCATCTTTAGTCGACACGGTGTCCGTGTAGCTGTATCTAGTGTGTTCATGATGCAGACTCCACAACTCGTCTATTCGAATCGAATGCAGTTCAAAGAGCCAGCCTATCGAGTGCTCCCGTTTGGTGCGTTTGCTTTCCAGAGTCCCGCGAGCTGTGACGAGGTCGCCAAGGTGCACGTCCCAATTCATCTGACGAATGGCAGCAAAGTCGAGGATGCCGTCCTGCGCACGAATCATGACTTCCAATAATTCTAGTACAAATTAGGATGAAATTTATTTTGTGGTTGTTTTGCAAGCATAAAAACCTTGGCACACCTCCACTCTTTAGCTGGATGTCGCCGAAGACGAGGCCTTTGCTACCATTCGAGACAAGAGATGAAATCTAGTAAGAAATCATAGGCTGGTCATAGAATACTGATTGGGCGTATAAGCATAGACATACGACAAGTGGCGCTTGCGGACAAAGCGACCGTGCACGGATACATTTGGTAGCTTGTCACCGCCATTGAGTGGTAGCAAACCTTGCAGCGACTCGATGTATATTTGCGTCATTTTGATTTTCGAGGGACAATAATTATACACCTTGAATGTAATATAACAACGAGATTTTATAACAAAAAACGGCTACTCAAAGAATTGGAGCGTAAAACAATGGCCGACTTGCACAGACGAGGCATGCAGATATACGATCTTTCGGTAAGCGATGGTTCACGCTTATCTCAAGTGAGTTGATATGTGCAATCGTTTACAGTTTAAAGACTGTTATAGGATAATCGTTTTAGCTTTCTACATTCATACTAAGTAGGGTATATTTCAAAAATCCCCTTATGCACAACGGTGAAAATACCGAAATGATATCTGTGGTCTACAAGACTTCATATAACAAATAGTCGGTTTTAAAATAGAACGACCTCCACGAAAGGGAAGCAAAGAGGACGGCCTTGTTGGTCGGTTAATATTTATGAAGAACAAGCCTGTACCGAAGAGGGTTGCTTCGGCCTCCGCAGGTACCACTGCGCCAACTTTGCCTCTAAGCATAAAGCAGATTAACTAAAATTGATTCGCACTGATAAAGAGCAACAGGGGTTTACCAGTTAAGGAGTTAATGCTCTTACCATCGCTTCTCGGTGTTCTTTTATTTTTACTTGAATGCTAGGTCCATGCCTGTGAAGGCTGCACCGACTGTGGGACATAACTTTTGAGAAGCTCGCTCGTACAGAGCCTTCCTCTCCGTCGTGGCGGGCAATACGTGACTATCGCTCATCCTTGCCTGGTGATTTACCGACAATTTTTACATTTGGGCGATAAAATCGGCAAATTCCCACCCAAGTGTTTGCCCGGTTGGACCGCAAAGAAAATTATTGCAGCGCTTTTGAGCACATCATATTACGCCACAAAGGTTGTAACACTTGTCGTCACGCTTTCTAACCATGCAAAAGGCCTAGACTGAAAGGACAGAAATCGTTAGGTTTCTAGCGGCCAAGAGTTTGGTTTTCAGTTTTCAACTTGGATATTAAGTACAAAGTTATCGACGACAACTTTTCGCGCGTTCCTGCGGCCGGGCAAATGGTCAAAGTTTCTAATGCAATGGGCGAGTGGCAATGCGACTCGCCCATCGCCGGTTATCGGTGCGAGTCACCGTTCCGTGAGAAGTTCACGATTGAGATTATCTCGAAGCCAAGACATTTCGGAGACGAATTCACCAAGTACAAATTTCGTACTTGTACGTCTCAAGCTTTGGGCAGATTTTCCGAGGTGGCCGGGACTCGAGTGCAAGATTCGAAGATTGGCTCAATTTCAGAACAGGTGTTCGCTGGATCGTTGCGGTGACAGTAATGCACAAGCCTTATTTGTCTTCAGGTACCGAGTAAAGTTTTGATGGGAGGGCTAAGAGCACACATACGGCTGCCGTAATGACACGCTGGATCAACAGTGCCAACTTAACATTGTGTGACATACACAATACCACACGAAAAGTGGTCTTCAGGGAGCCCTCGTGGTACACAAAGCAGATAAGCGAACAACGCGGTTTTCTTGCTTGCATCGACCAGACGATACCCATCCGGAAGGTCCTCCTCTTCTTTGTTAGACCTACTATCAATTGGGTGATTCAGGCGCTGGGAGTGTAAGCTTTAAGCTTAAATATGAAGTTACTCCTACTACATGGTCAAAAGATCGCGAAGTTTATAAGAAGCGCCTATAGCTTCTGATTCAGAACTCCAAAGGCTTTTGGCAAACGTGCCGGAGCCGTCCTTTCGGCTTCCACAAATTTTGTGAGGCAGAAGAGCCGAATCACATAGCAAAAAAGCTCTTGGCGTCCGTTTATGCACCACTGCTTAATAGCTCACTCCACATGTAACAGGGACGAAAAATGCGCAATTAAATGACTTTCATTCTGCTTTAAAATACGAAGCGTATCATTTTTAGCAGTAGCCTTGTAGTATCCAGCTTTGCTTTCCTTCTATATAAATTTATGTAGAATATCCCATTATTTAGTACATAAAGCTTGTTTAAGTTATACTTAGCTGACTTTTTAAGAAGTCAGATAGATGCTTTTGTAATCAATTGAGGTCGAAAAGGTTACAGGATTGGAGCTTGCTAAAGGCTTACCTTGATGCTATTCAAAGCAAGTTCGTGCTGGCTCACCAAATGTGTGTCTTCACTAAATAATACAAAGGTTTTGTGAGACCAGCATAGCCAGCATCGTACCCGTGCATTTCATTTGCTCAAACCTATCATTTCTTAAGATTCTTTTGGGAACATAACAAAGGCCAAGCCGAGGCAGCTTTCGCGTCCTTGAGGTCCGCTCAAACTCAAAACTTGTCAAGGAGCTGTATCTTTCTGCTGCCAAGGCACGTTTGTCGATATAAGCATAAAGTTTATTGGTTCACAAGACTAAAAAGCATGTCTCAAATGCCCTTTAGTGCCGTTCAAATCCATTCATAGCGGCTATGCCGTCAAATAATGTTGAACGCCTGTAATGGTAAGGTCAAACGTGTGATTTTAAGTTTAAGTGCCATCAGAGCATCGGATTGCATCACCAGACACTCCTATAGCATTTCACTAGGCAAATCAACTGCCTTGAGTGGTACATGCGACTCCCTTATTCAAATCAAACAGCCAAATTTAGTGTATTAAACATCGTATGGCCAAACATGTTGCTAACTTGCACGACGTCCGTATAAATAAGTTTGTGCACAAACCATTGCACCGCTAAGCATATTATAAGGATAAACCGATGGCCACTATATTTTGTTCAGCCTTCGAGCTCGGATGTCGGTGATGAGCGCAAAGTGGCTAGTGCCTCGTGGTACAGCTTTTCGTGTCCAGAACGAGACCAAACTTGAGCCTCCCCCTCCACCTATTTGATAATTTGTCTGAACACATAATACAAGCGCTTCTTCAGTAAAAGCCACACTGTTTTCTAGAATTCTTCAAAATCTCCAAGCTTATACGCAATGTAAGCTGCCTTTGTTTTACAAGCTGCACGCACAATCGGGGTGGCAAGGACATGACTCAGCAAAGCTATGGTGCGCGGGCTCGGGCGACTGTCTCAATAACGAAGCCACTCCAGCCGATCAAGTCCTTGTGTTTTTCAACTACAGCATGTGTCAAATCATAGTGCTTCATATTCCAAATTTTGCAGATAAAGAGGTTGTGGAGGCGTCTCCGCCTCCTTATATCCGAAGAGAAGGTTCTGGATCTCTTTTTTTGAAAAATAGATAGTAAATAAACAGTCAAATTGAACCCACAGTAGACTCCATACCATAGCCTGTGCTTTATGAGCTTTACAGTATAAAGTTTATCCGTAGAGACTAAGCGTCAAGACGCATTGCAGCTTTTGCAAAAAGAAAGAGCTGCAAGTGAAGCCTCTTCCTCAAGCCTATAGATAATTTTCTGAGCAGCGTGAAGAGCGGTAATGAGCCGATCAATTTCAAAACTTCTGCAGGAAATTATTCACATTTAAATGCTTCTAAAAGCGATAACTTTGACCGATGACTTTGTCACTATGTACGGTTGGTGTAATTATAAGAGTATGCCTACCATGCTGACGAAGCAGTCACATCTGGTAGAATGACGAACGTAAAAGTTAATGCCTCCGCTTATTGAAGACAAATAGGGTGCTTTTACATTGCTGCGCCTAGAAATGTCTATATACAAACAGCCTTAGCCTTACTGATTTTCGAAAGATTAAGATCGATGCTCACGACGTGCGTCTCTTATCGAGTGGCGACTTCTGCATAGGCATCAGTAAATTTGTTTAGTGTTGATAGAGATCCAGCAAGTAAAGCAGACGGTCAGTTAATCAAGCAAAGTATTTGGATTGCAGACTGTTCAAAAGGGGAATCGCTAATATGCGTCGAAGAAGGATTTTCGGAAAAATTTAGTACAGCAAGGAACTTTGCATCTTTTGGAGCGACCATTGCTAAAAAAGCTGCTTACAAAGCTTGATTTATACCTTAGTACGCACAAGAACATTTTACTAGCTTGAGAGTTGTGTTTTACAAAAATATCAAGCTTTTATGTGGTCTTGATCAAAAAGTGAAGGAGCCATCACGTAAAGAAATGTGCTTTGTTTTTGTAGATAAATGTGATTTGGCGAAAACACTCGAATCTGATAAAAGCAAAGAATTTATGTTGTTTGCAAGAGAACTCAATCTTAAAGCAGAATTGTATCACGTCCTGCGCACTTGGTACATTAACATCAACTTGTTGCAGCTCCGCGCTTGAGATTAAGTAGAAATGATACAGCGTATAAGCTTAATGATGAGAAAGCATAAAGTACACATATACGCTGTTCGAAATATGAGCTTAAAGCGATTATTAAGCCTTTTCATTCATCACACATGTGCAGTACATGTGGCAACAACGGACACAACAATCGCATGCTTCAGTAATGCGAGCAATTTGATGGGCTAGAAGTAGTCAATATGGATAAACTAGAGCCTATTTCATGCCAAACAATAATTGTCTTACTATAGCCGTACCAAATTTTTGCTTCAACCAAAAAAGGCAAATCAAAAATTGTGACGTTGCAAATTAGAAGAAAAAATGGAACGGCTCCAATAACATCATAAAAAACGAGTAAGTTGTGAAGAAGGGAAGTATTTGACATCGTATATTCCCATTGTATCTGATGTGAAATAAATCAGAAACATTAAAACATATACGGTGTTAAATAGTCCTATCATCAAAAATTACTCGTATGTTTCGACATGATTGGCACCGTATCATTCTCTGTTAAATTTGCAAATCGTCACATTTCTTTAGGGAGCGCCTGCAGCTACACCCCGCTCTGCCAAGAATTCACCTCGTCTTTATGTTGACCAATAAAGGAACACTTTCAAGTTCAGCTACCGCAATTTCGAAAAGTTAATAAGGGCCGGTAGACATTTCTACCAACAAGAATTCCTCAGACATTTATTCGCATTATTTGCCATTGTTGTACCATGATTCAACGCGAAATACGCGCCATTTATTACCTTGCGTAAACATTTATCGAATCTCAATCTAATTTCTTTACATGTAAGGAAAGTTGTGCTGGCATTACCCGCTTCAAGTCACGTCAACGGAGATGCCCTCTCATGACACCCTCCTTATGAGAGGCCAACCCTCTTACGAATTGTCATCAAAGTTGTTCAGTGATTGGAATGGTGGATGAGGGCAGATATGCTTGTTGTGCCTATCTTCTCGAAGGCAATCACGAGACTGCGAGTATCGGGATACCGAAACATGCTCGAATGGAGATGGGATTTGGCGTGTGGGGCTCTGTGCAACAAGTCCACAGGGCAACCACGAGCGTATACCGTACTTGATATCTGTACTGCTGAGCTGATTTTATTGTTAATAGATCTTAGTTCAAATGTGAATTGAGCTCTTTTGTATAGTGGCATTCCCGCATGGTGCTTTACCAGCGCTTTCACTTCATCTTTGAACATAAAATTTGACAGCTTTGGAAGGACCATTATTCGCGGTTGCTGTAGCCATCAATGGTGACCAAAATTCGCAATTATCAGCAAAAAACCGGCGTCTAGTCTGCAATGAAGCTTGTGCTCGCATGGAAGGCTCAATGCTGCTTGTGAGCCTACTTGTCGCGCGAGGTGATACTTTTCGTGCACCTTAGGGCAGGAATCGAGCTTATGCACTAGGAGGCAATCAACGATATAATGCAGCCTTACCTTAACTGACACGCACGATGATATTTTCGGACGACGCCTGACCAAAATGCTGCCTGCGAGTGAGCCGGCACTCTAAGCCTTTCTTTAGCAATCTTTTGACTTAATTGGCGTCGTTGTGAACACCGGCGAGCAGTGATTTTCGATACACAGCATTAGAGTCAGATAATGCTCTTGCATTCTAAGAAAAGCATAGCTTCCCCTACTCTAGAGGTGACCGCATGTCCGTAATGGGCAGCGTTGCTGGTCCATACAAGAAAAAAATGCTTTTTGTGTCGTCGTACCAATGTGAAAGATAGGTACGTAACGACGGGGGCCAAAGCGGTTTCTTAAATACTGGTCCAGCAAGCTTCGGATTGGTCTGCATCAACTGAATCACACAAGCTCAATAACAGTTTCCAGAGTGGTTCGTAGTCTTTGCTCGTCGAAAAGTGTCCTTTTAATTTCTTCAAAGATTTTTTCTGACATGCCAAACGCAGATCAAAATTGATGAGTCCGCCAATTTAAGTGCTGGAACTAGAGCAAGTTCGTGGTCCACGACTATTGTTTCCATTTAACATCGAGCGGAAACAATCCAAAATACTGATCAAGAGCCTAACTATAGTCCTCCTCGCTCTCTGCCGACAAGAAACAATTAGAAGTCGAAATCGTTTGGCTTAATGGCGTTACGTAGCAACGGCATTTCGTATCTGAATTGAGCGAAACACATTGAAAGTTCTGCCAGTGGGGAGACTCTTTTAGGCTTACCTATCAAATTTATAAGCTAAATCCTCGATAAAAAATTGTGTTTGCACAGAAAGTTCGTGCCACGTAAATGTTGTATTTGGCACAATGATCAAACATCAGAGCCTATAGTCTCTGAATATCCTACTTTTATAGTAAACGTAGACGCTCCCTAACCGGGGATAATTTACACCGTGGCCGACATAATTTGTCGCAGAGCCTGAGTAGCACCTTGCACACGTACACAAACTCATGAGCAGCTGGGAGAAATAGTTCAAGATCGCAAAGAGAGTAATCTTTTTTCTCCACGAGATTTCTTAATAGGCCTCCATGCCCTTCAATTCCCATCGTTTGATTTCCACGTGAAAAGTTCTCAGAATATAATAGAATGGTGTTGGACAAAGTAAAAGTCATGCATAGCACGCTTTTACCTTCTAATTAATTGCTCCTGTCTTATTTACGTACAAGTTGAACATACATATATGGCCGCATCGTATCGAAAGATGGTAAGTACAAATTTTTGATGCTCTGAAAGTACAAAAATTCGTGAATAGCGGTACTATCATACATGCATAACAGAGCTCAAACTGATCGGTAAAGAGGCGTGAATATATCGGCAATACATGTAATCACAGGATAAGTCTAAACCTATCCATCTGACTCTTCCTTGCGCTGTTCGCTTTACCACTTATAGTAGAAGCAATCTCGACCTTTCTTCACCATCAAGTGCTTACATCTCTTCCATCAAGGCGTTGAGCACCACTTGCACGTTGCCATGGCACTGTTCCAAACGGTCAATGACAGTAGATGCCTCGGCGCCTGGAAAAATATCACGAACCATCGCCAGCTCGGCCGACCATTTAAGCTCCTCCTCGGTCACGGTAGGAGCCGCTGAGGTCACAACAACAACGGGCGTCTCCTTCACGGAAGCGGGGGTCTGTTCCTGCTCCGTCACCTGTTCCCACTCACTGTCGCTTGTAGCAGCCAAAGGGATTTCATAAGAGACAATAGCTGGATTTTCAGCAATCTCGACCTCAGCTTCATTCTGTTGCTGCACCTCAGGAGCGGGAACAACCTCGGTATGGGCCGAGGAAATCTTCATGTTCTTAATCTCACCCACAACCTCCTTAGCGAATTCAGTAATACCCTCAGCGGCACATTTCATGCCCTCAGTCGTTTCCTTGACGAGCTGGTCAAGAGGCATGTCTTGGATGCTCTGGCGTGCGGCGTTTAAAGACTCACACGCATCGTACGCAACGGTCTTCAAAGCCTCATTGGTCTGATTCAGTCCTGTCTGTGCCGTCTTTTGAGCTTTCTCCGCCCACTGCTCATGCTTAACATGCTCCATGGCCGTGTTCAGCGTCTCCACAAGCTTCTCAATCGCCTTGAGGATTGGGTCAGCTACGTTCTCTTGAAAAGCCACAGCCGAACGGCTTACGGCCTCGAAACGGAGCGATTTGCCACCATCGACGCTGCTTAGAAACACGCGGCATGCTTCCTCGTACTCGGCCTCCGACGTTACGTTAAGGCAGTCGCCCTCAGCATCCGTGTATTGCACCACGAAGCTGCCAGGCGTCAGGTTGAATGTCTCTGTGAACAGCGCGGTAAGAGCCTCCAACGAGAAGGTAGCCAAATTCACGCGCAAGCGGTGAAGCTCGCCTTTGTAGCTGATCTTAAGCGCAGTTTGTTTGCCGTCCATGGATTGATGTATGCGATGTGCCTTCCTCTTTGCTTTGCTTATCGGAAAATGGACAATTCTGAAGAGTGAAAGCAAGGAAACCCTCTCCAATCTGGTTTTTGTTCTTCGCCGTCTGCTCGCTCCCCTACTGTAAGCCAATCAGGAAACGCTCTAAGAAGTAGGGTGGACCCTATCACACCGTACTGTGTACCAAAATCCATTCCGATTATAGTTATAGAAATTATCATTAGCCGTCCGTCCTTACGCTAAAAAATACATGATCGCGCCCATAATATTATGGGCTATGTGGCACCGATCGATATATAACTGCCGCGTTGGACTACAAACTGTCGCAACCGTCATTTCCATGTGTGGTCTTTCACACTTTATACTAAATTTTAGCCAATAATGATTTGACTTGAAGTCGAATTTTTAAGTTGCGCTGACGCGCCAGTCTTCTCTCTTATGTTGTCGGCACCGTCCGGTACTACCTCGAGCGATTGTATATCGCCACAAGTGAGCCGTATGAGCTCCTCATCCGGTGCCTTCACCACACAGTCGCTTCAAGGCTTTCGCACTGTGTCACTGCCTGGGCTTTTCCCCGGCACCCACCTAGGCATATTGGCTTCGGGACTGCTAGACAAGCGCCGCGATGGCGCTGTGCGTGGTGGTTGGGCAAAACGTCTTTTCATCTTGTCCACTCGTAGTTTGCATTATTATCGCAAAGTGGAAGAGCATGAACTTTTTGGCAAGGAACGCGGTCAAGTGCTGCTCTCGGATATTGGTTACTCTAAGGTTGTCATGCCCGAAGACGCCCCATCTGGGACTGTGGAGCCCGGGTATGATTTTATTTTTATTGCAGTGCTGTCGGTACGAACAATAGGTTTGAAATGGTACAAAGATTGTAGGTATTAAGAGTTTTAAGCGTTGCTACGTAAATTAAAGCAGAAGCGAAAAACGATGTTGCTGTTTCTGCGTGCCGACTCGCTCGAGTATGCGACGAGCTGGGTAAGCATAGTGAACAATGCAGTTTTCACTGGCAAAAGTGTAGATTTTGCACCACAATGGTCAGTAGAGACCATGCAATCATTTATATCAGCGGCGTCTGGGTAAGTTGGTGGGCCAAAGCGGTTGACATTGATGATGAGTGATGATGTAGCATTATGTGGTTGTAGCAATGTCGAAGAGGTGGAAGGGACAACAGCAGCTGAATTACCAACAGAGGAGCCAGCAGCATTGATCGTGACGGTAACTTTCTCAATTTATTTAGAAGTAGCTTGCTAAACAAAATGTGCGTAATTGTGTTTGTTCGATTACTTTCAGCGTTTACCTCCGAAGGTGCTTGCGGTCAGTTTGATTTCTGGCTTGCTTAATGGACCGAGTACAACGGAAACGTTGGTCAAGCGCAATGTCGAGTTAAAAACGGAAGTTTTGTTGGGCTCGTTTGGGCAGAAGAATACGTGTGTTATAATACTAAGTGATGGTGAAGAACTTTACATTCCTCGACGCTTGCTGGGAGAAGATCTGCGGGGTTTGCTAACGAGTCCCAAGCAAGTCGAGTTGACAACACCACCTCGCAGTCAATCGCGACGACCACACATCGTATCGATGTCTAAAGTTTTTGGTACGTTGTTGTCCAAACTTTGTCAAGTGCTTTACATTTATATCTCGTCTATCTGTGGCGCACAAGTTTCTTTCCGATGCGGACAAGCTCCACCTGTACAAATGTCTAGACGAGACTCTGGTCCGCAGCCTGTGATGTCTGCACTACCCTCGACATTTACAGTGGCATTTCCTGGCACACTGGGTGGTTTGTTCCTTGTTAGCTGCCTGGTCTCCTTCTACTGCGCAACGCCATTTGTTGGTTTGATGGAGATTACGATCCTACTTGGATTAATTCTTTCAGTGTCCCGAATGACACAATTTGTTATCTGGTAAGTCCTATTGTTACTTTTGTTCCCGTCAATTGCAAAGTTACCTAACTTATGAATAAAGTCTGTCAGGATCACAAAGCCGCATGCGATTACACTCTGTACTGCCCCCAATACGAGATTTTAGAAAATCAAAGGCCGTAGCAGAGGGTAATCTTTTGGTTTATTTAATCGTCGACAAGATCGAGGTGATTGAAGCTGATCAAGACACAGATCCAGCACTGTCCGAAATGACGCATTCTGATTCTAACGCGAATGATCACAGCTCAAAATTCAAATCGATTAGCGGCGGTCCGATCGCTTTCTCACCACGGTTTGTTGCAGGAGAAAAGGGTGACGAAGAAAAAGGTCGCTCGAGGTACTTGGCTACGCTGGAATGGCGCAAAGAAAACAACATTGATAATATTTTAGTTACGCCACACCCAAACTTTGAGATCATCAAAAAACACTATCCGCAATTCTTTCACGGCAAAACTCGAGATGGACTCCCCGTATATTATGAGCGACCGGGCAAAATTGATTTGCCGGCACTAAAGCGTGAAGGGCTTTCAATTGATGACCTATTGCGTCACTACATGTACATTACAGAGTACCTTTGGCGAGTTGTAGAGCCGAACGACTCAGGTCGTTCAATCACAGTACTAGACGTGTCAGGCATTGGCATGTACGATCTTGGTGGTGAAGTGCTGGACTTTATCAAGCGCGCCTCTGCATTCACTGGGGCACACTATCCTGAACGAAGCGCTCATATTTTTATAATTAACATTCCCGGCTGGTTTAATATGATCTGGCGCATGGTTAAGCCAATGATCGATCCCGTCACCCGCGAGAAGGTACGTCTTTGAGCTTCTTTAATAATAATACCGGGAGATGAACACTATAATTTGCTATTATATCAGGTCCATATGCTGAAGGGTAGCGCGATTTTAAAAGAATTGGAGACACTTATCGATTTGAAAAACATCCCGTCGGACTTTGGTGGCGAAGGTGTTGCGCTTGGCGAGTCGGAAGAAGAGCACGCGCTGGCAGCGCACATTAGAAAGTATCAGGGTGTATTACTTACAAACTAATAATAAAGCGGAACACACAAAACGCAATCTGATAATACCATGCTCTGGCTTTTTTACTGCCACACTTAATACTTTCGGCTTGAAGTTTTGGTCTGTGATGAGCGCCAGTAAATCAGTATTTGAAAGCTGATTCGTTGCATTTGCCATGTCACTGATTAAGCCATCTCTTCGTCGTGCCGCCGCTTCGTGTGCTCGCTCGTCGCTGTGTCAAGCGACCCGCGCTTTCTCTACTGTCACTGATGGTTTTGGAAACCCTTGCACGATGTCTTTGTCGCTTCACTTAAATAATACATGTCTTTACAGAAGTAAACTTACCCGAGCCAGTGTCCTTCGAGGACATAAGCACCGCTTCTTACCGCATTCGCGATGGCATTCAGCAGACCCAGTGCGAGTATTCGCCTTTGCTGTCGGAGCGCATGGGGATGGAATTGTATCTAAAAAAAGACCATCGTCAAATGACTGGCAGTTTTAAGGAACGCGGCGCCCGCAATGCGCTGCTACAGCTAACAGATGAGGAGAAGAGGCACGGCGTCGTGGCTGCCTCAGCCGGAAACCACGCACAGGCATTAGCGTACCATGGCAAATTGCTGGAAATTCCTGTGACGTGCGTCATGCCTAAAGTCGCTCCGCTTACCAAGATTGCTCGTTGCCGTGAACTCGGAGCGCGTGTGGTGCTTCACGGTGAACACATTTTGGAGGCTCGTGACAAAGCTGATGACTTTGTGCGTGATGAGGTACAAGTCTTTTGATGCTTTTTGCTAATTGTGGTGGAATGAACAAGTCTTACCGCTTATCTTAGAATATGGTTTACATTAATGGTTTCGATCGGCCAGCGATCATTGCCGGTGCTGGTACCATGGGAATTGAGATCCTTAACCAAGTGCCAGGTGTCAATGCAATTATTGTGCCTGTTGGCGGTGGTGGTTTGATTGCTGGGATTGCGCTGGCCGTCAAGACTCTTGCTCCGAATGTCTCAGTGATTGTACGCGACCGTACCGTTAAGGCCATTAAAATTTGTTTTTTTAACGCGGGTATTGGTATTGCTTCTTAGGGGGTCGAACCACAGTACTGCTCAAGCTTTAAAGAGGCACTCAAAGCTGGAATGCCCGTCAATATGCCGACGCAGCCAACGCTGGCAGATGGTCTTGCCGTGCCTTGCGTAGGAACAAATGCTTTCGAAATTGCCCGTCAATACGTTGACAAAGTGGTGACGGTGTCGGAGCGCTCGATCGCTTTAAGTGTACTGCGTCTTGTTGAGCTGGAAAAAGTCGTTGTGGAAGGCGGAGGTGCTTCGTCATTGGCCGCTTTGATTGATGACAAGTTGCCAGAGCTTAAGGGCAAGCGCGTTGTGTTGCCTTTGACTGGGGGTAATATCGACACTCCTGTGCTCGGCCGTGTCATCGACCGCGGGTTGGCTGCTGACGGACGCCTTGTGCGCTTTGTGGCTACTGTGAGCGACCGTCCGGGCGGTATCGCTCAGCTCACTTGCTTTCTGCGCGATTTCGGTGTGAGCGTCAAGGACATTTATCACGAGCGTGCATGGGTGCACGCTAGTATTTCTCACGTGGCAGTTAAGTGTGTTGTCGAGACGCAATCGAGTGATCACGCTATTCAGCTTAAACATCATCTTGAGAAGAATGGCTACTCTCTTATTTGGGAGAGTTTTGCTGGCCACCAAACCCCCGCAGTCGAGCTCTGAGATTTTGTGTTATTGTAAATGCACCTTTATTTTTGAGATAGATATAGAACAACGCATGCCCATTTCACTACATCTCCGCCAGCTCCCCCAAGTAAATGGTCTTGTCGCTACTGCACGAGCCCACTATGGGTTCTATAGGATGAAAAGAAGCCTCGTTTACGCTGCCTGCATGTCCTGGAAGCTGGTAACGCAAATTGCCCGTCTCGGCATCCCAAATGTACGCATAGCGGTCAGCCGAGCCGCTTGATACAAAGCGCATGTCGGCTGACCAGCCACAGCGGATTAGCGTACGGTCAAAACTGTGCATGGCTCCCAAAAACATGGTTTTAAGTCGTTCTCCAGTGACAAAAGGCCGGACGTCCCACATCCTCACTGTCGAATCCATGGCATTCGACAGCAAATAACTGCCATCGGGACTGAGGCTCACGCTCGTCACAATATCCGCATGGCCCTGCAATACCGTACTTACCTCATCTTTGCGAAGATCCCAGATCTTAATGTCTCCGTCCAGCCCCCCAGCTATAACATGAGAGTTGTCACCAGAGAAACAAACTGCTGTGACTTGATATTTGTTTTCGAACGTCTTGACGGCGCGCTTATAGCGCGCATCCCAAACCTTGGAGGTACAGTCATCACTGCTGCTCACGATAAGCGTGGGGCCGCTATTCACGGGACAGCAGCTATTGACTACAGACGTGTGGCCAGCAAATTTTTTGATACGACAGCCTCTTTCAGCGTCCCAAAGCCCAACAATCTTGTCGGCCGAGGCAGACACCACCTGAGAACTGTCGTATGTCCATTGCACCTCCAACACTGCGTTCTTGTGGCCGCTCAGCACGTTGTAATTGCGGCACTCACCATATACATCCCAGAGAAGTATACTACGGTCAAATGATCCCGACGCTACGTGTTTGCCCGATGGACTAAACTTGAGTGAGTACACGGCGGCGCTGTGGCCTGATAGCAGCATCGTTGGCGCCAGAAGTCCTGACGTCCGGTCGTCCACGCGCTTAGACACCACAACCCCTGGATCAGCAGCCACAATGTCCGTTATACGCGAGCGCTTGGTCATTTGCGTTCGATCCGCCTGTGCCAAAGCTGTCGATGCAGCTGCATTCTCGTCGCTACTCAGCCGCCGCTTGCCTCCCATTGCATCAAGAATCGTAGAATTTGAAAACAATTTTTTTGTTCAAGATGTAGGAATGCGAATTTTTTAATTAGGCAGGCGCTTATTAGACACTCCCCTTCAAAACCCCTCTATCATATCACTCAGCCTCTGATTGGCTGCTGTAAGCTATTTTAGATATTGTTGCCGAAAGCAAACGTACTCTAATTTGTACCCCTATTTCGTTTACACACAAGTCTAGATTTTGCATACTTTGCACGTAATTCCATCTCTGCTGCTGCCGTTGTTGTTGTTGCTGCTGCTATTAAAGCTGCGCCGGCATTTGCATCTAGATCACGTCAAAAGCAAAATGGAGGCGGCTGGTAATTCTGTGTAGAAGCGCTGTAAATTCGATCTTTCATAATCGTGCAACTCAGACATGGGAACCGCGCATACACCGCAGCGATATCTAGACGGACTTTCGCAGCCAACTAACATGATCTAAACAATACACAAAAATCTAAGCTTTGCCACCGAGTCCATTCAAGAATGGTCTGGCAACATACCAGAGAAGTTACTCAGCGAAACACGGAGCTGCCTCGAGGCCAATAAATTTGTTAGACTGGTTAAAAATTACCACAACACCAATACTTTATCAACGAGGCAGTGGAAAGAAAATGTGTGGCCATGCATGCGTGCCTCTAGTTAGCTTTCCATACCCTATGCATTTACTGTATTCTCGACTATCGCGGCACACATAAAGCACAATGTGGCAGAGTGCAAGTCGCCAGCCGTGTTGCTAGCATGTCACATAGTGATGGAAAGTCCCACCTTTTGCATATGTAATCAGTATTGCCAGGGCCTCGCGCCTATCAGTGAGGTCAGATACCCCCCAAGCTGATGATTTAGCCCATCCTTGTAGTGTTTTGCAGAGATTCTATAGTCGTCAAGTCGGATACCTCCTCAGCTCATTAACCTCATTCTTGTAGTGTTCTGTAAAGATTTTGTAGTCTACAAATGCACACACACTACGAGGCGTTTAAGGTGAGCAAGGAGGGCGCTGAGTCTTTCCCTAAAGCTCAGGACCGCCGCACGAAGGAAGCAACAAGGCGTCCGCAAGCTGGTTGTAAATAAAGCAGCAGTTGAAAGCCTTTTCAACTTTATCAATTCAAAGCGCCTGCATCAACGTGCTTTCAGGCTCTCCAGTGTGAATAGGTACAAAAGAAGCATCCGGATGCTGGCTTTTGCCTTCATCTATACAGAAGGAAACGCGGCAGCTAAAGCAGAGACATCTGACAGTATAGATGCACGTTGAGTAGTAGACTCGTCTCTATCTTTCGTGTGAGAATCCGATGAAAAACATCGCCCGCTCCCATGTCCGAGTTCATGTATTATTACAAGTGAACTACAAATTTTACAGGACACATTTTTAGGTTTAATAACTCACTGCAGTCAACCAAAGGCCAAGAAAGATGATACAAAGGCTCCGTGCTAAAAATGTGAGCGCTAAAATCCAAATAATAAGCCTGGCAGTGGCCCTTTTTAATTCGGTCAAATTGAAATCGAACGCGTAAATTATCGACAGGAAAAGCGACTTTCGATAGAGACCGTGCACTGTCCCCAGTTCATTCCTATTTATCGTTTAGTTTCTTCACAAAATTAATTCTGTTAGTAGGAGTATGCAATTTGTTATAAATAGCGATTGCGTGCCAGTAAAGTACAAAGGAATGCTGTTCTTAAAAGATTTCTTATCAGAATAAGGCAACTTTCAATACAAGTATTGGCCTATTAGAATCTCCTCCACAAAGACTATATCATTCAACAGGGAAGGAGAAAAAACCTTGACATCCGGCCCTCAATCTGACGAAGGTCTGCAGTAGACATTAGCAGACGGGTTTTTAATAGTCGAAAGAGCGTCTGCCAAAACGTATTGGTATACCGCAAGATATATCCATCGCCATTATGACGGGAAGGCCGATATGTCATATTCTGGCTGTTTGTATATTAGCTGTACGGGCTAGAGCATGTGCAAAAGCACCATTCTGCTCAAGTGTCACACAAACACCACTATCATTATGTTGTCATTAAACTCCAGCTAATCAAAGATATATTTTTGTGACTTGCAAATTTTCTACCGGTGTTGAAAGGCCCATAAAAGAGCCGACGAGTGAGATGCACGTTTGACTACCTGTTAGGTCATATAACTCCTTACATACATAGCCACAAGTAAAGCTGCCAATACACTTTAAAAACTAAAGAAAACAATTTTCATCGCATAATGGTCGCCAATTAAAGAACCATGTGTCTCCAAAAGTTTATCACACTTTAGCTTATCGTCGCAATAAGCGAAGTCGCAAATTGATTCTGCTAATTCTACCCTAAAATGCAGCAGTCCGTCTGCCTACATTAAGCGATGAAAAGAGGATCGCTTTAAAGCGTTTATTCACCCGACTTTAGCAATTATTCTTTTGATTAAAGTCGCTTTTAAAGGTGTAGATTGATATCCGCTTTGTATGTCTGAAACGTCTGCTCGACAATCAATCAACCCTGCTCATTTGAGACAACCCATGATTCAGCGTGCACATAAGCGAGTATGAAAAATCATTAAATTTGTCAGCCATGTAGCTAACACGAAAATTATAATTTGAAAAAATGGCAATAAATTTACCGTTGTTTGGGACAAAAGCGTATTAAACGCTTACTTCAGGGGTGTGGAGCCTATTCGGACCAAAAAAAGGATTCAAGTCTAAGCAATGCACTCGAAACTGTATTAGTGCTGAACGTTGTCTGCGGTAGCTTCATTATAAAAGTTGCCAAGACTAAAACAAGATGGCCTGTCTACGTCCGTCCTGATGCAATTTCAGTAACGCGCAGTCAAAGTTATAGTCGGCATCGTCGCAAGCGACGCCGAATAGCTTTGTCCGTCGAGGCTAGAATTAAAGCCAGCTGGTGACTTTTCTATTTCTATTAAAAGCTTTCTAGTGCTGGCTCGCCAAAATGTGCGTTTTCATTAAATTGAACAGAGGCTTTGCGAGAGCCGCAAAGCCAGCACAGTACTCCTGCAAAGAATCAGTTCAACCTTATCACTTCTTCGGATTCAGTTAAAAGATGGCGCAGCCCAAGCCGAGACGTCTTTCATTATTTTGAATTCCGCTCGTACTCTTTTGCTAGCTGAGAGTCAAAAATTTCTCCGCCGTGAGGTTAATTTGTCGACGACAGCATAATGTTTATTGGTATTTAACGGTCTAAATGGTCCTCCGGTACCACCAATCTCCCTCAAGCGGTTATGGACGGGAAACTCGTTTAAGCATGTCTGGGAAAACGCTCGTGGTAGTCGAAAGAATTATGTGACCGGAAAATTACATGTCACCAGAACATTCATAATTCTAGGAGCATTACGAGCTACTACTACATGCGTGCTAATCACAGGGAATGGTATACCTGAAATCTTTTCCCACTGTTCGTAGCCATCGACCAATCCTAGTGCACTGTACAACGTATGCCCAAGATGCTGTAAATTAGCACTCTTTCCGCGGAATAGGTGCTTGTGTAGGCATCAATTTACTGTTCAGCTAATTACAAGCATAGACTAGTAGTCACTGTAAGCACGATCTACAAACCCACACAAGACGATGACAAGCGCGTTCACCTCAGCTGCCACACCATTCTAGCCTTTGCCTTTTTTTGGCAATGAAGGCATGAATAAGCTCAAGTTCCCCTCGTGATAGTTGTCATTACACACTGACATAGTACTTTGTGTCTGGCATGAGACCTACAACCTCTTTCCAGTAGAAGTGTTTTTGATGAGTCTGTGCCTTACATATTTGCATAATTTGATTAAAGGAAATTTTGGATCGTTGCAATGGAAGGAATCCCTGAGCCAAGACGCAATGTGCGCTACCTACAAGTCTGATCTAAGTCATCTTCTTCTCAAACGGCAACATAATAAATTTTTCTAAGAGGAATTTATCCTTTATAGAACACCACTTTTGGCGCAAAAATAGCCAAAAAAATCATTTTTTCTCAAAAATTTTACTCTGGCAGTGCTTTTAATCGAGGCACACTTGCCGTGACGCAGCAACTTGTTTCCCTCCCTTTGCTAGCCATAGCGTCGCTCGTGGCACCCAAGGTAGGCCTTGTATAGCATTCCCTCTTATCACTCGCTAATAGTAGTGCTTTGCAACCCACGTTTGTGTCCACTGAATCATGGGGACCTTTATTAATGGTGGCTTTATTTAACTCTTCTGTGTAGCCATTTTACTACAATGATAGCGCTAACATAGCATCTCCGTCAGCCAGTGCTGCAAGCAACACTTGATTTTTGGCGAAACAAGGCTCAAAAGTGTCGTCTCATCTGCCTTCAAAAAGATGCCAATAACTTTCACATGCTTCTCAAGCCTTGACTTGTCCAAATCGCTTCTTTTAAAGCAAAGCGCGCGATTGAGCGAGAACATGAATTACCAAAGCACTGTTGCGCGAGATGGAAAGGTTGGTATGGCTCTGTCGGCTAGGCTTATGCATTTATAAACCCGCCATGAACAGTATCAAGTCACTCTACAGCCAGGTCTGTTTCAACCTATAAGCGTCTAAATTTTTTTACGAGTTAGCCGTCCAAAGCTTATTGATTTCTGCTCCTATCGCTCAAAACATGAAAATTTTTTCGGCATACTGCAATCGTGCAAAAACATTTTCAACAGCTAGCTGCCCACCATTGCCATTAAGAGCTGCCAACCTTTAGAAATCTCATTTCTCACTGTATACAAGACTTGAGACCTTCCCAGTGGGAAGTTCTGCGTCTACTGGTAATTAGCGCTTTCTCAGCTCTAATAGCGCAGAGTTGACCAGTGTCGATAAAAACCCTCGCGCGAGATGAAAATTTACTTGACGACCTTCTCACGCTATTTCTGCCGTATTTCTTTGGAGCTATAGCTGCTTTGCTTGGAAGCACTCCCGTCCTTTTAAGACTAGTCCCTAGTCAGCGGGCCAACAAATAAGTCTTTAAATGCTGCTGCCGGTAGAGGCTCTTGTAGTCCGACAGTCTGTTGCATCAAGAGGGACCATTCTGGTATAAAATGACATTCCGTTGTAACAAATCCTATAAGAATAACTTCTGGTGCATGATAGGCACCCAATAAGGACATATGTCAATAAATACTGATGGATACTGAAATGGGTTATATTCCCGTATTAATTACTCAAAACAATCCGATGAAAGCATAATATTACAGGCTGGAAGCTAAATCAACCAGTTTTTAGAAATTTTTTTAATGCTCAGGTCGATCATATTCCAATTGTTAATATTGTCGCAAGTTCCCTCTGTGCAAGCGTTACACTAAACGTCAATATTTTGCCCACGTACTCCGCAAGGTATTTGGGCTGGACATAACCACCTTTCTTTATCTAACTAGCGAACTGTTTCAATTGCTTCAATGAACTTTTGGCATCGAAAAGCCAAAGAAAGCAGCAGCATTTCCGTTTAGCCAAGCTTTCAAGCAGCAAATACTCGTCACGACGCTCGATGGAATGATTTAAGTCAATGCTCGAAGCGTAGCCCTAGCGGCAGTGCTTGGAGCCTGGCCAAATATTAAAAAGTAGTAGTCGCTTGTATGTAACCTTGTGATATCTCTCCAGGTACGCTTAGTTTGTGTCATCTTTCACATGTCCTCGTACATATCACTGTACATTTCTAAGCAAGTCACGCCTGCACTCTGAGCCGTCCGGCAGTCCAATCATTTTCGTGATGTACCTCCTTCGGACTCGCCTGGCAATAATGCATTATGTATGGTTGTGAACTACCGGATATCCGACCATCGCTCTCACAATCAACACTTTCAATTACAAGTAGTAAATAACAGCCCGTCCGGATCAATTTTGCTGTCGTCCGCGATTATACTATAAGACCAGGCTTCACCTGCTATAGTTCTATCTAGCTTCCCACTCGGGTACCCGCCGTATTATGCTCTTCACTTTTGGCTCAAAGTTTTCGTTCGGTTCTAATCAGTCGAACAACTTCAGTCCGTTCCCCCTCAATGGTTACTATCGACAAAGTTGCAAATCGATCGCTGCAGCTGTGTGTGCTACCTTGGCTTTTTTTCTCCGAAGGGCCGTTTGGGAAATTTGGTTGGCAAAGTTCGCCGTAAGAGTCAGTGCCTATCCATTTAGCTTTCATAATGCTGCACTTGCTAGCCCGTTCGCGCTTTAGTGTTTCTCCTTTTTTGCACGTATGAATACATGCACCAGCCCAAGCACTCAGGAGGTGAGCTCTTAAAATGGAACCGATTTTATCGCTTGTAGACCTTGATCATCGACAGGGTAGTTCTTTTTGAGAGGCTCAAATAGCCAGGATTTGAAAGCGATCGCCCACTTTTGTCATTTTGCGTCCCCATGAATAAGAATAATTTAAAAAAAGCCGACTAACAGACGAGACTAAACGACAGGACGATGCTAATAGCAATTTTGTCAAACGAGTTTTGAGGAGAACAGATAGTACCTCAGCCGGATGATCAACGATGGATTTAATCTTAATAGGATCTGGTTTATAAAAACAACTTAAAGAAGAAAAAAAATTACGCAAAATATGCACTCCAATGCAAAAGCGTACAGCTTTTTTGTGCGCATCCGCCCGAGCACCGCTTGCAAGTGAGAAATGTGCTTTGACACCTTCTGTAGCGGATCTCTGGATGATTATGGAAAAACGTCATCAACATACGCTTACGCATATTCTCTATGGGATCTTACAAGCTGCACCACCCGATAACTAAGCGTCACAGACGGGCTCGAACTGCTTAGGGCTTGACCTGAGCGAGGACTGGCCGCAGTCAACGGTATATCAAAACCTCGCATTAAGCGTTGGGGAAATTATCAAACAAGTCGAGTGCTCTGTCTGCAATGAGTAAGGGTATACTTTTTTGCAGCGCACCCTGTCTAATCTATGTCGTTGATGCCAATGTGATGGCTGTAGTCAGCTGTGCATTGTCGTACGTGGTATGGATACTTCTACCAAAATAACTCAATGTTTGGAGACTTTCAAATCAAACTTTCTATAAATAAAGCGCCAATAGCGCAACATGTTCCTTTGGTAAAGGCACTGCAGTAATGGGTAGACTCGAGGACCGGAAACTAATTTAATCAATTGTGCAAAGCTCGATCACGTGGCAGTTCCAATGCGCAGAGGAAAGAATGGATTTGATATATCTTTCAGGATACCGATCAATTTCGTCCACTAGCGATTGTAACACAAGACCACTTAACCCGATAAATGTAAAGCATTTTATGTTGCTTAGGACGTGTGTCCTCTACTTTTGACATGCCATCAGTCTACGGACGTTTGAACAATTTTCGTTTAGCTCAAGTAGCGTCTCTACAAACAGAATAGGCTCAACGCTTATAATGTCTTCGACCACACCGGTCTTACTTATTGTTGGCGCATTATCATCATGAGAAAAATGTCGACCTCACAACCTCCTCGTCGAGAGAAAAAATACTTGAGTGCCGCTCAATATACCTTTGTGTCCCTGCCCAACTTTTCAAGAGATCCACAGACTCGAACGACAAAATTTCTCGTACATTCTCGTGTGCTGACGCACCAACGTCCACGTTCGCAACCAGTGATGGACTTTGGTGTACAGAGTCCTCGGTCAGTGCTTTATTTTGCCCTTCACACATCGAAAAAGGATTTTCGTGTATCATAAATGACGTGATCATTAATATCGATGAAGTCTTTTTAGCCTGCTGCTCAACAATCAACTCTTCTGGAGACCGCAAAATTATGCTAGTGCATTATTAATAGCGCACCGAAAATGGCAAGCTTGCCAATGCCACATACGCATGTGTCGAGGATTAATCAATTGAAACACTTTGCACGTGCTCACGGATCTACGACGAATAAGGCCGCCGGTATGGGGTGCTTATCAGGCCATGCATCTTTTCTTGGCCTAGGCGACTTAATCGTGGGCCTCATTGAAGATTTTTTCTAATTATGCAAAAAAAGGCCAGCTTGATTAATCTCTTCATACGACGGCGCAGAACTTATCAAAAAGAAACAGATCTAGCCTCGCGCTGAATCATGCCGACAATTTCTCGTCTATAAGGTAATAATCATCGCGCCCATTTCCTTGTAGAATCAAGCGCATGTCACCTCGTGCATACGCACCACAAATTTGATTTGCTACCGAAGACAGCTCTGACATGAGCTAGCTCATGATTTTGGTGACGCGAAAGTTCGTCAGCCCAAGCATTTTGCCTTCCTGACTGACGCTTTACCTTGAAATCATACTCCGCAAAATTAGAGAGCTATCAGAATATTCTCAACGAGAGGTGGACTGACCTTATTACAATGCGTAGTGATGCATAATCTCATCGGATTATAGAAAATTTAAAGGCCATCAGGTAATTTCTGTGATTGACAAGATCAAATATCATCGCAAGTCCCTCTTTTATGGACAAGATAGCAAACTTAGATTATTAAAATTAAACGCAATCACTCAATTTCGCTCGGGAAACCTGAACTATGATGCGTCGCAGACAACACTAAGCGGTCGTTTTTAATTCAGAAAGGCCAGGAGCAGCGCCTACAACCAGCATCACTTGACTTTGTCAATCACTCTGGGTTTTACTCCTTCTGTAACCTTTTTTAGGAGGTTGGACAGCGGACTTGCCAAGTTTGCGCATTTCGTACTATACTTTCGCAAGTATAAGACGATTTAATTTTCTTTTTTCTGGCTCAACGTAGCCGGACAATCTTCAACGGCATTGACGATAATGAAATTTGCGCCAAAGATTTATTTTCGTGCGAGCATATAAGTATTGCTGGCAAGTGGACAATGAGGTTTCTTACGTCCGATTCGCTTAATTTATCGTAACAATGACCACATTTTATCAATAGTGTAAGTGAAAACACCTGGATGACTAAATTTATACACAATCGAATGTCACAGGTGCTTTCGAGGACCATTTGTACCTGAATAACTACTTCCAGAAAATGAGATACCAAATTTCTTACGGTCGGGACTAGCTCGGGACACTGGTTGCTTTTTAAACCTTGAGACCGGTCTTCTCAGAACGCTATGAGGCGTTTTCGGTCACCCTGCCCGCCAAGAAGGCACGCACCCATTTGAGAGTGGCTTGGTAGATGTCGAGTGTGATTGATGTGGCTGGCTTGATCAAAATCCTATGAGCAGTGAGACCGGTACCTCTCGGTCCTGAGTCGACCGAAAGAGCACTCGAGCCACGGAGTTAATATTAGCCAGTCCCAGAGCATACTGTTTGCAGTGGACTGATCGTTTTGTCTTCATACAGACATATACCCGAGCTTTATCGTTTGATTGACATGCCAATACCGGCCCCTCCCTGTTCAAGCTGTGATGCTCAATAAGCGCGGTACATCTGAATTTTCTTGACGAGATTGTCGATGTCATGTTCCGTCTTCGTGTCGACACTTTTGTGGGTGAAGAAAAGCCTTGCGTCCAACGACACATCAGCTCATCCCGTTTGGAAATACCGCTTTAGCTGATGTATTCTTTGAAATCATCCCTTTGTATCCTCTCTTAACAAGCTTCTCGATGGCTGGAACCTAATCGATGGCTTTTTCGCATCAAAGCGAACATATTTTTTTATATCTAAAAGTCGTTTTTCTACCTCTTTCTCTTCGCACGGTCTGAGGTCCAACGTGCTGGCTTCCATTTCGATGAGAAGACCGCCTTAGGCGGTTTCATTGACAGGAAATGTCATCTTTTGATCATTTTAGCGCACCCATACTAGTGTCTTTTGCGTTGGGTCCTTCTGCACCACTTATTGAACTTCTAAGAAATAATTTAGGTTTTAAAGGCCATATAGTCCGTCTTGTAAAGTCTGGCACATAAATACTCCATGCTTACAGATAAATTGTCCGAACGACTCAGGTGCAGATTGACCACAAATGCTTTTGAATGTAGAAGGACTACTGTTGCTAATTGCTTTGACGAAGCGATTGCTCAGGTTTTTGACATTTGTTCTGAACATATCGCCGATTTCCTGACTCCAAGAGCTAGTATCAACCCAAAACCCCAAGTTAAATACAACTCTTAGAGGGACGTGTTTTTCCTACTGCTAAGCCGCTTAGTGTAACGAGCTAGCTACACTTCAATCGACTGAATGGCAGAATAAACCTAGTGATTCATCATGGCTAGACTGTCAGTCCGCTCTGAGCATAGGCTATATAAGTACGATCGCACGGCATGACTCAATCGGCAACTATACATCGCATGGCATGACTCGATCGGCCACTTAAAATTGTACCGTCACTTAATGCATTGATTCAGCCGCGATACTCTCACGTGGTGGATCAGCCACAATCTCTAAAATGGAATCTGCCAGTCCGATGATCATGTAAGCGAATGAGTGATCGGATTCAGTATGGCAGCTGAACATTGCCGATCGCATGCACATATCTATAAAGTATCCCTTCAAACAGAGGCAACAAGGTGACCCAACGTTTCCCAAAGATCATAATATGAGCAAAGAAGAGGCTATTTGGAGAGGTGTAAGGTGTAAATCGAGACAAATTCATATCGAATTACACAAGCAGCCTGTACATCTATGTCGAGAAGTGGTTTGTTTGGCCCACACAGGCACTGCTCGAAACGCACCAAATGATCTGAAAATAAGATTAGCCACCCTTTTCAATTACATGATGCTCCTACAAAAAATGTCAAGCCTTGATAAGGAAAAGACGATTCACAAGGCACACGGATTGTACAGCGCACACAGTAGTCGACCTGGTCAAGTATCTCAAGACATATATACAGCGCCAACTAGCCGGTGCTCGCCTTGTCATAACGATCTAGCAAGCATCACCAATTTAAAAGCGACCATACACATATAATTAGCTCTGCCAATCAGCACAAATGACAAGACACTCTGTAACTTATGAATATCAGGGTATTTTATCCGTAGTCAGCTGCCCGTATGACCGCTTGCAAGTTTTTTTGAGCTCCTGAGCTCACACGATTCGTGATAAAGAGCTCAACGCTCTTTATTTTCATTCGTGTAGACGGTAGCGGCGACCTCATCTGTATAAGCAATTCTGTCCTCTAGACAAATGAGCTCATTAGCTCCTAAAAGGAGGCCACCAGCTATTTTTGCCTTTGTGACGCACTAAAAAGCTTGCCATCACAGGATAGACATGTTTGGGTGGCGAGAAGAGTTGCAGAAGCTTAACTTACCCCACGTTAGAGGCGCCCGCGAACACCCCCCTTGCAACAAACGGAATTTTTAATATCTTTGACTTCGCTCTAAGCAAATTTCTTCTTTCTTGCATCGCTGTGGAACAGTCTTTGAATGCAATCTATTGCACACGTCGACCTTTTTAAGTTTGTGGATAATAAACGATTGTCCATCGGATGATTGCGTATTTTACTTTACGCCTTCTCTGTACTTGGCGCCGTCACGGGCCATTTTTTCGTTTGGGAAACATTGAGCAGAAATGGCACAATCCGGTGGTCATGAAGCTTAATTAGCTTACTTCGTACTTCAAGGCGAACACTTAATCAAACATGTAATACGCAAGCTCTAAAGCTCTACAATACTACACTGGTAAAAATCTGCAGCCGAATGTAAAATGTACATATTATTTTAAGTGCTTTTTTGGTCTTTACTCAAAGCGGCACAAAAGACTACTTTCTTAATCTGCTGCAATGCAAAGGTGCGACTCTTGTTCAAGATCCACGGTTGTCAATAATGGCTGCAATACTTACTTATTCGACATCCACGCAATTGACTTCATGCACGCGCTATTGTTCCCTTAGCCAAAGGCGTGGGCAATATTGTGCAGGTAGTTATCAAATCGCTTGAATCGGCTGTCGAGGCAAAAGTGAATTGTTTGTTCAAAGGACTCACGCGCACGCTCATCCGACACCTCTGGCGCCAATGTCGTCACAATGTGATTAATATCATCTCGGCCCGTCAGCTCTGGCATGTCTGCCGGAACCATTAAAAGCAACAGCGACACTAACAGATGCATGTGTCTTCGCAGCACGCAATAGGCCGTGCATGCTGTGTCTACAAACTTTACAAAATCCTTGCCTTCGACCCCACCCAAAACGTAAGCCATTTCGTTCGTAAATACGAAAGGAGTACGCTCACGACGAATCCCCAGCTTGTAGTACTTGAGATGCCCAAGGAAGTGACCGAAATCAATGTGGAAGTAGCGACCTGAAGATGCAATCATAATGTTGTCATTGTGGCGGTCGCCAATTCCAAGGACACAAGTAGCCACACAGTAACCAGCGCATGAGCGACTGAACAGGTCGACAGCAGCTTTGTGGCTCCTTGAGTCAGGATTATTGGCACGAATCCAGTCCGAAAAGCTTGGATCCTTGAATGTGCCCATCATACCATCACGCCTATGCACCTCAGCAGTTGTCACCGAATTGGGCACCATTTGAAGAATACCCGTCATCGGAGATGTGGCCACACACTTATACGGCTCCATTGCCAAGTCTAGCCCTTCATCTCGCCACATTTCGTCCATCAGACGAATTAACTGCAGCGTCAAACAATCTTGTCGAACATCGTCACCAGCCTTAAACATTACCGTGACTGGATCTCCTCCCTCCTCTGCATTCTCAAACACCAACCAAAGCGGCTTTTTTGCTGAGTCCATCACGCGACACTTGCTCACGATGATTTTGCCCACTTCGATTCGAGGATCAAGTGGCAGCTGAAACGAGCCAGGCAGTAGCTCATTTAAAACCTCTAGACCTTGCTGCATCGCACGCTTCATTTCAGCTGCCCCGTCTTTTCTCTTCGCCTTTACGCTCTGGCAAATTCGCTCCAGCATGCCACCCTCCGAAAAAAGTTTGTCTTGCAGTTTTAAAATTGCTCGCATCTTCGAGCTACAAACATCCAAATATGCGTTTAAGATCGTGCCGTACCGTTCGCGATATTGAACGTTGTGTGCCTCTACTTTCATACTCCAAAAAAGATCAAAACCAATTTGGTTCGGATTTTTGATGGCTCGCTCAATCAGAAGCATCGCGAGCGGTGACACGTGGTGGTTTTCAAACTTTATGGCCTGCACAAGCTGCGGCAAAAAATAGCTGAAAGTTGTATCTGCCATTTGACCCAGCTTTCTCACTGCAAATGTACGAACACCTTCATGCGCAAATTCACCATTTAGAAGCTCTATGTAAGCTGCTTGGTGTTCAGGAACAGACCAGCGAGGGAGCAATTGCAACGCATTCGCGCATTCATCTCGGTCATCCCAATGGACGCAAGAGAGAATACGAGGAAGAGCTGACGCAATATCGATAAACTCCTCACGATGCATCCAGAGCTGCTCCTTTTGATAAGGACTAAATCGGTACAGGGGGTCGAGCAAAATAAGCTTGCGCAATTCAAGCAGCTCACTTTGATAAGAGCTTGCCCGACTACTGCGCGAGGTCGAGTCGCGCCGTTCTTGCGCCACACACTCCAGTATATTTTTACCGTCAAGTTGGTCGTTCAGTTCCTCAACTGGAGAGGTTTCAACCGATGGAGATGCAAGATTCGCATCGTCAAAGTTTCCAAAAGTGTTATTAAAGTCACTAGTTGCTGAGTCGCCCTTTGCAACGGTTTGAATAGCAAGCATCCATTCTTCACGTTCTTGTTTTGTCTCAGCAGAAATGATGTAATCGCGAGACGAACCCATGGGTCGTACCTTAAAACACCATGTCTGACGAAGTTTTCGTGTGCCCTTGTTCACTGGTGCTGTCGTAAACTTCTGGTTCATATCATCTGCAGTCGTCACAGAGCAATTGCGTAGCGTAATGAGCTTACGAGAAGCCGTCTCGTCGTCTGCATAGCTCAGCGTGCAAGTACTTTGGTCGACAACAAACCATCGCCGCCGCCAACGTGTTAAAGACGAGAAATTGCCCACTTTTTGGAGCCATCCTTCCTTTCGGAGCATTACGGATCGACTGCTTGTGATGATGCTACGCCGATGAGAACGGTCAGTCACTGACATGTCGTCATCATCACTCCAGTCAAATTTAATGGGTGTATCAAATTTCGAAAATTCAATTTGTATCATTGGCTCATTCGGTAGCGTCACATGGGGCACGGGTCCTGAAACACAAGAGTGTAGGTTATTGTACATATGCACATAGTGTAGGCCTTGGACGAGCATATTATCGACCTCGAACGCATTCACACCAGTCACTAACATCTTCTCTTCGGACGCATCCATAATAGCCACCGATCCACCAACAACCTTTTTGACACCCAACACTGTCAGTTGAACACGCATGGTTCGCGTCACGTTACAAATGTCAATATTAAATTTGTGCCACACCGGATCTTCCCACTCTGCGTATAGTAAGTCATTACGTTGCGCCTTTAATCGAATATCCGATGTGTCGATCACAGCGTTGTCCAGTAGCTGGCCACCATCGTAAAGCTCAATACGAACGATTATACTCGAGCTCGTCAACGGGATTTGACTTACAATCGCTTCTTCACTTGATCTCTTCCGCACACACGTCGTTCGAGGAATATTCAGTACACGACGGATGCGAATAGTGAAAGGCTGCTGGATAAGTCCACTGGGTAACGACGTATTACGATCTAATGAAGGTCGTTCCCACTCGTCTCCTAACGTCGTCATCTGTAACGACGTGGATCGTTCTCCTTCAAACATGTCTGCAAACTGGTCAATGATATTGTTCATAGATTCGTTGCTAGCAGAGAGACCTCTACGGATACTCAAATTCATCATGGCCGTCTCTTGAATGACTGATTCATGAATAACAGTCAACCGAATGGTCTTCTTGGTCAGCAGGCACTCACGAACATGCACATACTCGTTCAAAACGCGATATCGATCAATCATATAGTCCCGATATCCCGTAATTTTCAACCGATACTCAGTCGGATTATACGGCCGTAAAGGGGCCGCATCGAGAGCCTGTTCATAGCAGTTAAAAATATGCTCAACAATTTGGCCCACAGTATCGCCCGTTGTAACAACCATTCGGACATCGGTAATCGCCTTCGCACTCACTTCTTGTAACTGGAACATGCGTTTATAAGTGACGTGAACAGCACTAAATTTGACAACATCGCAAAGTCCCTTGAGCCATCGCTGAGATTCTACTTCCGAATCCGCACAAATTGCCCACGTGCGCGTTGTCGTCACGAGGAGAATGCCATACGGCTCTGTCTTGGACTCCATAGGCTGCAATGACGACACGCGGTCTAAATCAATACGTCCGCGTTCCAACGCTTTTTTTTCCTCTCGGCCCAATGGAATGCCGTTCTTTACAGGCTTTTTCTTGTAATACGCAAGCACGCTGCCATTTAGCTCCATGTATCGTCGCTTAAACGCTTTGTTCTTTTCTCCTTTTTTACGAAGGTAGCCTCCCATAAGATTATTAATCGGTTGCGTCAATGTAATTGGCTTGTCCGAGATGATGAGGTTCGCAGGAATTCGTGCCACTGTCTTTAGTGGCGTGATCAGCGCAAATTGATTCTTCTGATTCGAATTATGAGCGATCCAGTCACCTTCCTCGACTTTAAACTCGGGCGTATTGGCTCGCACCTCGAGCTCAGCGGGGGAGATCTCCTCATGGGCCATGTTCAACACTTTGCCTACTGCTGAGCGAAAATAGAGCGATTCTTTTGAATGAAACAGATCCGGAACAGGCTGCCAACGTTTGTCGTCGCCCATCACGCTTCGTCCTGCCTTGGCATAAGGATTTAACGCCTCAAAAGATGGCACGAGCCCCGTTTCCACATTGCTTGTACCCCTTGTCCTGCTCTCGTAGTTATTGTATGACGCCGAGATGAAGGAGGATGCCGAATTACGCACAGAGTGGTTACCATTGCCACTTGACTGTAGCACTGACTGCATCGACTGCCGCTGGTTCAGGCTGAACATCTAGGGAAGATGCCAATAATTAGCGTTTGGATTAGGTCATTTCCTAACTAACTCTGGCGTACCGTGATCGGCGAAGCTGCTAATTAGTCACAAGCAGTGGGAAAAGAGTGCGCAGTGATGCTGTAGGCGAGACTTGTACGCTAGTGTTGCCGTCTTCTGCTCTATCTAGTGATAAAATTTCTTCTTCCCCTCCAAGTTTGCTAATTGCTGATATTGGAAATACTCTACACCTAAACCACCTGTATATTTTGCTGATAATACGTATGGAAATAGATAAAACGATGACTTATTTAATCGTTTTGATGGGAAAAGGTATCTATGTTGTCCTCGAGCTTATCGATTGTGCGTGAAAGGAGGATTCCTAGCTCGGCAGCGGTAAAGCCTGCTGTCCAGTCTGTTGAGGAACGAAGGCGTTTAGTCTGCTTGTGTGGTCCCAAATTGATTTTTTTGTAATGAGAGACATTAAAGGCGGATTGATGGCTGGCGTGGTTCCTTCTACTGTAGTAGAACGATACAGTCTGCGCCTATCCGTCAACAAGCGAACGCAGCGTTACGTCGTCATAACCAATACAAGTAATTGCCCGCTGTCAAAAATTCTGTCTAAGGAAACCTATATGCTTTTTGATCGGTGGCTCCACGCTTAGTACGTTCTCCTTTCACACATCAACCAATTAATGTACGACCATAACAAACATTCATGTGCGAGATCAAAGAAATTGCTAGCAGGATTGCTGCTACTGGTCTTTTTAATGTAGTGTGAGCCGCTAGCTACAGCAATTCCAAGTAACAAATCGAGGTGCCGACTATTATGCAATAAGGAAACATACGGTGGTAGATCCGTGGGCAATATGTATGACACCACGTCGGAATCGCAAGCACTCGGAGATCTTCTACGACGCAAGAGCCCTTCAACAGCAATCAAAACAAGTTGTTTTTGCCTGCAAATTATCAGTGAAGACTGCAAAATTAGAGCTGATGCAAGATGAGCGGGGACATTTATGTCGCATAAGCGCCGCATGCTTCAGTGTTAGGGTTTCCGCAGGGCTGTGTTGCGTTACAGCAGATGCAGCAGGGAGCGATATTTCGTCGAATGGCGGGACAAAACGGCTATGGGGTTGGTTGTAGAGAAAGATAGGCGACATATTGTCTATCGTGCTCGTTGTATTTGTTTGTATAAATTAAACGTGTCATCCCTTGCCGCGCGTTGTTTAAAAGCCCGTATTTCGGGGGGAGAGGCGCCTTTATACTGGACGCCATACAATTTTAAACGATGGATGGGTCTTTCATGATGTCGGCACGGTAAGTGAACACCTCAGGGTTCGCGCGTAAAAGAAGCCGCTACACAAAATCCCTCTTATCAGGAAAGCCTCTTCTAAAATTAAGAAGTTGGTTAATTCTCTACTTGACGACAATGAAGAAGTGTGTGCGCTGGTCCACGGTCACCGTGTACGAGTTTGGCGTAGGCCTTGGTGGCAGCTCTGTGCCTAAGCACGGTGGGCCCTCCATCGGCCTAGCGCGCAAGCCTTATAATGTGTGGAGTAAGCCGTTAGACGAGCTAGCGGAGCACGAGGTAATGGTGTCTTCGATCAAAACGATTGCGAATGACGGCAAGAAAATCATGACTGGCAAGTCTAAGCGCATTCAGAGACGTCGAAAGGTGCGCTGGCTCAAGCCGCTAGAACGTGTGTCGATGCTTACTAAGGCGGGCTGCAGTGAGAAGCGCATTTATCGTATGATGATGGAGTCGTCCGAGATCGCCATGTCTCGACGGCTTACGTTGCGCGTCTTGGACATTTGCGCCTAGGTGAGCAGCCAATTCTATCGTTCTTCCGCGTACTCGTACGCCTTAGTGGATAATGATATCGCATTGCACCGCAAGAATTTGAGAAGAGGAAGTAGGCATGGCTCGCGAAACACGAAGTTGTACAATATTCAAAAAGATTGATCGGGACGTGTAGGAAAAAAGCCTAACATTGTAACAAAATCTTGCTTAAGCTGAAAAGCATATATTCAAAAGTTGAGTTGTTGTGCAGCCTTATGTGAAAAACAGCGGCTCTTTAGCGTGCTCGTTGTACACGTTCCAGCACTCATTGCGCATGATGATTACTCGCGAGAAGCAGCGGCATACAATCGAGGATGTCTGGCTCGCTTTCAACGCCGTGACCTGCCTTTTATCTTGAATAAATAACGTCTGCGGTTTCAGTGTCACTACTTGTTGCTTTGATTAGTATTGACTTAAGAGCAAACTTGCAATCGTCTCTTGGAAGGAATTTACGTGCTGCAATTCGCATTCTTGCATTCTGATGCACGTAAAATTTTTCGCTCAGATCAAGCGCTGCCCTATGGACTCGAAAAGATATTAACTTCACTAAAACTGCCATTAGGTTTCGCATAACTTACCAGAATTCAAATTCTGTGCTGTTCGCTAGCTGCTGTACTGGTGGCTAGATTGGGTCTTAGTGTCCTTCACATTCAACTTTGGTCCAAGATTTGATGCGTATCAGTCAAGTTCCCCCAGTCACTTAAAGTTCAAATCACACGTATAACGATGAGCAGCTCGCCATCTAATCTGTTGACTGAAAATTCAAACAAACCCAACGATGCTAGAGTTATAAATGTAGTTCAAAAGACGAGATGTCGCATTGGATATAGTAGGTGGCCGAGAGTTATAAAACCTTGAAAACACCATGAGTATTGAGCAGGATACGCAAACTTTAATGCTCCGTCCACTCAATATTTCAGTTGCAAGCGTGAATTCAACCAGACAAACGTTACCAATACTACTTTCATGCGTACGAATTAAATTTAGGGTACTCGCTCGACGAGCAATTGCAGCAACAGCGGATCTTAAATGCGTCAACGCTAGAGAAGGAGATGCGATAGCTCGAAGCTGAAGATCTGCAACGTCAACTCTAGATGCAAATACAACGACGCGAAGACGTAGTTGCAAGCGAAACATGTCAATGTAAAAACGACAAGTTTCAAAGCTTTTTACGTTAATGGGCGCATGCACCAAGTCCACAATATTAGCGCTTTCTCATTCACGTCAGGGGACAACACTGGATAAGATCGGAAACAAGGACAATCAGATTTACAATAAAAATTGCGGTAGATTGACGAACATTTCTTACGGCGAAGGTGGAAGCAATTGAGGAGCAATGGCTTTGATTTTCGTGTTTAGAACACCAATTTCCCTAATTGTCGTTCATGTGCACACCCATTTGAATACTACAATAATTCAAGTAGCTTTACGATATGGGAGTATCGTAAAGTTACTCGAATTTTTGTAGTATGGGAGTATCGTAAAGCTATTCGAACTATTGTAGTATTCGGATGTGTGTGCATTCGCCACTAGTCAATAGCCGAACGCAGTTGGAAGGAGATGATGTAATTTGTGTTAAATTACGCTAGCAATATCTCACTTTGTGTCGCGAAGACGATGGCTTGTGACTGTAACAATTAGCGCAATCGTCGCCATGATAACTGCACTTGATCGACCCAGTGAAAAACAAAAGATCGACATGTCATACTACAAAAAAGTGCGAGGCAGTATCTTATTGAACTTATTTAAGTGAGATGTGCCCAGAACAAAGCATGGGTCTTCTTTTCTTAGCGCGGACAAAGAGATACGAGCGTGCCGTAATTGAAAGCGAAACGACCACTTGAAAAGAGAGTATTTTTTCTACCGTTTGCATTCTGCGATCACGACATGACATGACACAATACGTAGAATTTGTGTCTTAAGACTAGAATATAGCATAAAAAATGATTTAATTACTTATTTAATGAAGTTATTTACCAGGCTTTACGTTTCAGCCGTCGCATCGTATCGTCAGATTCCGAGTCGTGTATATTCTACACCTTGACGATATTTTAAATTGCCTGGCTCCCATCTGTAAATTGAACATTTTGGCCTAGAGCGCGCGCTCTTCTGGCAATGCGCAAATAGAGTCTACAGATTTTTTCCAGCTTCACAGATTCGTATGCATTCCAAGTTCAGAGCGGTGTGCAGAATTCATCCATTTGTTTATGAATCAAGAATGCCAAAAAGCTGAAGCTTCTACTGCACGATGCTTCAAACAAGAACACTTATTTTTGGTACAAATTAAAAAGTAGTTTGAACCAGCTGCGAACAGGATTACTAGGACGTCGTCCTCTTTCGTCACATGCCACTTCACGATCCCTTCGAAGAATCTTTTTGCAAGAACTTCTCGTTATTGACACATTCACAGATTTATAGCTGCGCCCACGTCTGAAAACAAAACAAATGATTTACTATGACACGTCGTACGTATGGGGAGTGTTATTGCGCTGGCAGGAGTCTGCGATGAACGGTCAAGCGCCAATGCGCGCCTTCATGATGGCTATCTTTGCATTGTTTGTTGCTATCGTAAACCACTATCACCAATTTGTAGACCCTGCGCAGGAATCGACGACATTCGCTGACTCACTGACGGTGTTCAACACATTTATTGGTCTGACTATCTCTTCCCGCATGAATTCAGCCTTTGCACAGTAGCGTGCAGGTGTAGTTGCTGTGGGGTCCCTTTCAAAAGCAGCGCGTGACATTGTGGGATCAGGCTGTGCATCTGTGTGCACAACAACCACGACAGATCTCACTGTTGCTACATGCACATCTGATCAATATAAAGCCGAAAGAGACGATGTTAAGACGGGCATATCTCAAGACGTTCTGTAAAAGTGTACATTTTTTACGGAGTTACGTCGTCTAGTATTTCTATATATTGCCATTGTGTTCCACCATTGTCGCGGTGTGGACGGCATCGACAAGCTGAAGGAGACAGGAGTGCTTACCGATGCCGAGCATGGCGAATTATACGCTTGCGGATTGGAATACAAGTTGCAAGTAGATGACAAGGTTCGTCGTATCCCCCACAAGCTAAGAGCCACGATTACAGAGCTCTGGCTTAAGAGACTCATACAGGTCGCTACAAATCGGGGACACCTTTCGATGGCGAATGCGAACGCTCTTCAATTGAAATTATCACGGCTGCCTGACCTATATACAACAATCTTTAACATAGCTAATCGTTCAACTACATGCAATATTTGCAATTTCTTCTCACAGCGTACATGCTACTCTACACGTTTGTTATCGTACCGAGGTCCGGACTATATACCCCTCTATGAGTGTTTATGTGGGGAACGTTTTTGTTCATGGCCGACGAAGTTGCAATGGATATCGAATGCCCGTTTGGGCTTGACACGAATCACATCGATTTCGAGGCCCGACTTCTATACATTGAAGAAGAGCTCACGGTGCTAATTCGTAGTCATAATTATTTCGTGTCGGGAGGCACAAGTCTCACGCAAATTCCCGGAAGCTCCTTTACTGACGCAGGAAACTCTTTAAATAAGCCGAAGTCCACGACTTTTTCAAATTCTTTTTCGTTTCATCAAGGCCGCATGTCACCCTTCCACGGTGCAGCTATCCATCAGCAGCGATCTTTGCCTGAGATTAGTGAGATTACAAAACTCATCCAAGAACCCACCATTAGTGACAGTAGTAATTTTGGCTACGGAATGAGTTTTAATGCGTAAGGTTGCCGGAAATTATTTGACCGCTTTATTTTTTAGCCGATCGGACACCTTTTGCTCGGACAATTTACAATTCGCAATACGTGACAATACAATATATTGTCGTACCGAAGTCATACCGGTACGTTTGCTTACCCATTCACATGGGCTCTCAATTCAAAGTAGTAAAAGGAGTAAAAAACGCATTTTTAAGGTGTCTAGAAATGATTGGTGGAAAATCTATCATTCGGGCTAGGAAGCTGTATTGTGCTAAAAGACAGGTCTTGCATTTTTTGGGAGAAATGGGCGAGGGCTCGCCAATTAATGCTGCTCTCTACTTTTATACTTCTTGGCACCACATGACGAATGCCCAGTGGCTCTTACAATGTCTTATTTATTTAATACTTGAACGAGAAAGGATCATGGCGCTACAGACAAGCCCTTGACGGACGGCAAATGTTACTTAAAGGAGGGCTAAAATGTCGTACTTTGCCGTTTCTTGCTCAAGTCTCCTATGGGAGGACACTTAACAATGTTGCGGCTCGCAACAACAAGAGCAAGACGTTTGTTCACCCTTTATTTGTTTAAAAATTGGTCGTCGTGACTTTCTGGAAGCCCGCAGTAATGTCCAAGTTACGGCAACCATAGTAGACTTCGTGTTGTACTCTGCGGGTAACACGACCGGGGTCAAGTGTGGTTTATCTGCAGCCAGGCTGGTACGGCGTGATGGCTGCCGGTATACTTAGCTCACCCGAGATGTCACTTTGAAGCGCGATAAGTCCTGCTAACCCACTCAATAGGCTTTAAAATTCCGCGGTATTGTCCAAGGTGAGTGGATTGCTATCCCCAATGTCGATCGCGTTCTATTATATATTGACTCAAAATGTACCACTCTTTCGTTTTCGCGCCCGGACGAAGCTTTCGCTTTACCGATTATCGATCGTGGGCTCTTGACCAAGACGTCAACTGGCTCATGTCCCTCAAACATTCTCGACTCAGTCATATCCAAAAAATTTGAGGCGCAGGGCCGTCAGTATAGATTTCAAAGTACAGTCTCCTTGCACGGCAATAACCAATATGCCAGCGAAACAATGCTTTGGCAATAAAATTACTCTTGAACAATGTGAAGTCCCGCGTTTTGCCAGCAACGCTCTTTTCTAAACAATTTGAAAGGCTGCCTGTAATAAAACTCAACTGCGACCTGGCTGCGTTGCAGCAGTGCGCTCAGCCTATCGTTAATTATATGACATCATACGGTGCCGCCTTTGATTTGGGTGCTTCGAACCTGAATGGGGTGACCAAATTACAGTTAAGCGGCGGGAGTGTGACACTGTGACTAAAGCAGTTACGCATTGAATGATCTGTCCGCGGAACTGAGGCGATGCGCTGACGTAAAGTTGCGCGTATTAGGTACAAAAAGAATTATTTTCAACGTCAGCACAATGCGCGATGGCACAGTAATTTCTTACGAATATAGAATGCGCGGCTGCTGGCCAGTGCCAGCGACGTTTCCACAAAGTGCTACGTGAGCTATCAAGAGACCGAGGTCGAGTGGTGCCGCAGCACTCTGCAACCAAGTGGCACATGCAGTTTGATAAAAAATTACGTCACCTTCGTTGGCAACTACGTAAGCAGCGCGCCGCTGAAGAGTGTTGCGCCATGTGCCAAACCACAGACGGCTGGACGTTCCACGCGTGGACAAACTACAAGGCACTAGCCGGCCATCTTTGTGCTAGGGTGCTTTATTACTAAAGCTTTTAATTGTAAATTGCGCACCTCCAGTTTTACGAATTTCGAGACGAGAAGGGGCGTCACCTCCAGAAAAGTGGCATGATTTTGTCCATCTCTCTTTTTTCTTATTTAGCATATGAACTAATCGAGCAAAACCGACTAACCCTAGGCCTTATTCATAAAACGTACTGTACTTGAAAGACCCAGTCCCGATTATGTAGTAATTGTCGGACGATCTTCTAGCCCGCACGCTTTACGACCGACTTTCAGCACGAATAAAATTCCTAAGAAGTGTCAATTGATTTATTCATAGCTATGAGACGCATGAGTTATCATTTTTGAAAGTCCGTATTAATCATGAATTCTCCTGCTAAAGCAAGCGTACGACAAGCTCAGTGAATTGATTGCTTGTTGTTATACTGCTCGATGCGTACGTACGATTTGACTGGAAAGCTTAGAAAAATTGGGCCGACATGTTTATTTGTCAAGATACAATGCCAAGATGATACGGCTGTCACATTGGATGAAGAAATGACAAAGGTTGAGGTGCGTTACTCACGAAGCGTTGCACGCCCCGAAAATTACAATACAGCTGGTTGCTGATCAGAAAGTAGCAAGACCGATTCTTTAATTATTTAAGTAGCAATTGCATTTTTTATTGAGTGTTCAACTCAAAGAGGCAAACGCCAAGACAAGCATCCCGTAATGACAAACTTGCTCCAGCTTTAGCGGCGATCTAGCTTAAAACTAAGGTTATTGCTGTTTAATCGTCAGATATGCGTTAAAGTTTTTCCTCGAAATATCGTGTTCACGCGGTTCAACATCAACGGTGGTAAACAGCAGCCCTACGATCACATGGACCGGTCACACCGGGTTTTTACCATGTCAAATCTATTCCATCGGTCCATTGACTTTCAATACATTACGAGATTGTAATTGTATCAGAATGCGATTAATCGCCCTTGTCTAATTTTGTGCAGATCGGCTATTACTTGCGAGTACCGGTAGTATATAGTTTGTACATGGTATACGTTCAGAAACTCGTCCTCAACTTGTTCTTAAAATTACACTAAAAATGTCATAAAAGTAGAAAATTACTTCATACCCGTCTGAAACCGCGCCGCCCCGCCCTCTGCTCGCTGTCTGCTGTGAGAAAAAGAAAAGCTTCAGCACAGAGCCAGGAACACACGCGCGCGCTGCCAGTGGACACTTCACAGCACTCACCTCTCCGAGATCCCGTGCGTCTATCTTACTTGAAGCTCATTACGCTCTCGTCTTGTAGCGTTTTCCTTCTCAAAGAAATTATCCAGCTCACGGTGTGTCCATACGTGCGCGTCTAGTGACGGCGCTGCAGCCGCGGCAATAAGAAGACCTTCTAGCGGTCAAAGAGCTTACCTCTAAGCCTCTTTTTTCAGGTAAGACATTGTTTAACAGTATAAACACCTCTTGCCATTACATGGTATCGTGATTTTTATAATACGACCCAACACGACAGTTCTGACGCTGGTACCCAATCTTTTGTAGTTTGGGATGGATTCTTCACAAGCTTATGTAGGCGACTTTGGCGTTAACATGAACGGAGGTGACAGTCGATATATGAACCAAATTAATTTAGGTGGCGGTGGAAATGTTATGGATCTCTCTGGTGGTCTTGACTTTTACAATGGGATGAATCTCATGACAGAATCGTCCATGATGCTGAGTGGTAGCTCGTCCGCGTCCTCAGTGGGGCTTATTGACTTTCCAGACGAGCTTAATTCACCCACAACTTCTAGCAGCAGCCGTGGTACCAGTAGCATGCTAATCAATTCGTCTGCGTCTACCTCTTCGACGTCAATAACGTCAGCAGCTGACGCTATTCCATTCCCGGCGTCGCTCGCGTCCGATCCACTACCGACGTCGTCTTTAATGTCCAGTGGTTTTGACGCAATGAATTTTTTGAGCTCAACAACAACCAGCAGCGCCATGGCAATCAACTCGAATGGGATGAACCTAGACATAAACAATATTGGGTTGAACAATATGGGTATGAATACTATGGGTTTGAATGTGGGTATGAATGGCATGAATATGGAAATGAGCGGCAATAGTTATGGCATGAACGACGTGTCCAATATGATGTTTCAAAACAACATGCAGTCACTTAACATGATGAATGCACAAGCCAACTACTACATGCCTCAGCAACAAATGCAACAGCAACACTACATGCAGAGGATGCACCAGCAGCGGCAGCTTCAGATGCAACGCCAGCAACAACAGAAAGCACTGCTTGAGCGTCAGCGACTGCAGCAACAGGCGCACAAAACTAGCAATAATCAGCAGACGCAACAGCAGCAACAGGCAGCGCAGCAGAAGCAACACCAGATACTCGCAGGAGGGAAAATGCCGCCGCAATTGGCTGGGCAAAGGCAGCTGAGCGGTGGCAATCCAAGTCTTGATAATACTAATGCAGCACGGTTGCAGCCTCAAGGCTCAGCTCATCAGAATGGAAACATTCCGAGTGCAATACGACCAACGTGGCAGTCGTCAGCAGATCAGGCGCTGCGGAAGGAAATGCTGCATCACATTATACGAGTGCTTCAGAATCAGCGGTCGAATGCTCCAGCTAATTGGCTTCAAAAGCTACCAGAGATGGCGCATCGTCTCGAAGACGAGTGCTATCGTATTGCTGCCTCGCGTGAAGAGTACACAGATACAAGTACGCTCCAGTCGCGTCTACGCAACATTGTACGGAGTGCTCAAACACATCAGCGTAACTTTGGAGCTAATGCGATGAGACAGTCTGGGGTAGCCTCTCCTGCCATTCCGACCCCTTCATCTGGTGCGAAACCAGCTTCGTTTCCTGTTGCACAAGAAGTATCATCCGCGTCGAATGGACTAAGCTTAGGCGTACAAGATCTTGCTTCACAGGCGATCCAAATGCCTCCTGAATTGCAGAACTCGCCATCTTTAGACAGTACTCCTGTCAAGGCGAAAGCGTGCCAAGATAATGCACTGATGCAATCCCATCCTTCAGCAGTAGATTCATCTACGACGGATCGATTATTTATAAGCGGCAGGGGCGCTTCGCCTCTTGCCGGACAGAATGATGTACAAGCGACCCTAAATGCAAGCGGAAACGTGTCGACTGGTGCTGGCACTCCATCTGCCACATCACCTGCCTCAATTGCTCGTAACAAATCAGCCCAGATCATTTGGCAGTTCAAAGCTAAGGCTCAGCAAGTCACATCAGCACTGGACAAGAACCAGACGACGGAATACCATAACAAATTGCGGCTCATGGTTCGTGATGATATCAAGACCACGGGATCTAAGGAAGTGTTGCAAAGACAGCAACAGCGACTGTTATTATTGCGGCACGCCATGTGGTGCAAGTCACCAGAGGGTACATGCATGACTACGCCGAGCTGTGGTGAGATGAAAAGACTGTGGGCGCACATGGGTTTTTGTCGACAGACGAATGCGTGTTCTTATAATCACTGTATTTCATCCAAGTATGTGCTGTCACACTTTCAGCAATGTGCAAACCCGAAATGTCTCGTGTGCCAAGTTGTGCGGTATCCCGTCGAAGTGAAGGAGAAAAATGGAGCGTTGATGCTTGATGCAGATCGGGCGTTGCAGCAGATTATTGCCGCAAGCCAGCGCCGACAGCGTATGCTCGCAATGAAAAAGCAGCAGGAAATACAGCAGCACATACAGCAGTCACAGCAACAATTACAACGGCCTCTGGCCATGCCTGCTCATTTACAGCAAGTTCAAAATAATGGTAATGCCGCGAATAATGTTCAGCAGCCACAGCAGAATGTGAGGCAGGCTTTGGTTGGTAGTAATGCGATGCAAATGGGGATGGTAGTGCCGAACGGAGGCAGTCGACCTAACTCAGTTTCGATCGCACCACCTAATACTCGTGCGGGGAGTCCGAACGGTCCAATAAATCAGCAAGGAACTTTTAAAGCTGAGAGCACTGGCACACACACAAACTTTATACCAGATGACCAGCGACAGTTTCAGCTTATTAAGCAAAAATTGAGTGGACGATCCCTGGAGCAATTGACGTCGCATTGTGTGAAACTGGAAAGATGGGTAGAAATGATTCGTGCTCGTATGAATGCGATTATGAACGAGTGTCGACAATTATTACACCTTTCAAACTCGACGCAAGATTCAGTGCAGAAAACGAAATACGAAGCGCAGGTTCAGGAAAAACGTGTAACGCTCAAGCAACTGGATGTTAAGTTCAAGCAATGCCGGACCCAGCGGAATATTGTCAAACATGTAATTGATGAGCGCAATGCAACGTCAGCAATTTCAGCTCAGAATGCATTGCACTTGAATCATGTGGCGAGTGCAATGCAGTCGATTCCAATGCCAATCTCAATGCAGCAACAAAGTTTATTCAAACAGCCTCAACTTACGAATGCTTCAACGACGCTGTCACCTGATGACTTGCTGGAAGAAGAGGATGACGCTTTATCGAAAGCTGAGAGTTCTCTTGTTGCTTCAGAAAAACCATTGGAAATGCCAATGGACCTACAAGACACAAGTGCATCCTCTGACTCGGTAGCCGCGCCATGGAACACGCTGACAGTTTCACAACGCTCACCTAGTACCTGCTCTTCGACAGCGATAGATGGTGGTCGGCCTACGTCGGCTGCTTCAGAGCAGGGATATGGCCAGAATCCGGATCGCTGGGAAGACTCCAGGAATAAGTGTGGTACGCCTGCAGTAGTGCGATCTGAAGTTGCGGTGAAAGTTGAGCCTCAGGTAGAATCAAATGCCTCAAGAATTTCTCCAAGTCAAGCTATTGCTCCGGCTATGAAGGAAGAAGGAGGTATTAACCCATTGACGATGAATAACCCAACGCTAAATGCCATGATGTCCGAGCATCGTCGAATGGATGCCAGTGAAAACCTACCGCTGCCGGCAGGTGCAGTCGGAACACCTAAAGCACTTATCACGACTAGTGGTGATAATGCAAACACAAATGCTGCAACCGCACCGACTCCGGCACCACCTGCTTCTTCTGAAGTACCTATGTCTGTGCTGAGCGAATTAAGTAACGAAGATCTTGCTTCTCATATCAACTCTTTGTTAAACAACTATAATGCCACCGTGTCAGCAGCGAGTCTTAGAAAGAAACTGGAAGTCATGTTAAAGGGCATGATGGAGCACAAATTTGGCTGGGTATTCAACACTCCTGTGGACCCCGTGGCGTTAAATATTCCAAACTATTTCAAGATTATCCGCAAGCCAATGGATCTGGGCACGGTGAAGAAGAAACTTGAAGCGGGCGTCTACAAACACTTAGAAGAATTTGCTTATGATGTGCGTACAACGTTTCAGAACGCGATGCAGTACAATAGTGAAGACCAGGATGTTTACAGTCTTGCAAAAGACATGCTAGCGGATTTTAATAGTGAAGTGCGCAAGGTCGCGACTGAAATTGACGTGGGCGAAAAAGCTGCTCGTGCCAAGGAGAGCTCGTGTCGGCTATGTGGTATTGAGCGCATGGTATTTGAGCCTGCCGTATTGTATTGTAATGGCGAGTGTAACAGTCGCATTCGACGGAATTGCTACTATTACACTTCTGGAGATAACAAGTATCACTGCTGCCATCAGTGTCACGGCAATTTGCCTGATACGATCAAACACAATGAAGGACGTCAATACTTGAAAAGTGAGCTCGCGCGGAAGAAAAATGATGAAGTTCACGAAGAACCGTGGGTCCAGTGCGACAAATGTGAGCGGTGGGTTCATCAGATATGTGCTTTGTTTAATGGTAAAGTTGACAGTGAAAAAAAGCCTCAGCTTGTAAAGAGCGAGAATGGTCAGCTGGCTGATAGCGGCGATGATTTGCCATCGCCTCCATCGTGTGCAACAAAACCGACCACAGTCACGACAACAGTTGTTAAAAGCTCTTCATCGACGGGATTGAAGGGTACAGTACACTCTATAACAACTTCGCCTGGTAGTGAGTTTTTGTGTCCTGAGTGTTTGCTTGAATCCCGCAAGAAAGAACCGAAAAAGTATAAGATTGGTCGACACGCATTTAGTGCCAAAGACCTACAGCGCACGAAGCTGTCTGATTTTTTAGAGCGTCGATTAAGTAAGGCTCTGCAAGCAGAGCGCGAGGACGAGGCCAAATGGACGCGACGAGACGTCAGAGATATCGAGACTGCTGAAGGTCTCACTGTGCGTTTGGTCTCAAACATTGAAAAGCAGCTGATGGTGCGCGATAAAATGTTTCAGCGCTACAAGGATTCGCACAAGTACACGTCCGAGCACCGCTTTAAGTCGAAGTGCATTTGTATGTTCCAGGAGATAGACGGTGTGTCTGTCTTGCTTTTTGGTATGTACGTGCACGAGTTTGATGAACAAGAAGCAGACTGCAACTCACGCCGCGTATATATTTCGTATCTGGACTCGGTAAACTACTTTAACCCGCCTCATCTCCGCACTAAGGTGTACCATGAACTGCTGGTTGCATACTTTGATTTTGTCAAGTTGCGTGGCTTTCATACCGCGCATCTGTGGGCTTGTCCACCTTTGAAGGGCGATGATTATATATTGTATTGCCATCCTGAATCACAGAAGACGCCAAAGTCGGATCGTTTGCGCGCATGGTATGTTGACATGTTGGTCAAGGCTGAAAAAGAGGGAGTTGTGTGGCAGATTACCAACATGTATGATGACTACTGGCGTAACAATACTACGCCGTGCACACTGCCGTACTTTGAAGGTGACTACTGGGTCGGCCTGGCAGAAGATTTAATCGAGAAGTTGGACGCTGAGAAGCCGAAAAAAGTGGCAAACAAACGTGGTATAAAATCGAACAAGCGCAAGAATATCGACACAAAGAAGACTGCGAGCAAAAAAACGAAATCGAAAAAGCCAAAGCGTCGAAAAACCGTGTCTGGTGGGGACGCGTCGGGTGATGATGAGGATGACGACGATGGACACGAAGGTAGTCGCGCGCTGACGGTCAAGTCGCTGGATGTTCCAGACCGGAAGCTATCGGACCCGTTGATGCTTAAGCTTGGTGAGGTGATTGAACCAATGAAGGACGACTTTCTGGTGGTGAAACTTTTTCCATGTTGCCGTGTATGCAACTCGTCAGTGGTGCAGGGTCTGTTATGGCGCGATGATAGTGTGAAAACAGAGCACGGTCTGAATCCGAAAGTGGTACAAACTGCATTGTGCGATGGATGTTACCAGAAGTTGAAAATTGTGTCAGTCGCGGGGTCATCTGCGGCCCACAACAGACTCATGGCTCGATTGAATGCGCTGACTAAGACAATTGTTGCGTTACCAGACCGCTGCACAGACCCAGATGAGATTAATGACAGCGAGTTTTTCGACACGCGCCAAGCATTTTTGAGTCTGTGCCAAGGTAACCATTACCAGTTTGATGAGCTGCGGCGCGCCAAGCATTCGTCCATGATGGCGCTGTACCACTTGGGCAATCCCAATCCAAATGCCTACGTGTACGAGTGCAATGCGTGCACGCGAGACATTGTGGCAGGTAATCGCTGGCATTGTCACACGTGCCCTGACTTTGACGTGTGCGATAGTTGCTACGCGAAGGAAAAGCACGAACACCCTTTGGAAATGGTACCGACAGGCGGAGGAGGAGCTGCCGCTGGCGTCGGTGGTGTAGCTGAAGCCGGAGGCGCCGTTATCACTGGAGCACCAACTCCAGAGCAGCGCCGTCTTCGTGAACAGCGCGCTAAGAACGTTCGACTGCACATGCAGCTGTTGGTTCACTCAAGTTCGTGTGCTAATGGCAATTGCGGCTCGTCAAATTGCGAAAAGATGAAGGAGTTAATGCGTCACGGAGCGCAGTGTAAGCAGCGAGCGTACGGTGGTTGCACCATTTGTAGGCGCGTTTGGGCGCTACTGCAACTTCACGCCCGGCAATGTCGCCAATATGAATGCAAAGTGCCGCGTTGCCATGACCTGCGTGAGCACGTCCGCAAATTGCAATTGCAGCAACAACTTATGGACGACCGTCGCCGTGCGGCTGTCACCCAGCAGTACCGTCAGATGCAGAACGAGCGCCAACAGCAGCAGCAAAGCCAAGCTCAAGGCGATGAGCCAATGCCAGAGGCATGAGGGCCAGACAAACAGAACGAATGTAGGATAGGATAGGGCAAACCATAAGTAATTGTAGATGTATGTCAACGTCGCCTCGGTATATTACGAACGTACACTTGCCCACCACTGAGCGCAAAGTCCGTCTGCACAAACTATTTCGGCTAATTTCTATGCCTTCTTAGCGCCGAGCCGTTTCTGTCGACGGCGGAAATGAGAGCACGGACGCTTACCGTGGTTGGCCTGCAGCAAGCGACAGAGTACACAATCCACAATGAGCACTAACAGCGCATAGGACATTCTTCTCTTTCTGACCTTCTTCGGGCGACGAGCATTGCGATTAAGAAGTTCGATGGCAGTAGGCATCGTCTCAGCGCCAAACCAGCTGAGACTCATTGGCACGCTGCGCACATCAGCGGTGGGGACGGTCGAACACGCTGCAAAGAAATTGGAAAAGTAATGAGTTCAAAAGGCCATACATCACGCACATAGCTTATGATATAAAACGGTCTTGAACATTTACCGTTGAATGAGGAGAATAGCGAGGCGGACGTCAATGCGCTCTTTGACACGGCTAAGAGCGAGCGCGAACACAGCATGGCTGGCATTTTAGCATTCGATGTTGCGCATAAATCTGCCGTCGTTAATGTTGCGCATAATCTTGCTTTTATGTTGCACTACTTTAGCCGAGCAATTTGTAGCTATGATCGACGGCTATGCACCCTCTGAGTTCAAGCAATGGCAGCAATCATTAGACAAGTCAGCGATAATGCGCAACAGCAATACCAGATTTCTTGCTACTTTATCAAGGTAGAGAAGAGAGAAAGAAGGAAGCACGTCAATACTCGCCGATTACCAAGAGAGAAAGACGTTGTGGTATTGTATCAAGATGAGAAGCTACCTCCTCTCTCGATGACGCAGTACTTGAGCCAGCTTGAGACGGTGAAAGAGGTTTTTGAGGTGGCCAGAATTTGGAAGAAAAGGACCAAAAGGTCGTGAAGAACTCAAGCGACAAAGCAAATCTAAATTGGCACAGCGTTGGAGCTGGAAGAGATCGAAAAGTATGGCGTTTGTGAGATGAAAACAGCAGTGTTTAAGCGGCAAAAGGATTGATAATTCTCGTCTCATACTACGTTTGCTGACCACCATATCGCCTCGGACAAGGTGTGCAATTGCATACCATTCTTTATTTTCTGAGAAAGAGATGCGTGAGTTTGAGATTTCCAAGTGCTCACTGGACAATTCTGAAGGTTTTGGAGGCCTTTATAGTGAGCTGAAGAGAAGGAGGATACAACAAACTCGACATCAATCTAAAAGTTGGACTTCAGGCTGCAAATATGGATTAGCAATCGATGCGAATAGCAAATAGGCCTCGTACTGGAATAAACCGTTTAGAAAACGGAAAATCATAGTGACTCAGGCGACTCAATTTCCTACGATGTCAGTGAGCACGCACAAGGAAGCAATGATCAGATCGAGAAGCAATCAATAGTATGGACCATCTTAAGTTCATTGAATCAACAAATATCTTGAATCAAAATTATTGTAGCGTTTTCGCAGCTACAAGAGGTTGATTCAGCAACGAGATCAGGCCGAGCTGCAGCACGGGGTCGCACAGCTTTGCGTCAAAGAAACAATTGATTTGATGAAAAGATGGGTGCCGCTCGATATGGTTTATGCACTAGGAGTGAGTACATTTTCATCGCCAGCTCATCAGCGGGCCACTATATTGTTGTGTCGCGTTGGACTTCAAGTGAAATGTCAGTTATTGTATACTGGAATGCATCGCTAGAATGAACTTGTGGTAAGATGAAAATGGAAGATTGGGAGTTCACTAGTGTTCGTCTACAATGCTGGTGGCGACAGAAAAGGGCAAAAGATGAAGTTAACAGGCGAACGAAAATGCAAAAGGATTGTATAGAGACACAAGGCATCAACTGCCATACTTGCAAGGAAACAGCAGCAAGCAGCTCGACGGATAATTAGCTGGATCAGATGTTGCGCACTTCAGCATTCAATGTTGCGATTTGATGTTAAGAATCGAGAATTAGCTGCTTTGTGTTTTCAAAACGGCTGGAGAAAAAAGCACGCTGATTGGACTGCACTGTACTGGAAGGTGCGGTAAAGACGCCACAGCAATGCTGCCGCTTGTTCCTAAACTTATGTGCGCCGTTTACTAGTACGGCGTGCTTTTAATAAGTGACAGAGTAGTCGAAATCGGCTGCATTGCCTAAGTCAAGCAAAGCCTATACTTGGCCAGGTAATGACTCCTGTACATTACCAAGGTTAACAAGCTCGCAGCTGCTCTTGTTATCCAACGCTTTTGGAGAATACATCCATTAAAAAACAAGCTGCCGAGACGAACAAGTGACGAATGCAATTCTCTGACAGTTGATAATGTCGTGATATGAATATTCAGATGCGTCCCTGTCATGCTGCAAGGATTTTAACGAGCAGGCCGGCGATTTATCCGAAGAAAACGCGATCTTTGACGTCCTCAGTTGATAAAAGCATAGAGTGCAAGGATACGCAGACATGTTAAGAACGAGCTGCTACTCCAAAGCTTCAGCTACAAACTGGTTAAATCTCATGACGAAAAGAAAAATTTACTCTTGTAGAGTTCCGAGTTGATCGGGCGCTTGATGCTGTAAACTTATTGAAGAAGAGGTGGACACAAAAAGGGTTCGATGGACTTTGGCAGGAGATCTTCTGAGATGTCTCATTCTAGTTTCGCAAGGTTCATCAGAGCGCTTTTATGCTCGTTTATTGACAAGACTCAATTACCAATACAGAATGCTGATCTTATTGTTGCAAAAAAAAAAGCCGGGGGCAGGAACAATAACATTTTGCAGATTTTAACAAGGCCATTGTGATGCTGTTTAAATAAAAGTTTGCGGATGCACAGCTTTGTATGGAGGCGACGGGCTCGGAGCTTGATAATGCTAGCAAACCTTCTGAACATTTTCTTCGTTTCATAAAGTGCTTTGTACTTTTCAAAGTGGAAAATACAATAATTAATTAGAATTGCAGCGTTGAACGCGATAACTTTGGTCGACGAAGATCTTGCGATTCGCATTCTTACGAGAAAAAGGCACAGTAAGTGTGAGATAGTATCTCATTAGGCTCAAATTCAAAAGTATCGCAGTACATGCGTTGCAACAATTCAATCAGCGTACCGGTTCTATACATTTCGTTCGCAAACTAAAGAATTACTCGCTAGCATGTTTATTGAATTTATTGACTTTATGGGACGTTGTGTAAAGATTAAGCATATTTCTAGCGGGAAAGTCCTCACAAAGCGTCCAAATTTCTTTAAAAATATTGAATGCTACTAGTTTGTCTCTTAGTCACTGCTAGGAGAGGAGTTACACCCGTATTGTGAGCGCCACAAAGACCAAAGTGTTGCTAAACATCGAAAACGATCTTGCGAACATTAAGTGGGTGGAGTGTGGATATGTAATGTGTATTGGCTGGTATGAAAGTAACCACAAAGTATTACAAAACCAAGTTTTTGACATTCAAAAGTGCAGCCACTGTGAGACAGAAACCGCAACTCGTCAATGCCTTCAGTGCGGCGATGGCAACGTTCCTTTTCGTGGCTCGTGCTTTTCTTACGTACACCAACAGCTATATAAGCCGATAATTAGAGGAATTTGTCATCTTTCCACAAAATCAAGCAATGCAATGCAGGTATACCAGCAGAAAGACTACCGATCCACACATTTTAAACCCTAGTGATCATGTGTACTGAATGCTCCGATCGAGTTGCTCAATTGTCCTGCAAAATTTGTCTCAATTTCTATTGTAAAACTGCTTGATTTCATATTATGCTAAAGGGCACAGACAACATCATCACTATCGGCGCTTAAGTTATTTAACTATTTCTCAACAGGAGGCAGTACGCCAGCAGAAAGTAGACGCCTTTTATGCTCGAGAAAAAAGGCGTTTTTTGAAAGAATGCAAGAAATAAAATCTGAGCAACAAAACGTTGCTGCTGCGAAAATACACTCAACGTTTCGGTCGTTCATTAAGCATCGATCCAGAAAGTCGTACATGCAATAAGTTTGCCGAGCTCAATCAGCACGATATCATCGAATAAAGGACGATAAATTCGGTCGTCGATTATGTACAGAATCAGAGCCAGATGGGGCGTACTTCTACAATTACAGTCTGACAGGTAGAGTAAAGATTGCGATGCGCCGCCAGCGTTTCGAGTACATTAAACGTACTCTTTTACTCCAGCGACAACCATGGAATAATAATAATTCAGGCTGGGATATCACGAATTCGGCTTGGGTGATAGATGCCGTCGAAGATTGGATCGACTTTAGTAAACCAGTGACTGTCCTTGAGGGAAAATGGATGAATTGTGTTGAAACAATCGTGTCGGCACATGTTATAGCACTTTTCGGCAGCGTACAAGTCTTAATCCCTTGTCTTCATGAGTCCACAGTTGTTTGATGGAAAGATACGCTGCTTTTGTCCACAATAAATTAGCAAGTCAAGAGCACGAACCTTTTGTACGAGTTGCTTAAATGCAGCACGACATTTTCGCATTAAAATTTTGCTCAAGTTAGAGGATGCGGTGCGAAAGGCTCGGTTGCTGTATCTGCGAATGATCTGGTTTGATCGCATAATTAAATACGCTTGGGTCATTGAGCACAATAGGCGAGAGCAAAGAATGAAGTATTGGAATGTGGTGCTGAATTGACGCGTTTTTACCCACCGCAGGCGATGGAGCATATTAGCTGCATGAGACCCGAAGATAAAAAAACAGATGAAGCAAGTGGCAGCAGCAAAGAGTAGACTCATCGCGTCGCGTAATCCATTTCAAGTGAATGGCAAGTCAAGGCTGCTGCTACGACGATATGCCGTCGTGTCCATACCAAATGGCGTGAGACGCGAGCACGCGCGTTCGTTTGGTATTGAAGGCGCTCGTTTCTGGCAAGTAAGAGTGATTTTAAATGAACAAGCTGGCTGTGAAAAGGCGCAAAAACTTCCTTTGGTCGCTCCGTCTAGTGTTTGCTGGTCAATAGTCAAGCTCTTTAGCTAGATGGACTTGCACGAGGACAGTGGGTTTGAGCCGCACGCCAAGAAGCTGCTTAATTCGACCAAGGATGTGCAGGCACACATTGTTCACGAAGTCCATGACCACTTGGAGAGATCCGGTAAAGTATCGATTGCACGAGATAAATTGATGCTGCGACTGGATGTCAAGGAGGTGTTGCTGCAGTTGCTCGTCACGAGAGCGACATCGACGTTGACTTCAACTCGTACTTAGTAGAACAATGCAGCGGTGGACCGAAGGTTGCTTGAATGATTGTGAGCTGCCACCAGTCATTTGTTCAGCCACCAGACGAACAGTACGCTGCAATAGGGAAGTTAAAAGTTATCGCATCATCATAGGAACAATGGGTAAGATTTAAATGACGAATACGAAAGACGGACAGCTTTAAAGGCGTAGAAGCCCAGATGCGGAGGGAGACGGGCAGTACAGGTCGAAGTCAATTTGAATACATGGATTGGCACTGGTGTTTAACTCAATTGCGATATATTTTACTACTGCCTGCCCCACTGCTTGCTGTCCGTCTTGCCGACTAAATGACGTCACCGATTTTCAAAAAGCGTGCTAATATCCTGTGTTCATTGGTTGCTGCAGTTCAGATCAAGGCACACGAGCTTCGCACAAAGAGCAAAACAGAGCTACTGCGTCAACTGGATGACTACCAGCAGGAGCTAGCTCAACTTCGTGTTGCTAAGGTCATTGGCGGCGCCGCTTCTAAGCTAAGCAAGATCCGTGTAGTGCGCAAGTCGATCGCTCGTGTGCTGACGGTGTACAACCAGAACCAGAAGGCAAAGCTTCGCTCTGCCCTGGGCAACAAAAAGCACGTACCACTGGACTTGCGCCGAAAGAAAACGCGCGCCATTCGTCGTCAACTCTCCAAGCACGACAAAGCGATTAAAACTCTTAAGCAGCAAAAAAAAGAGGCGTACTTTCCCAAGCGTCGCTACGCTCTCAAGGCGTAAGAGCTGACAGTCGCTGGACGTACGTCGTGCTTAATACACCCTTCTAAGCTTTCTGCCATGTTTCGACATGGCGACGATAACTTTTGGCTTATTTAATTATTGAAGTTGCCTTGTTGAGTCTTACTGATCATCCTACTCTTCCGTAACAGCGTCCCAAAAAAACAGCGAGTTTTCATTTTCCGAGTCGGAGTTGGACACTAAATCGAAGCTTTTACGTTCCGTTTCCAAAACGTTAGGGTACAATTGAGACCCGTTATCGTCGCGTTGACTTAAGAGTTGAGTAGCATCCGGATCGTCTGCATTACTATGCTGTGTCGATCGTAATGTGCATGCTGGATTCACTCTGGCCGTTGCAAGATCGCTCAATAAGTTGTCGTCGATGGCATACTCGTCAAAGTCTTTTAGCCGAGTACGCTTATCCTTTATAGCTTCCACACCATTGTCCTATTGACCGTTGATGGTTGATCATCGTGTGTCGAAACAATGCTGAACAATCTCGTACCTTGACAATGAAAGGCTGAATGACGTAACCTGCAACAGGTGACTTGACGATAGTGATTGCATGATAGAGAGCATGCCGCTCCATGATGAACTAGAAGACAGGAAAGGTTCATCAGACAAAAAAAAACTAAACACCGATAGCCATTGCATTTACAGACTCTAGTTGTGACGCAGTGCGCCCAAGTGTCACCCAGTTGTGGGTTTGTGTACGATCCATCTGCCATAACACTGCACATCAACCTGGATGCGAGGTCCTTCATGCAAGATTTATTTCTCTACCTTCGCCTTCAACTGTAGTTGCACGATTTGTAACAACAACGAACGCCTGGTATGTGTCTGCGAATAATCTGGGAACGTCAACTGTACAGCTATATGAATGCGCATTAAAATACTGCATGTACTTTAAGTCCCTTGCCATTCGCAACATTTGATACTGACGCTGTGCGTATGTTAAATCATCGGCCTAACAGAATATGAACAACTTTAATAGTCAAAATCGCATATAAGAATTACAAGAGTCCACAAACATGGTTAAGCAGCAACCTTCATAAAGAGCGTCGAAACGCAGTCGATAATAATAAGCTTAACTTTATGCAAATGCATTGCACCTTCTACCTCTTTAAACCTGCTCCACATTTTTTCGTCAAGATGGACATGGTCTCTCATGAACGTACCGGACATTAAGTCAAAACTCCCATACTTCGAAAAAAAACAGGCAATTGAGTTAACCTTTACGACACGTATGCGCTTGATGACAGCGGTAGCCAAAGCATCAATGTCAGTCTCTTGGCCACCATGTGTCATGTTGATGCGTGCAATGGTAATCTGCAACAAGCTATAGAAACAATATCAATGCCTTCGTCATGCCAATTGCTAGTCATGACGGACGCACCGGTTGACACTTAAATTGTGCTCCACATCAAAAAACAAAACTTCATTTTCTGGATAATCTAAGGCGCACACAACTGCAAGTGTCATAGCCACTTGACTTTTACCGATTGCTGCAGCGCCAACAAACTGTTTTCAACACCATCTCGTCAGCTATAAGCATACTTTCGGGCCTCAAGTTTCTTGCCTCGGACAGCGCTCGACAATGAAGTCCTCCGTTTAAAGCTTGATCGATGCGTGTCAGACCTGTGCGTAGAAATGTCGGATGATTCACACTTTCCAAAAAGAGGTCGAAAACCTAGCGAAATCGACTCTGAGCACAGCATCAAACAACGAAGAGCATTACAACGCTTATTACCGACCGACTGGCAGGAGCTAGTCGTATCGAGACTTTTGTCATTAATTTCTGCACAAACGCCGGTGGGTACATATAATTTGAGCCCCACGTTATTTCAAAATGCTTTACCTTCGTCTCACAAATCGACAGGTCCAAAGCATGAGCCACATCCCAAAGGGGACGATGTATAAATTGACGGTGCGTTGCAATGCCACTAGAGCCGAACAACTCCCGCCGACGCTCTTCCACATTTTCCCGAGCCAAAACCCGTTGCAACATTTTGATGGACGTTTTTATACAGCTGATGGTATAATACTATTTAACGGCTAATTTGTGTTATAACGCCATGGACGTCCCTATCAAACTTGTATCCAAATCGAAATGTACTGAATTGTCTATCAAATCTAACACAAGTTTATCTACGGAAGCGACCGCGTCCTGCTGATTTCGCGAGCTTTAAATCGCCTACGCCTCGCTTCTTCCGTCGCTTTTCATTGCCATCATTGTTGTCATTGCTGTCACGTTCCCGAGCACGCTGTTGTTTGTCAAGACCTGCCTGTGGAACAAACGACATTTCACGAACGTAGCCGCCACCCGCAGTCTCTTCCTTTTTAAAAGCGCTGCGCTCCTTCTCCGTCACACGCTGCATTTTCAACCGCTCAGCAAGTGGCAGTTTGGCCAATTGTTTCTTCTCACGCTGAGCAGCACGGTCACTCGACGAGCCGAAAACCATGAGATTGTCCACTTTTTCACCTTCTGCTATTTCATAAAACTTGGGTGCAGGATTCCGCTTACTATTCAAAGCAGCGCGCTTTGAAGCACGATCTTGAAAATCTTCTTCCTCGTTCGATGACTCGCAACTTGATTTACCTTCAATCTCTTCTTCCTTGTCTTGATCATTTACACAGGCAAAACGACCAGCCACTTCGTCGCTATTCTCTTCGTCCGTGTCAGCATCGCTGTCAATGTCTTCCACTAGCTTGCGCTGTTGCTTCGTATTACTAGCGTTTGGATGGAGCATACGGTACGTATCGCTCTCCTCATCCACTTCAAAGTCTGGGGACGTGAACATGCGTGAAAAACGATCGTCTCCAAGCGGATTTGACAATCTCCGATCGGCATCGGCGTCGATATCGGTGTCGGCATCTTCACCTTCTTTGTTGGCCTTTCCACACTTAGCTTTGCTTTGCAAGATCCGCTCGGCTGTTGCGCGATTGATTTTTGGCAACCGGCGCTGGATTGAAATTCGGGGAGCTTGCTTCGCTTCGAGCTTTTCTTTCAGCTTCTTCTTGCGCCACTCTTCATATGCGAATGGCTCTGCCACAGCTTCCACCTTATTGTATAAGCGTGCGTCCATAAAGAACCCGTGCATGTATGCCTTTAGCAAAGGAGTGCCCATCAAGTGATCGAGTCCGAACGAGGCAATGTCCGTGCGAGTGACAAACCGGTAATCATCGTACACCGTGGCCTGTGCTTCTTCCTCCAGCTCCTCAGTAAGCGAATCTAAAAATGAGCACCACTTTGGAGCGATTCCCAGCTCTGGAATGTAGTAGCTCATGACCCGCTCCTGTTCGCCAGCTACAAGCAACACACCGGACTTGCCCTGTGATCCTTCGACAATACACACATCCTTTACCTCTGCAGGTGTTTCAATGTTCGTAAAGATGGCACCAGTCTGACGGTCCCAAATCTTAACCACCTTGGCATCTGACGAGATCACCTTGCGCGCGTAGTCGTGAAATTGTAGATCAATGATAGGTAATCCATACTGATGATTTTTCTCCAGCAGCGAACGCGACGAGCGCAGATCGTACAGTAAACACTGACCCTCGGACGTTCCGACGCCAAACGTCAGTCCATCATCATCGAATTGTAACGCTGTGACTTCCAACTGCTTGTCTGAGTTTGGCGCACAATACGCTGCAATGTCCAGACTACCTACTCGTTGCTGACTTCTTGAGTCAAACATCTCAACTATTCCGCCTTCACAGCCGACACCCAAGAGCTGATGATAAGGATTGAGCTGAACTACATTGGCAGCCAAAGACTGGGAATGCAGCTCCAGTGGAGCCATGAAACAGCCTCGGTCCAGGTTCATTCGGTACACGTCGGTACCCGACGCCGCTACGTACAAGTCGCAATTCTCACGGTGGTAGGTCATATCTCGACCAAACTTTGGAATTCGTATGCTGTAGTGCATACCATAGGGAGCATGAAAAGCCACAGATCGGTCTGCTTGTAAAAAGGCGAGCTTGCCAAAATCGGAGGACAGCACTTCAAGTTGCACCACTTCAGCATCGAGCCCACGCTCAAACTTTAGACTTAAGTCGCGCACATCAAATACCTTCACAGAAGGAGGGTAGAGACCTGTGGCTACCACATAGTTTCCATCCGACGACATGCGTATGCGCTGGGAGCCGGCTTTAAAGTGAAAGTCTTGCAAGAGCTCCACGCGTCGGCGGTAGTCCTCGTCTTTTGTTAGTGCCTTGCGACTACCACCCTTCTCAGCCAGCCATTGGGGCAGCGTCTTGCCCGAAGACAAGTTGTAGATTTTGACGCCATTGAGCGAGGAAGCAGCCAACGCAGCCATACCAGCCAAGTATGGACGAGATTGTGATTGGCTAATAGAAAATTAGGAAAATTACGACATCTATTCGATAATTTTTTTTTCTGCCTTTATTTCAAACCAGCTCCTAGAATCAGATATTCTTTTTCGCATGCGGCGGTTCTGCTGGCGAGAGCGCAGCGACAAGCTTAATTGGCGGCTGCTTCGAGACTTGGACGTCACGAATGTGGTAAAGCGAGGTGAACCTGCCATGCTAGAGCCGTATGCTCTTCACATCACGTTTGCACGATTGCCCAATACGTCAAAAGACCCATCGATACGTGACGCTTGGTTCCTCGTGCGCATCTTCCAGCTGTCAATGGAATACCTGCTTTTTATGCGCGCAAGAGATAGCGATGTGCTTAGTTCAATGAATCAGGAAGTGCGCCTGATGAAGCAGAAGCGCGACGAGCTGGTGTCGAGTTTGCAAAAGTGGAAGGCTAGGGCACGCAGTGGTGACAAGCAGATGGAAAGGCTACATCAAGTGCTACAAAATATTGCGAAGTTGTTGCAAATTCATGGGTACATTTCTTGCTTACTATTGTTGATTATAAACTAGTCGATCGATTTGTAATCGAGTATTGTTGTATCATCTAGAGCTTCACCGTCAGCAGTGGCGACGATCGAGACGTTGCTGACAGAGTTGATTTCGGAACGACGAGCAAAGCATAAAATACGAGCAGTGCAAGCCAAACATGGTGATGATGGAGATGACTTGACTACACCGGCGCAAGAAGCTCGAGTGTGTGGATTTTGTGGCAAGCTCTTTTCGTCGGCAGGATATCTTGAGAAGCATTTGGTGCGGCGACATAGAGAAAAGAGTATTGCGGTGGAGACTCCTGTGACGCATAGAATGACACGGGATAATATTGTTGAGATAGAAAAGACTAGTGAAGTAAGAAATGCAAATGTGGTTGCAACTGAGGCCACGATGCAGAAAATGGTACAGCAAATTGAAAAAGCGCTACATGAGCATAAGGAAACACTACGATCGCTTGCGCTCGATGAAAAAGAAACTTTAAAGCAAATGTATGAGCGACTGCATACAGAAATTTTAGTAGCAGAGAAGATGAAAATGCACCAATCGAAGATCGAGCAGCAGAACGAAGCGTTAAAACGCCAACTTGATGATATGAGTATCGAAAAGCAACAATCCGAGGAGAAGCTGGGCGATCTTCAGCAGCAAATCGAAATCCTGAGACGTGAAAATCAGATAATGGGAAGCTCAGATGATATTGTTTCACCATTTGAGTTAGCACACAAAAGTGAGGATGCGTTGACGGCAGCGGAATCAGAAAGGAATGTTTTAAAACAAAGTCTTGAGGACGTGAAAGTAGAATTAACTTCGGTACGAAAAGAACTGACGAAAGTCCAAGCTTTACATCTCTTCGCTCTTAGGAAAAAGAAAGAGCTGGCGGATAAGTTGGCGCTGTCACGTGTGGTACCTTCTATTAAACGGCAAGAAATGAGTTTGCAAACAGAGCAAAGTTATTTAGTTGATAAGACTGTGCAGACGGATGAGCACCACAGTTATCTACCACTTGAAGTCTCTGCTACTATGCAGCAAGACACAAGCTCCCAAACTGAGCGACTTTGTACAGCTAATGAGGCTGTACAGACAGATGAAAGTAGCAGCTCGATGCCAGATTCAGTATGTCTGCCATTTTGCAAAGATGTAGGTACAAACCCATTGGTCTGGAGTTACGCAGATGTGGCAACTCAGACGCTTGCTATATTGGAAACACCCTCGGTTCATGCTGAGGCGCAATTAAGTAATGTAGATGATCTAGAACACGCTAACAGGTATAACTCTGTATCACCGGACAATAGCTTATCAGTTGTCGACGCAGGCGATGTCGCTGAAAAGGTAGAAATACTTGAAGAAACTACTCAAAAAGAGAAAGATTACGCTGTTGACTACATTCAGCAAATGGCCAGTCAAGATCTTCTCGACGTTATCGCTGAGCGTGCTCAAAGGTGACCTGAAGCAATACGCTAAAATCATTTTGATAAGCAAAGACTTATTGTGCTTACTTTCGCTTGTGTTTCACTAATAGCGCGGCAAACAGAGTGGCGTCGAGCGATAATCCCGTCTCCAAAAATTACACTTTTTCGGTTTCCCGACATAAATATGTTCGGAGTATCTTTCAGCACGACGAGGGTGTGGCCAAAGAACGTGTGGCTACTTGCCTAAAGCAACTCGAGCAATTTGCCCAACGATTTGGTGTTTCACCGAACAGTGCCAGGATATCTAACGACAACTTAAAAATCGTGAAACTAGCCCTACGTGGACATTTAGAAGTGCTTTCTGCGAAAGTTTTGTCGACGATGGTGAATTGCGATAACGGTGTAAACGCGGTAATTGAAAAGGAGTGGGTTCCGATGGAGAAGGCACGCCAAGATGCGTTAGAGCGCTTTAAAGCAAAGACTTGGGAAAAATCTGAGATTTCTCAAGGCCTTGTAAGACAGGCGATGGCAGCTACTGAGATTGATGTCAAGGTACAGCAACCGGGTGGCACTGATGGCAGTGAAGATGATGCCGTTAGTGTCGTGAGACCGCTTACCGTGAATGATGTATCAGTCAGCAACCAATTGCCACAACAATATCCAATAAAGATTGCCAACGCTGACTCGGTCACAGGCACAGCCCGTCAATATTCTGCAAAAAATCACCTTACTGTGGTCGTCGGAAGAACAGCTTATGCCGAACGTTTGCAAACGCAGGCAAATTCTATATTTCATCATGAGCCTGCTCCTAATATCACCACCTGGAATGGTGATAATGACGACATTTCAAGCTTTGATGACACTTTAGATGTTATGCTCACGTAGTATGCAAGTGTCCTTACACTTCCAAGGAACTGTCAATTCGCACTTCTTGCGTCGCTGGGGATAAAAAGTTCTAAGCTGACTTAATGAAAGAGATGCCACCCGCATGCTCTACGAGCTTTTGCGTCTTGGTACGATATTCCTCGTGCTTAGACTGATTCTTCGGAATACTTTCGTCGCCCTTCTTGTACATCACAGCAAGGTTGTGGCACGCGGGAGCGAAATTGGCGTCGCAAGCTTTTTCCAGATACGTTTTGGCTTCCTGAATATCGCGCTTGATCGGACTGCTTGATGCCGGTGATAAGTACATGGTAGCTACTCGATTACAGCTATGCGCATCGTCGTGTTTGCATCCTTCTTTGAATGCTGCAAGAGCCTTAACAAAGTCCTGAACCAAGCAACTGTTAGCATTGCATCTCAAATTGATCGAATATCAACAAGCCGTAACATTTTGACAGCCAATGCCCTGTAAGCGCATAAATCCAACGTGATGGCAACCAGCAGCGTGGCCGCCCGCACACGATTTTTCTACGCAGGAATATATTCTGATACTGACATTGGGTCACAAGTGGATCAAACATGTATGTTACGCACCAAAGAGCTCTAATGCTTTCGGATCACTTTGTTTTAAACCCTTGCCGGCCACTACAGACCAAAATTAAAGAATCGTTGTTAGAACCTGTCGACAATCTACTTGACAGCAACAAAGGTTACAATAAAGTCGCCCAAAATTAAAGCATGATGCTGGGTATCCATTCTTTAAGCAGTTTTGCTCATATATCGTCGCTACATACAATACGTATACGATAGGATAGGTAGGACTTCCATCGTCATCAAAGTTGATTCCATTACCAGCATCTTTGTAATTCTTGTCCACGACCGCTCGCCACTCACCCCAGCTATGGCAGGCACTAGCATCACTGTAGTCATCGTTGCAGTTGGAGCGGAACTCGTAATGACGCTCCTCAAGCTGCTGATTCACCCGCTTCACCTCGGAAGCAGTAAGGTCACTGGCCGGGGCAGGCATTTTCACGTTTTTAGATAATTGCTCATATTTAGTTACATTTAATTTAAGCTTTACATTAAATATATTAAGAGATTACTTTCAAGTGAATATTGTTGCGCTTAAATATGCTGTACTTACGTATTTCTACAATCAAATTACGTTCCTATACATATTTTTTTTAATTAGAAAACGCATACCAGCCCCCCTTTTAGTCGAACAGCCCTTCTCCTTGATGCAACCCCTAAGCTGCGAACACCATTCATTCGCAATGCTAAAAACTTGTTTGCACGTGTGGAAGCTGATAATTCGCGACAGAAAATCATTGTTCCAAGAAGTAGATTTATAATATTTATATCGGCATAAACGAGCGATTAACTAAGTAGTAAAGACCAAGCAGATTGTCCTCAATTATCGTCAGGATCTCTGCATTGGTTGTGCGAGCCGCAATGACATTAACGTTGCTATCAACGAGCTCATTGCAGCGCCTTCTATTGGGTCCCGTCCCTCCACAATTTCTGCATCGTCTATGTGCTCGAAGGAACATCACAACCACCTCAAATTGCGCAGGGTCGATCTTGAGGGACGTTCGCGACCTCGTACGTTTGTGAGATTAAAAAAGTTTCCATATGGGACGGTCACCAGGTGTGACCATTTTGTGATGTATGAAGACCTCGTCATATTGTTCGCGGATTCGTTCTAGCGTTTCGTGGATTGATGGTGGTGGCGGTGATACGGCTGTCGTCTCCCGAGAAGGTTCAATGAGCCACCAATGCGAATCGAAACCGTCACGGGTGAGGCCTCTTACTGGTGTTGCGGCTGCTCTTGAATTATATTTGTGCTTGCATGGATGACCAAAGTTTGAGACAAACACGCCTCGACAGTCTTCCTCATCGTCCCTACCTCTGTATTGGCCGAAGGCTGATTTTAGCGTTGCCACCAAATCTTTCTCAACGCCCCGGCAAATACTTGGCCAAACTGCATATCGGCGATTGCGCGCTCTTGTTTGGATTGTAGTCTGAAGGCAGCAAGTTGGCCATTGCAAGCCAAATGGCAAGAAATCGCCCGTTGATACTGAATTCCACGTCTCTAACAAAGAGTGTGCACTTTCCACTCGCTAAGCTGTTGTATGGCCAAAATGCAGTTTGCTGCCCAAAATGCAGGGACAAATTTCTCATTGTACGCAAGCTAGGTCTCAGCAAGGAATGTCATCACTTGACGCGGAATAGTCTACCGCATCTCAGTAGGCTGGCACTGGTATATGTCAGTCATTGGTGATGCCACCAACAAATCTCATTGGCTCGTGAGCTCCTGGAATGCCTCTATCGATGCAAACGTCCTGCGCTGCCTGGCAAGGATGTTTTTGCTGATATGCTAGTGACAAAGGAGGTTATTGGCTACAAAATCAATGTAGACACCAAAGTTCACGAATGTCTGTTTTAAGAGCCTTATTGCCCAAAGACAGTCCTCGACTCGTTCTCCAGCCATGACTGAAAGTTCGGCTTGTCGAGCAGACTTCCATTACGTGTAAAAGAGGAAGTCCAACACGGTTTGTTTTGTTAGTAGAGTCTAACAACCAGATTTTTCCAGCGCTAAATTTGCAGCATATTTCTTTAATGACGGAGAAACAATAAACAGATGCGTAAGTTGCCATTCGTCGTCAAACTGCGTATAGTATGGCGCACAACGACTTGCTGGTTTTAGATAATCAAGAAGAGCATCCAGCGGTGTTCTTCTACGTAACAAATGCCTAAGTACCACTTCGCGAATATTTATACATCACGAGGTGTTATCGTGACATTACTATCGCGCATTAACGCGACAAAACGCATTAAAGCCAGACCCGACCGACAGTACTTCAAAACTTCTTGCCGCTCAGCAAGTACAAGGACCTGACCATGCGGGTGTACGGCAGCATCCACGAAATGCTTTTGATTATGTTCAAGCTGGTTGGCCTCAACAACCCAGCGAACCAAAGCTTTTTGTCCCCGCAATTTTGCGAATCATCATAGCAGACTGACAGCCTGTTTACGGTATCCATGTACGCGCTGATGCTGCTGCCGAGGCTTGTAGTTGGACTCACCGCACACGAGCATTTGAATCATTTAGCTTTGATTGCACCGTCTGATCGGTGTCCAACTCCTCTTGTTCTATTGCACGTAAGTATGAAGCCATCATCCGAGCGAGCCTCTTCCGACGACACGTAAGTAGTATCAACAATGAATTCTCCATGACTAGTAGTCGAAGAAATGGAAGAATGATCATAAGGTGAGAGATTTTTGCTTTGCGAATGCTCTATATTCTACAGAACATTTGAATTAATGGTGTTCGCTCCAGCGAATCATAGATAATCATAATAGCTTTGGGGTTCTGCATTAAGGAGGGGCTATTCAGCGGCTCACTTTTCAATATTGCACAGAATCTGAAGAAAAGCCGTTGAATGTATGCAAATCAAATGTATTCTAGTTGGTGCGTACTAACAAAATCTTTGTGTATGATACCTCACCCCGAAGATAAAATTATAACCTTATTCCCCGATGATAGCAATATAACCTAATTCTTCTGATGCTCAAACTGCAATCTAAAAAAAAATCACCTAAATGAGCCCAATGAAACAAAAGCACGAACCTCTCTCCATGATTTGACTTCAATCTCCGTAATTTGCGCACGGCTCTTAGGGGTGTCTCATCAACACTATAATTGAAATGTAGGTTCGGCATAAGTGGACTACTTAATCACTGAACCATCTATAGGGAGCTGCACCTTTAATTCTAGAGCGCAAAAGCCGATCTTTTGTGTAAATCCCTAAAAAGAAGAAGTTATTCAGGTGCACTGCAGGACCCCATCGCTATATGAGTCCTAAGGAGCTCGAGATACCAGAACATAATTAAATCCTGCTTTAACGTTACGATTGGATAGTGGTGCTTATAGAAATCTATAAGTAAGATTACAGTATGATATTATACAAGCAAACCAATCTTTAACTTGCACAAGTCGATTACATCAAGATCGAAAATAATAAACGGTAGCCCACTTGAGATCGAATATTTTCCAGCACGCCTCCTTTGCGCAAGGTGTTGTGTGACCCCAGCATACGGTAGCACTTTAATGATCAATTTTACACCAACTTAAGTAAACTGTCTACCTAAACTTGAGCTAAGCCTTCGGGATGAAAAGAAGCACCTGTTGGACGCGCAGTTCGCATTGCCGGGAGATTTGTGGGGATATTATTTCCTGAGATGGTGGCTTAACCTCCCTGCTACCACGTACCTGAAACACGACATGACACTTCAGCAAAGCTAAGATTTAAAGCTCAGGTAACACAGCCCTAGCAGAAGTCTTACAGCTGGATCTAGAATAAAAGACTCTGACAGGTAGGCAGCAATATGTGCAACCACTTTACCTAGTTTTTCTGTGTCCTTAAGAGCTTAGGAGCAGAACTATTCCCAACAAACGTTGACTTTGCATTATTTCGGGTCAAGAAAAGCCTGTTATTCGGATACTACATCATACTGGTGGCTCATCAAGTACAAGTCGGTGGCCAATTATGTGAGATCTACCAGGAGAACCACACCGCGGCTCTTATGTTGACTCATCACATATGGCCTTCTTAGCACAAATGTGGCCTACCAATTCATTGCTGTGTTCTCGCAAACGCTGTTATAACCGCTAAGGAACCGCTTGTCGGAGTTAACAGTAGACTATTATCAGACAGTTGGTCAGACAAAAAGGCTCAACCGTGTAGTTAAAGAAGTATTTGAGCTGAAGTGCCACATCGCCAGCCGGCAATGTACCAATAGCTGCGCTTAGCTTTAAAACTTTACGGAAGTACCTACGTCTTCTTTATATAAAATTGAGGCCACCTCGAAGTTTCGCTAACATGAATGCTTAGAAGAGAGGAGCAAAAAGTCTTCTCCTTTCAGGTTTCAAACTTGGTACCAATTTTCTTGCGGATGCTACTTACTGCCCTATTGAGTATCCGATATACATGAACCTTAAAGTAAGAAATGTAGTTTTATCCGCCCAAGGTGGCGGTTTGGGGGGTGTCTTGAACCCCTGAGGCCCTATACGAAAAGAATTACTCATTCTAAGAAAATCAATTTAAATTACCCCTTCAATGTTTACCTGGGTAGTTATAACGTTGGACCCGACTGTGAAGATTATGGGTGTCACGAACAAATAGTTGTAAGGTCCTTGGCTCGCAACTAGTTGCCACCTCTTTGACAATCATGTAACTAAGCCAATTAGAATGACTTACCATTCGGGTGGAATCATCTTGAGTTCGCCTGTCCATGCGCCTATCTATGACGTCACTGTTGCGAGTCATGCAATCTGACAAGTGAGCAATGACGTCACCCCGGACTTGATTTCGCATTGGCGGTCCTCAAATTCTTCGATAAATCCACCCAATGCGAAAAATGCTAAAGCTTTTTTTACTTCTTACGTGCTCTTGTGATATGAAGAGCCTTCCCACTTGACAAGCCATCCGCGTCTATGTCGGACCTTGTGAAACTCATTTATACTGAATTGATTCGCCCAGACATTGTCATGATACAATTTTTTCAGCGTAATGCGTCCTTCGGAACCAAACTTTGACAAACTGTTTGTGCGTCGCTTTAAGCCCGATGATCCGTTGTCTTACACAACCTGACTCCCTTAATTCATGAGCAAATTCCAAAAATTGATGTGAAAATTAATCTCTGTCTATAATGATAATCCTGGTATCATACGACTACATCAAAAAATGATGTGGCGACTTCTCCAGCATTAGCTTTAGTATAACGTGAAATGTGCTTTGCGCGCTTTGGCAACTTGTCTACGACCGTCAAGATAGCGTTGCATCCATTCGTAACTAGCAATCCAACAAAAAAGTCCCTTTGAGCATTCGTTTAAGACTGTGGTCGGCATCAATTTTTCGATCTTTTTGAGACAGCTAAATTTTAATCGCATACATGTATCACATGAAGAAATGCACTCCCGAACGCCATTTTAATGTTTCCCAAAAATTTCATTGCGCAACTTTTTACTTAAATTAAGATGAGCAGCCACTGGTCATCATGTTGCTCACTGATAACACCCACGCGCAACTTGTCATTATCTGGTACACACATCCGCTTGGTATTGTGATCCATGAAAAGATAAAGCAGCTCTTTCATCTTCACAAACTAAGATTTCTATTTGCTTCATTGCCATTCCAAGATTCACTGAAGCTCGAATTCATTGCGTAGCCCTCATGGAACTTATTTCTCGTCTTTGTATCCAAATGCGTGCTGACGAGTACATATTTGACACTGTGAACTTGATGTGTGATGGGCTTCCAGTAAAATTGACTGGGTAGCTGTCCACCCAAAAGTCCACGTAGTCAAGAGTTTTGTGAGCCAAGATTCCATGCAAGTCACGCAGCCCTGATGACATGCGAAAGTGACGTCTTGATGCACCATTAGTGTCGAAACACTCAATGTTGGATTCACGCACTCGCGACGATAAATTCTTGACAGCCGCACCAGGGTCCGCCGGCCAGGACAACGTATCGGCTACTACGTTCTGCACTTCTCTCACATGAAAAAGGAGTGAGGCAACAACTATCGACATGCAGAAATGTTCGAATAAACTTCGAATGGTTGACTATGGAGATAGCGCTGCCATTTTTTCAGCTCCAACTCGATGGCGAGTGACTATTTCTCGTGCGATGGCCAAATTATATAGTGTTGGTCAAATTTCTTGAGGTAAAAGGCAATTGGATGATTGTCTTTTTCAATACGTTGAGAAGCACTGCGCCGACGTAATGTCTACTTGCATCTGTGGTGACTAGAATCCTGTTGGGGTGATTGGGTAGCTTCAAAACCGGAGCTTATTGCAAAGCCAGCTTCAACCCAAAAAATATTCTCTTGTTCTGGTCCCCAGCACCATTCGACATTGTTTCTCCGTTGGCGTACTCAATGAAAATGTATGAGTAGCAATATCACAGATAAATGGTCGGTAATATCCAGCTTGTCCTTAGAAGCTAAGCAGCTCTTTTGTGGACTGTTGTGAAGCCATTTTTTCAATCGCGAGTGTTTTTTCTTATCAACAGACAATTCGACACCGGATACAGTGAGTTTCAGAAAGTCAACGGACAGCAATCCAAACGAACACTTGTCACGACGCGTTGTTGCGTATTATTTCACAACTTCGTCGCAGGTGTCCGATAAGATCAGCCTGCGGCTGGAAGAAAATGCGTATGTCACCCAGATATGCAACGACAAAAATAAACTTGTCGAACACGGATCACATAAGACGTGACCAGATATCAGGCCTTCCAGCTAGATCCATGGAGTCCACACACACCATTGATTCCTTTCCTTATGCGTGCAGAAGGCCGTATATCGTAGCAAATTATGCGCAACCAATATTAAAGATAACCTTGAGCCAAGTCTGTAAAGAGCACCCTTGCATCTTGTCAAATATTTCCTCAATGGGCGGAATGTGTGAACCCGCGTCTGACCATTTACATAACGGTAATCAATTATCCAGCGATTGAAAAATTTAATTCCCAATCTTAGCCATTCCGAACGCTTTTGATCGTGTTGGTGGCAGGGACTTTCTTGCACTCCAAAAGTATCTGATACCCACGGCAGTTTCGACACTATAATCCATTTTTTGCGTAATTTCTGCGTGATGAAAATATTCCGTGTATCTTGTTCCTTATTGGACGAGCAATACTTTTCTTCGGTTCGGCGTCCTATCATTGTAACTCGAAGTTCACTGACCGCTCCGGAGGCAATTCATCCAAAGGTGTGCCTAGAAACACATCAAAGAATTTTGCTAGCACCAATTGACCGAACTTTGGCACCGTTTGCATCCACTGCTCATACATGCACCTTGTACACCTCTTCGTATCCTCCTTTCATCTTTGCCGAGCAAATTTATCTCCTTCTACTAAGGAGATCAACGTCAAGTTTGCCTCAGGCGCCTCTAGCATTATCGTGCATATCAGAGACGAGATCTCATTCATTCTCCATCTCACACTTAGTGGTGCATGGTTTTCTTAGACTGACGCCGTGCTTCGGCTCTACTCCGTAAATTTTTAATCATTTGACACGTATTTTTTCATGCTCAGTTTGCTTTTACCTTCTTATTTTCTATTTATGCAGACTTTCGTGAAACGCCTCCAATCGCTCATGTCTTGTTCCGAGACGCTTCATCATAATTTTAGCCAAACCACATATCGACGAGCACTTTCACTTGCTTCCCCTTGATTTCTGATCAACTTATATCTTCCTTCTTCAGACTCTTTTCCACGGTTCACGTCGTGTCTTGTTCAAACAAATTCACTATTATCGGCTGCTTCGTTTACTCCGCGTTGTTAATCGGACGTCTCTTAATGCGCTTTAGCTTTAAACGTCTTGCTGATCTGCATTGTTGCCATGGGTGCCCATGCATCTTACATCTGAAGCACAAGTTTCTCCTTCTGCACTCTTCCCTACTTGATCTTTGTACATTGTCGATCTTTATGGGTTCGAGATCTGCCCGCAAGCTGTTGTCATTGCGCGAATAACTTGGTATTGACTCTTCATAACGTTTCGCTTCATTTCTGGCTTGCCACTGGTGAAATCTATTGCCACATTAATTGCGTCACGCAATGTCTCCAAGCGTCTGTACTGGACTTCTTGGCTAGTGCGTTGCCACAATTATCTCTGGAAGAAGATGACCATGTCAATTTCACTCATGTCTCGCACTTGCACCATTTACTGGCGATGTCTCGCGATAAAACCTGATTTGTCACGGCGATCGCGCTGCCGTAACGCATCGAGTTGATCTCACAGGCGCTGTAGCAAATCCGCCTATACGAATATGCGACAACGCAACAAAAAAATGCCAAAAGTCTCGAATTTACCCCGCCGAATCGCAAACCATTGCGCTGCAGCGCCGCGCATTGAACCGTTCAAGGCTGCCAGCTCATTTCTTTAACTTCCGCGAAGCACATTTTGCCGCGAAACACTGACCCACTTGCACGTAGAACAACTGCGCAGACTTTTCGATGCCACCACTTTTCGCTGGTAGCTTTAATATCTTTAATATGGATTCCGTTTTTGGCTGCTCTTGCTGCATCCTGTCGAGCATATCTTGCTTTCGTGCCAGCCGTGCGATCATTTGCTGCATCAGCTTCACATTCGTGGCCGGCTCCATGGTGCACTAAAACTGAGCAGTTGAATCTAAAGTGAGAAACTCTTTATTAGTGGTGGTTATATCGAAATTGAGGACTATTTTGCCGAAAAAGGTATTTTGCTTCCTGCAATAGTACTTCAACTTCGTGTAGAGTGTTATCCAGCTTGTCACTTTGTGGGATGAACTTCTTTTTGTTTCGACACTTTCTCGTGAAGAATTTCATTGATATACCGAGTGAACTTGAGATTATTTGCGAGATCATCTGCTGCCTTCTTTTCTTTTGCTTCATCACCAATGAGAAAGTTCTCACCAACTTAAAAGTCAGATCTCATTTTTTCTTGCTCTCTGTTTCATGCACCTGACTGAAGTATTCAGTTTCCTTCTGTTTCCCGGAAGAACTAACCATCAAATGGCCAGAAGTGTGAATAAAATCTGGCGTCAGGGCTTTGCACAAGCCGCTAATGCCATATACAACATAAGGGCACACAGTCGCCATTTGTTATCCTTACACGAGTGTTACTCTATCAGTTTCCAAACTCTCTCGATTTGAGGGGAATCCCGAGGCAGCGCCACAGCGAGGCCTTTCAACGCCGTCAAAATCAACGGTGGGAGTGAAAGACCAGACGAAACCAGAAGACAAAGACCTAACCGAGCCGATAGTAGACCATCGAATGTTACCAATTATTGTGGACTTGGTAAAATGCGAAGTGAATATAGTCATAAAGTCCCTTGTTCGCAACTACTTGCTTCTTTTAAGCCAATCATAATAGCCAATTTAAATGACTTTCCATCCGGGCGCAATAATCTTAAGTTCGTTTGTTCCTGCGCCTATCCATGATGTCACTCTTTGCAAGTCTTGCACTTAGACAGGTGAACTATGACAGCGTTACAATTTTTCTAGGTGTCAAGCATGCCACTCGAATGGTTTAGTTTGGTATTTGCAAACTAGCTGTATCAACGTTTCAGCAAGTCTAGCACGACTTTAGAAAAAGACAGATCGGCGTACATTATCAGAGTCTCCAAGGCAATTTCGACGCACCGAACATTTTGTGTGCGGCTTCAGATATATTATAATCTTAAGTAGTCTGAGCCTCATTTGAGTCCTAAGGTACCCGGCACCGTTGTTCTGCGCTCAATCTTAATAGCGAGACACGCACAAACAAATTCGAGGTAGCTAGGAGGGCGCCATATCTACCGCCGATAACAATGAGGAAAAGTAATCGACTAACAAATAGTCTGTGTACTTTAGGCGACCGACTAGTCGTATAGCTCAAACTGATGAAAGAGGCCTGATGATTGTTCAGATATCTCGCTCTGACATGATCGGCGAATGATCTAACTGTGAAACTCAAAACCACATATTAAAGGGAGTACATTTGTTTCCTTATAATCTGGTCACCTTATCGAAACACTGGTGTAACCAATGTGACGACCCCCAAAAAAATATAATGCGTACAATCGGTCACGCAAGAGCTGCGGCTTCTTGTTAAAGAAGAAGCTAAATGCCAAGGCGGTAGCGTTCTTCCAGGTGTTTCTTGACCGTTACGACTATTCCACATCTACAAGTCCATTGCGCGAGGCCGCACTTTGGGTTTGAAAAAATGTCTTTCCCTTTAGGCAACCAATTACAAATTGTAGCTTCTGTTGCATGACAGAAACTCATCGATATGTATTCCAACTTTGATACTGGGATTTTATGATACATACCAAACTAGATAGAGTCCCTAAATAATTGACAGAGTTATACCACATTTAAACTGCAATGACATTTGAGACGCAGGCTGACACAGATTTGATGGTAGGAAAGTTGGACCAAAGCACTTATGCAGTCGATTGCGCACGTGGATCCCCTTATGTCTAAGGTAAGTGATCGGTCATACAGCGGAAGACAGTGTTTCTTTCTAATGTCTCGGTGCGCTGTGTCGCCGTCAAGTCTAGTGCCTGGCTTGATAATATGCCGAATTTATTCCCCCTTCAAAGTGAGCTGACCTCGACCCACGTAGTACACATTTTGTACTCTGAGCTTACGCACATATGCTACTTTGTTAAATGTATTTGAGCATGAGTGTTAGTATTTTGAAAGCTCACACATCTATAAAACATTTTCTTCAAATGCGTTGTGGTAGAAGCAGTGCTGGGATGCACCAAAATGGATTCTCGACAAGATCGTGCTGGAACCTTGGCACTTTCTCTCGAAGTTTGTGATACTAGCGAAGCACAAAGCAGATGGGCATATTGCATCTTACATAAAGCGCTTTGTCCAGAGTGTTTATGGACCCCTCAAGGGGCGGTAGCTTGCTTCGGTCTTTCGGCATCAAAGCAGCCATATAGCTCTTTACCTATTGCGCTGGTAACTTCGGTTCTTGTGCTTTTAAGAAATGTATCGAGGGTTATCGATTTTGCCCTTTCTTTTTTCTCTCTATCTCTGTGGCTTTATTAAAAAACATGTTTCTTATTAGATTGCGGCTCCTAGGAGCCACGGACTTTGCTGCATTTCTTAATATACAATGAGTCTAACGACAAGTCAAGCACGCACTTAGGCTATATAACAAATTGTTGTTAGCCTGAAACTTTTTTCTAGATCTAAGCGATCTAAGTGTCCGTCAAGTGCTCACTGCAGTGTCCAAAGTTTTCCTCGTCATTTCTATCACCCAAAATCGGGAGATGTGCCTAAAATCACCGCGCGAAGGAGATCGAGCGTCATTCCAGCAGATGTACTACCTCTGTTCGCCATCCACAGCCCAGGAGAAGACTATGTTGTAGGTGCATCCTTAAGTGACGAAGCCGTTTCTGGTGCAGAGACACCTTTCAATGCCAAAAATGCCTTGTTGGCTGGGACATATTTAGATGTCCTAGCCAATTGTTTGGTTATTGTTTTGATCAAACCGATCTTCCGAATGTTTAAAAATCAAAAGTGCTGAATACCACCCATACCTCATCAATTGGATAAAGTTTAAGTCTTGGTTGAGGAGGCTTGTAAAAAGCTGATCCCTATTAAAGGAACCTTAAAGAGGTGATTGGTCTTGGTGTACAACTAATATCCACCAATATCTATTGCAGTTTTCTGGGTTGCATACTAAAGTAAATCTAATTCATAAAGCTCCAATTTAAATTACAGAGATATATCCAGGAACATTGAGAATTGTCGATAAGGCAAACGAAAAGTAATATTGTATTAAGGGCATCTCTCTAAATTGTAGTCTTTTGTACTAGTCGATTCGGATAGTGGGTAGTCGATCACCGAAAGCCCGTTCGTCTTTCTGCGCGACTTCTCTTTGCGAATACTGTGTGAACTCATTACAAGAGAAGCATATGAGCCAAATTAAAGGCCATGGTTCGGGAGGCAAATTAGCTTAAAACGTCTTTTGCTTATGACTTTAGTCTTTTTTTAAAAGTATACCCGACGGAGTAGGAGTGTAAGCTTCTCAAATGAACCGATCACGACGCCACTGTTGTCCTATCAATCAATTAAACTACGCTATACGATGCTGGATCGATAAAATTTTAAGAATGCTCGCTTCTCGTATCCGTGTCAAGACGGAAGCAGCTAGGTCTTACATTTGTGACCCTTGTCCCTGTCGTCAAGTGAACAGTGACAATGTGTGTCACGTTGACGCATTGAAGAACCTTAGCATATATTCGACAGTGATATCTTAAACATTACTGTTTGACACCTCGAAGACCTAGAAAGCCGTATATGGTCTATAAAGCACTTTACAATTGTCTTTATAGCCATCAGATCGCGCTTGCAAGCATGGTTTGTTTCATAGCACAAAGTACTTAAATACAAAAGCTTGCTTACCATATCCCCTCTTTGAGGTAAATCGCCTTCAATAGGACACCTCGCGCCTATAGTATATTGAACAGCTGATTAATCAAGTGGATTTGTCTTTGTTAATCATTGTGCGCTTGACACAAGGGATATCCTAGTCATTTATCGCAAATTTAGCCACAGATGAAAGATTATTGGATGTCCGCATACCAGCTATACCGGCTAGCAATCTGGGGAGGGGTGATTAAAACACCATAGGCCCTGAGAATAAAGATGTAAATGTCAACCCACTCGTTTGCTCCTTGAGTTGCTTTGTTGAGCAATGAACACACCTGCAGAAGCGACAGTGGTGTGAACACTCGTCCGGGTGGTCAATTTGCTGAGAAGTATAATGTTAAGCATGTAAGCGTATAGCGTCGAAAATAGAAGTCCAGAACTTGGGGTGACGCGAAAATTACTGAGCGGTGCTCGTCAGACACAATTCTTGCTGTGTATACTTAGTAACATGACTCGGTTTGACAAAAAGTCAAGGACGAGGCGCTACCGATGCGCATAGAATGGGGCGTAAATTGTTTGGAAGTGATCGAAGAGAAAATACTCGCTGTATACCGCGTAAGTAGAGATTGCTTTTCAGCCAAACAATTAATAGTGAATCGCTGCCAACGCACGTGTAGTAATACGAAGCCCGCCAAGCAACGCTCGTAATGAGCAATATTCGTCAAGGTACGGCTAAAGACAGGCCAAGTCAGTACGGACAGGACCAAGAAAATAGCTTCAAAGCTGCACTGGGCCCAATAAGCCAAATGAGCATCTTAAACATTGATCGCTGTATGGTGTGCAAGGCTTAGTTGGCAAATGCCCGAGACATCCTGAGCACTGTCTATCTGATAATTATATTTATTGATGAGCCGAAGCTCTGACAAAGATAGCTCATCAATGAAGACGTCGTCGCGTCGATGTACGAATTAAGTGACATTGACTCGACACGAACCTTCCCTTTATTATCCCCGAGCTATATCAGAAGAAGACTGTGAAGCATGGATGAGACGAGACCATACTTAGTTGTAATTGTAATTTTGTCATGAACACATTAAATATTCTTGCCAGCCTAGCGCTACGAGATTCACTCAATCGTGCCTCTTCTTGCCTCTTTGCAGCAGTACCGTGCTGTATTGAACATCTGACGTGCCACAGACGGCAAGAACGGCTGTTCAAATTCGACAAAGTCAGAAACGGCGCCTGCGTTAGGGTTTCCTTGATTTTTGTCAGATTGTAATGTTGGGTTTCCTAGCATCATTTTGTTGATGGCACCTTAACTATTTCTGCCAAACTAGCACCCAAAGTTGACAAAGCTAATCTGTATACAATATCCTTGATTTTGGCAGGACCTTCTTGAAGGCCGTGTTTTCTAGAAAATCACATATGTGCACTAATGATGCGTCTATCTGTATAGATGTACACATTATTAGTGCGCATGCACTTAAGCTTTGCTTGCAAGTGAAAGCATAATATTCAGCGTCTGTGTTGATGGTTTTTGGACGCCTGTGGATAGATGTCACTAAAGGATGTCTATACATCCGCTCTGTGAAGGACGATAAGTGTATCACAAAGCGAATGAGCGTCGCAGGTGTGCTAAAGAGCACTTGAGGGTTGACTTACTATACCGCTCGGAGTGCTAGCCGGCGGTTACGGATATATCATCCTTTCGCATGAGGAGTTGACAATGCCGACCGGCACTGCACAAAAAAATCTTGTCAAGCTATTTGCAGCAACATCTCACACGAAATGGCGCTGTGATGGGATGATGACCGCATTCAGCTTGACTTAAAGCGTGTAGAATGCGTCACTTTTCGGATAGCTTTCGAAATAAAATGCCAATGGGGAACGAATGTCATATTTTGTTTAAACTATTCGCCTCTTGCGCTTTGTGCAAAAGAGTTTGTCAATGGTGTCACATTTCTTATCAGGAAAGCTCACCATCGTTTCTTGCATCATCTACTTTTTAAAGCAAAGTCAGTATTATGACGTTATCCTTTCTATGGTAGTAACGGCGAAGGTGCGCCTCGTGAGACCACATGCCGGCATTACCATTATACAAATTTGATAGACTTTTTGTAATCGTCAGTTTACACCGTGCACTGACAGACTTATTGATGTCTATGTAATAAGCATTATCAAATATTGATGAAGTGTCGATCTCTCTTCAGGTCGAATATATTTTGCATTGGCTATGCAGCGTACAAGGCCGTCTATTAAAAAAATTCGAGCGGTGCATCCACTCAAGGAACAGGCTACAGGCTGATCTTGCTTTTAACTACATCAAATCGGGGCACTTTCGTCATTACCGATAAATCTGACTCATACCCACTTTATAAGACATGGGTCGCCGAGTTCTCTTTGATGAGACTGATAAACGCTTAGTGCTCTAATCTTGTCGGCACTATTGTGCATTGGCACATCAACGTCTTCATTGACGTAAACTGAAAGGATATTCAAACAAAAATAAGTGAATGAGAACCAAACAATATTCCATGTAGCTACATTACGTCTTTTACAAATAGGAACGGGGTCTTACCTGACCTAGAAGGCGTCGACGTACCTAACCTCGTTCTTCATCATCAACAGATAACAAGTTCGTGATCCGGCTGAATTAGTTGTAGGCATTTGCAGAAGTTTTTTTTAAGCAACGAAGAAAATAGCGTATACCGGCCTCTGGACAAATCACGTTTTTTCCTTTACGAAACAAGCGCGATCTGGAATGATGGTTAGTGCGCTAAAGCGCTTTTAGATAAAAGGATAAATGTTCATTGGCGTGCTCTATCGCGAACTCAGACAACTGCAGCGAAGATGTTGTAGCCGTTTGCTAAAAAAAATGCATGATTTGAGGTCCCTGACCTATTTGTATCCGAAGAGTCAATACGACTTGCAGATCGCTATCTGCCTGACTCCAGCAGTAAGTATTAGCCTCATTACTAATTTTGAATGTAGTTCTATATTTCCAAATTTGAATAAAATTTTGCTCAAGTTTATCCCCTAATCAAATGCTCTTACACTCACGACATAGCGTAAAAATTCTACTAGTATGCACTAAGCACTGATCATTGAATCATATATGCCTTTTTCGTTAGTTACGCACTACCTTTTTAGCGATGTCCAAATTATCATGTGACTTATGACACGCAATACGGTAATGCCACTGACTGCTGTAGAATTCGCTGACATTTCCTTACCAAGACTTAGGTGTCAAACTACCTATGAACCATCACCGTCGTGACTTGTTTCTTCTCAAAAGTTTGCACGGTAAACTTATTAAATCTTAATGCTCATCCGGGAATTGGAATTTGAAGTCAAACGACCACCTTGCCGCTCGCACCGAAGGCATCTGAAATATTTAAAGGATTCTTGACGCCGTGCTAGGAGAACCTCTCTATGTCATGTCATTGAAAAAATGATCTACAAGATTTCATTTTATTAAGTATTAAGAAATAAAACATCAAAGTACAAAAAGCACCAATTTCTAATACTTTAATATTGAGAACGTGTGGCCTGAATGTTTTACTTTAATATGAGCTTTCGTTTAGAGACTCTGACAAATTACTAATTTCCATTTCGGTCCGCATAATGCAAAAGGAATTGACCACTTCCAGGCGCAGAAGCTTACGTACCGTCAAGGAACAGCAACTTGCGCTCGTTGAAAACCCAGGCCATGAATTGCAAAGCGTTGGAGCACGTGAGCTTCTAGTAGACGACGATTGGGAAGACCGTTTAAATTTGCAGGTCAAAATCATGTAGGCAACGTGCCTCTTTATCTTGACTAATTTGTTTGGCATTGAGCAGAAAAATGTGCTAATACAGGAACGTCGTAGGAACAGTGGATTTAAAAACGCCACTGGAGCTCAAAACGATTGCACTGCATGCACGCAATGCCGAGTATAATCCTAAGGTGCTGGCGGACGATGAAAGGCCCGACAAATACAAACGAGTCATTAATTGTATTTGAGCTCTTTTGTTACACAGCGGTTTTCAGCAGTGATTATGCGACTACGAGACCCCAAGACGACAGCGCTGATTTTTGGCTCTGGAAAGGTGATTAGTGCAAATTCTTGTAAGTTAAGACAAGGTTTCATTGCTTAAATGTGGATTACGTTCTTTAGATTGTAATAACGGGCGCAACAAGTGAGGAGAGTTGTCGGTTAGCTGCACGTAAGTTTACGCGCGTAATACAGGTCGGTGTTGCGAAATTAGTACTTATGAATTCATACTGTGGAGTGCGCCATGCTAATTGTATTGGCATGCTTAGAAATTGAACTTTCCAGCCAAGTTTACCGAATTTAAAGTGCGCAATGTGATGGGGACGTGCGATGTTCGTTTTCCAATTCGTCTTGAAGGACTCTTAAACGACCACGCGCGCTTTTCTAGTGTATGTGATGGCGAAATATATTCGGGTAACTTGGATGTCTCACACTCTTTGAATGGCTATAGTACGAGCCAGAATTATTTCCTGGACTCATTTACAAGCTCGTGGAGCCTAAACTGACGCTGCTCATCTTTGTGTCCGGGAAGCTGGTGCTGTGCGGCGCAAGAGACTCGCATCACCTCCATCAAGCCATCGACAAGATGTATCCCGTGCTGCTACAGTACCGCAAGATGACGGCACCACCGTCGTTGATGACGGGGAAGCCAGGGTACAAGGACAGCGAAGACCTTGATCGTCTAGAGCCAGGGGCTAATGTCTAGTGCAACGAGACAATACGAGCGTGTATTATTAAGTGTGTGTCCTTGTCCATTGCAAGTAATAAGTGATACCTAACAATGAGCGCAAGAGCGAGGAATGTCTTCTCAATTAAACGCCCGTCTTTTGCCTTTTCCGCTTTTTCTCTTCATTGTCACCCTTTCTGTTTTTCAACAACTTCATCTGCTTTATACGGTTTGCCTTCTGAAGGTCGTACCCGGATACCGTGTTAATACGATAGCGCATGGGTGGTGCTTTCATAAGATTCTTCCTCTCGGATGCACTGTTACAAGATCGCATAATTAAGCATGCGATAGCAGCAACAAGCTTGGACGTAGCATTTAACGTACCTCGCTTTCTTAAGCGAAAGCATCCAGGTGGGGACCTCACAGCCAGAGAGCCGCATCACATTAGCAATTGTTCGTAGATAAACCATATCGTCTTCAGTAAAAAAGGTGATGGCCTTTCCCTTGCGTCCATTGCGACCAGTACGACCAATACGATGAATGTAACTCACCGTGCTCTGTTAGAAATGACACGATAGCAATTAAGTTCCATCCCATCAATACATTATATCTGGTGGTCTTGCGCCTTACCTGAGGAAAATCGTAATTGATCACCATGTTAACGGCCTTAAAGTCCATACCACGGCTCATAAGGTCTGTGCAGATAAGGACCCACACTTCACCAGTGCGAAATCGGCGGATCACGTCGTCACGCTGCTCCTTGGTGCGATCTGCATGAACAGCACCAATGTTCACTCCATCATACAACAGCTCGTGGTACAGCTCATTGGCACGCTCCTTGTTCTGTACAAACAACAGTGCAGGAAGCTGAAGGCCATCATGTAACAATTGCTTCATGGCAATAAGTTTTCCTTCTTCCTTGCCCACAAAAACCAATGTTTGGTCAATTGTACTTGCACCAGCATTTTTCAACCCCACAGCCACTTTGACAGGGTCACGTAAAACAGTTTGAGCCAGCTCCTCAACCCCTTCCAACATAGTGGCACTAAACATGGCTCGCTGGACTTTAGGATGAGTACAGGCAGCAAAAACTTCATCAACCTGTTCTACAAAACCCAGCTCCAGTAGTCTGTCGGCCTCATCTAAACACACCATTTCAACAGTGGAAAGATCAACCTTCGACTCTTGAATCAAGTGAACCAATCGCAATGGAGTGGCAATCAGAACGTCGTGGTTAAAAGCTACCTTTCCCTTAATGTGAGAAGCAATGGTAGCTGCAGTTGCCTTGGAAAGCAACGTAATATGCAGCTTTCTACCCGCACAGAGGCGCATAAACTCGGCACGAATTTGAAAAGCCAATTCTCGAGTGGGAGCTAAAACGATCGAGCGAATCCCGCTGCCAATACTGCTTCCAGCTGCAAGGTTTGCTAGAATCGGAATCGCATAAGCTGCCGTCTTGCCGGAACCTGTGGGTGCCGTGGCCAGCACATCGCGTCGGAGCAAAAAGCTCGGGATTGTTTGCATCTGCACCGGCGTCGGTTCCTTGTACTCGGAGCGTTCAATATTCTGCAAGAGAAGACGCTTCATTTGCTGTGCACTGTCACTCGTTTTCAAGCGCATGTCTGCAAATGATGTGATTGGAGCCGGAACACTCACTCCCCACACGCGAATACCAAGCTGGCGCTGAAGCAGCTGAATTCCTTCCCTTTAAAACGATATAAATGAGCATTTTCTTGCAAATGGACATCACAATAGTAAGAAGCTTACAACGTACTGTTCAGTAGCACCGTCGCTCCAATCTTTCTCCTGCTTCCCTGCTTCCTTCATAGCCTTTGCATCAATCAATTTCTTCTTTGTGTTAGTGTCCGATTTAAAAAGTTCTACTTCATCCTCTTCGCTACCACTAGCCAACTTGAAGCCCTTGTCCAACTGCTGCACTGCCGATTCACTTTCAATCGACTCTGTGCGCGAGTGACACCGCCCGCGCTTCTGTTTAAGCTTGCTGTCCTTTGTCTTGAGTGGAGCAAGCAATTGCGATGCCTCCTGCCGCGCCTCGTCCTCCAAACGTTGTTCTTCTAGCGCACCTTCGCTTAACTTGCGCTTGCGGCGAGGTTTACTACCTTTCACCTTGGGAGACTTGTTGGTGAGTTGCTTGTTCGCCAACTCCGGCGTCGGATCGAAACTGATTGGTCGCGGCTTTGGCGTCTTTTCCTTGGTCTTTGAAACCGCGTTAAAGCCAAATAAATCTAGCTCATCCACGTCCGTTGTGTTTACAGGCTTCTTCTCGGCTCCTGACATACAAAAGACATTCGTTAAATCTTCAGACCTAGGTAGGATGCGAAAGTGTGTAAACCTTTAGTAAAATGTTTGAACTGCTGCTTTTCTTTCTGAAATTGGGTACCACAGAACTTGGCGCCTTGCGTGAGCACGCCGAAGAAGGTGCTCGACATGACCAGCTTTCGTGACCAGCAGTCTCTCTTTGTATATGTAGAAATCCTAAGAAAAAAGCTAATTTTTTTTAGAAAAACCAGGAAGACGAGTGATGGTGTAGCTACTCCAAGAGCTATTATTTGTAGTATAAAACTTTTATCTTAAATGTGAATTGGGCAACTACCATAGCAAGCAATGGTCTTATTATTATTAGTGTACGGAACACCACTCACACATTATAATTGTTTCCATCAAGGCATCACATCCCTTAAGTCCATACAAGTCAAAACTTTTCTTTGGAACCTTCTAAAAAAATCGCCGTAATGACTTGTGTCATTTCTAGAAAGCCCACACAGCGAACCGAATGAGTCTCAACGCTCCTTCCAAATTGCAGACCCGATTACCTTGTCATCCGCACATAGTGCATCGTTGTGGTTCGATACAGACAGAATTCTCAGGGCACAAGTCAACCCGATGGTGTCGAAATCCCGCGCGATGTACCAGTGTAAGCACACTATGCCCTCACCTGACAACCTTTTCGCTCTTAAAGTTCGCGCTGAGATTATAAGACCTAAGTCTCAGGGTCGACAACGACGTGCTGACCTCGGTACCGGACAGTAAAGCTAGCCTTAATTATGTTCGAGCCCAGATCACGAAACTATCATTAATAATACAAAACAGAGATATCCAAGGGGCCCTTAAAAATGGTATCCTTCTTACGCCGCGTTCACTCGAGCTACGTACTTGCGAGCTAGTGCGTCACATACCGCGTGCTCGCAAGCGACCGAAGCTCTCAATGCAGACCTACGTACTCCGTGCTGATAACTTTGATGCCTGATAAGTAAAAACGCATAAAAATTAATTTCCACAAGGTGCGAGAGCATGAGATGCAGTTTACAGCAAATCGATTTTAGCTTGATTCTGCCAGCAAGCTACAAGTTTGTGCCCCACAAGCCGGCTGCGATGCTACACAGATTATTAAGATAAAAAAGGCTTCGACAAGCACTCAGCGTGAACATACCAGGTTGTTGGCTCCATATAAAAGTCTTAAGCATACTTTTAAGCTCGTTTGACAGCTAAAATGAGCAGAAGATAGGTGTCGGCACAACGTCTCGTGCAGGTGATGCGTTTGTCTCATGAATAGTCCGACGGAGGCGAAAGCTATTTAAGAGATGGGTACAAAAGTACAAGAAGCTGTACTCTCTGCTTGCGCTTCGCCAACAGCTTTGGCAGAGTCGATGTGTGAGTTACAACCTAAGCATGTGAGGGGAGCTACGTGCAGTCCCGAGCGCTTTGTGCTTTAATTCCAGATGGTACAGATTGGAGCAATACCTTTGGTTCCGACAGAATCTTCACCTCCAACTGCTAGTGAAACGTCGTTCTGCGAATTTTACTCTACACCATCGTGCTTTCGTTAGCACTTCTTTTACAGCGGTCACCAGAAACCCTAAGATAAGCTGTGCTCGTGATCCAAGCGCATCTAACCATGGTGGTGAAAAGCGTGGTCTCGCCAAAATTGCTAATCGTCAAGACTATAAGCATTCCCGATGTCAAGTCGGGCTTGCCAAAGAACTCTACGAGCTCTCAGAGTTTAAAATTTTCCTTCACCTTGCTATAGACTGGAATGACCTTGACCACGAAGCTGCATGATTTCGCGTTCCACATTCAATGGGGCTTAATCTTTTGTGTTGAGGTGAGAAAGGCAATATCCTCGCGTTTTGTGGCGTGCTACGCACTCTTCGCCTTTATGGCGCTCGCTATTGACGTCCGACGGACGCAATCGAGGATCTGGCGAGCTGTAACGCCGACGATCTCGACTCTTTACTTCAAAAGAGTCACTGGGAATCGCAGATCCACAATATTCAGAACATGCCCGACCGGAATCAATCCTTGAGCGTGTTGTTGTATCGCCGCACAATTCCTCAAACTTATGCCTAAATTCAAATTTTAGCGTTTTTGATGGATCCGCTTTCCATGGGCCTGCTGTGATTGCAACTTAAAGGCAACGCTCCCTAGGACTGGGTGTGTTCGCATCATTCAAGCAATATCAAGCGTATACGCTATCTCGCCATTGACTATGACCAAATTGGCTTTACGAGCTCTAGCCATGAAAGAATGATCTCGTTTTTTTGTCTAATGACCATCACTTCGTCTATATTGTTGATCTCACAGGTCAAATTTTAGTTTTGCCAAAAACATCTCGCTCAACTAGAATAGCATTTACTGCTGAAAAGATCTAGGGCATATTTTATATTCAGACATACTGAACCTTCTTCAACAGGACGTACAGACAAACGCTCGACATTTTCACCCGGGCAGGACGAAACGCTCTGTGCTACTCAAAGAGCGCCATGCGTTTTTGTCTTTTCTTTGGCGGTATGTTTGGTCTTGAAGAGACGCTTCGTGCCTTAATCGTGTCGAACCGATTATGCGCTGAATTTACATTGACGTCCATCAACGAGACCTTAACATCAGTGTTTGCACTCAGCGGAACATGTGCCTACTGACGCGCATCAGAAATGCAACCTCAAGCTCTGTCCGACTAAACGAATTATTATTACCAAAGCTTCTCAGGAAGCAAATCAAATGTCATTCAAGGTTTTTGAACTCTTCAAAATCTAGGGCTAGTTGCACTCCATCCATGCCAAGAGTCATGCCTCGAATCAAGCTTCAAGATAAGATAACGCTCGACACTATAAAGCTTCCTATCGAGGTCCACAAAGATTCGGAGTGACCCTCGCTGCCGCTAAGCTAACGAAGACAATGCTTCAGTGGTTTGCTCGTAGTCCCTCAGCATATGGCTGACATACTTCGACGGTAAAATATTAAACGTAGTTGGCCAACATTCCTGAGTCCACGAGATCAGACCACAATTTGCTGAAACCGTTCATAGCTGACGAAGCTCTAGGTGCTGTTGTCCTCTTGTGGTATTAGCTGGCCGTGAAATTTAAGTTTGCAAGCATTGGTGCGCTTGGCGTAGAGGGCACCTCGTTTGTAGATAGTGTGCTCACTACGGAAAAAACCATCGGCTGGTGTCCATATATTGGCCCGTAGCCTGGAGCTTTTCTTATCGGGTCAGGACCTTGAAAAACTTCGCGCGGTTTCTGACAGCTAAGCTCTGTATTTTCTCGACTAACTTAAAAGAAGGTGGGTGTGCGCAGAGCAGGCTGCATCCAAGCGCAGTCCTTCCAGAAAGATGGTGACTGCAACAAGGGGTCTGGTTATTAAGTCCAGCAAACTTTAAAGCTCTTGGGAAAGTCCGCAAGCTTTTTCTTACGCTGGTAATTTATAAAGAAGCGTCATCACACACGATTTGCGTATTTGGCCGCGATAGTATTTGCGTCAGTCAATGCTTTTGCTAATCTTACTCGGTTAACATCATTTCAACTAAGATATTGTACGTCAGTGCCCATTTACGTGCTCACTCATCGAGCTTCAAGACAATTATAGACGCTCCTTGTTGCTTTGCTGGCAACAATAATGACATCATGGCAATTTTAATCTTTCTAACCCAGAGCAAGATTTTTTTTTAATTATCACGCTTTCCACTCTTCTTGTTTGAGCAGGAAAATTGACATTCTCATTTACATCTAGTCTTAGTGGGGGGTTATACAAAGCCGAGCTTTTTAAAAGAACGGTGCGAATGCTTATAAATTCATTGCAAATAAATAAAATCAAGCCACCTTGAAGTAAATTGTACATCTTCTTGTTCGCCTATATCAGATAATTCGAGCGCCTATGTTGACCAAGCAGGAAGAATACATGAAAAGAGAACACGTACAAGCTTTCTCAGCATCAAGAACGCGCAAGTGGGCCCAAAAATTCTGAGTAGAGACCAGATTGTTATACTCGAATGATGTTTTTTAAAGCTAAGCCTTTAAATTTGAGAAAACTTATGATTATTCTGTTCAAGGTGTGACCCGTGGCACTATGCGCAAGGATCGGCCCTGGGGCATTGCATGTTCCGTGGTACATTTGTTACGGTTGACGTAGTTAGAGACCTAATGTAAATGTAGTTATGGAGCGATTCCGGTGCATTTACAGCGCACAACGTCTTCATTCGTGTTGCTTGTAAGATTCACTTTTTGATCCGTCCACGGGACGGTAAGGATCGAGTACGATTCCGAAACCTAACCAGAAACGATCGGATGCTCCAAGGACGATCGTGAGTCCGACCAGTGGCCGTTAGGACCTAATTTTACAGTAATTTTGGTGCAAAAATTGTTAATAGCCTCGGCATCTACATACTCGTAGCACAGACTTTTCAGTCCATTTTTTTTCCACGTGCGATGATGTTCCTTAAGCAGATTGTGCTTCACGGTACACTTAACCTTGCTACTACGTAAGACCGCCAATTTCTCATGTAGAGTGAGTACCTCCAAGTCGCGGATTGTACCACTGTAATGCACGCGTACGATGCAGGTAAGTCAATATGATTCAAGTACACGCTTGTAAAAGCTGAAATGCTCCTCAACACACCTCGTTGGTGCTTGAATGGCAATCTTCTTGCGCATCACTCGACTGTAAAGTTCATTGTCCTCTCCACCCCAACCCCAGAAATTGTTGGGAAATCCGTTCACCTTGATAAACTGCTGGCTTGTGAATGCCACAATGCCGCCAAAGTAGGTTGAACTTTCGTTGTAGCGCTCCCAAAGTCGTGCAATGTGCACTGGTCCAAGGCATGGTATTGTTGTATAGAGTTCACCAAGCTCGTCCTGCACATCAGAAACTCGAGTTAATTGGGTTCGATTGATTGAATACTCAACATCAATTAACTAACCCCTGGTAGCAAATCAACGTCATGAAAGATGAAAACATTGTAGTCGTTGCGAGCTATATCGAAGCCTACATTCAACAACTTGCCTCGATTAAACTTTCGACCGTCGAGCGACTGCTCGATGATAAAAATGTGGAAGGAGGCACTTGGTGCACAAACCAGGTAGCAGGAAAGTCAGCAACACAGCTCTTAGTCCTTGTATAGTGTACCTACTTCTTTACAGCGCAGTGCCGTAGCAAAAAAATTGTCATGTATGGCACGAACTCATCCAGATGTGCTTGTCGCTTCTGTGCTGGATGGCTATCGCGAAATGGCACAAGCACCGCCACGCGCGCCGAGGCCTCCATTGAAGCAAAGCTTTGTTTGGCTTGTAGCAGAAGCTCGGTGCCTTCCACAGCTGTAGACTTTGCGCAGGGTGCAACGTTATCCTCCTTTTCGATTAAACAGGTGGCAAACCTCGATTGACGCTGCCTTTTCTCCCCATTGTCGCCATCGATTGCGAAGTCGATACACCGCTTGCGCGCCATGCACAACAAAAAACTAATAGATGTCTTTAAGATGACAAGGCTTAAACCATCCAATGGTTGAATACGCGATTGCGTAATCCCGTCCTTGTCGAGGGAGATGCTAACCTTCTCTCGGCTCAACGAACACAGGCGTAATTGAAAAACGCAATTGTATAGATATTTTCGTTAACGTACATATCGAAAACCACTAAAAACTGAACATATAATTATTTAGCTGGAGCTGTCAGCCAAACAACCTTTACCTTTATAATTTTATACCTTGTTATTTGCACAGTATATAGCAAAGGTTTTATTGGCGCAAATGTGCCAACAACACCTTCAAACTTGAACAGCATTTTTATAAGCATGTAGACTTTTCAACTCAGTTTTGCAGGGAAAAAAACATATTTCTTTCGTATAAATCATATTTTCCCACCGCAATTTCTTTGTTGTCGCGGAGCAAACAAATTGGACGACTTCGTTGCTCAAAGCAGTAAGGTTTTTCTCGATAAGCGCGCACCGAAGAAAGCAGTGTATTCATTCCAGAGTCAACGTTGCCACTACTAAAGCTGCATCGGCGAGGATCTTTAAGATCGCCGTGTATTCGTACGCTCAAATTTCCAGCAAATTTTATTGTGCACGACAGCGATTTTCAGTTAAAATACATGCAACCGCTAAAAGCTTTGCATTAATCATTCACCACTTTCAGCTTCGCTAATTGACGTCCATTATGGTATTTGAGGTGCATCTTTAGGGGTTTCTTAGCTGCTTTAATATGAAGCGTAGAACAAAACCAGAGGTTCAAAAAGTAACAATTTAAAAAAAAAAAGACACTGTCCGTTGGGACCAAATGATGAGAAAACGACAGATACAGAAACGTTAGGTCCCTGCCCTCACTGTGTCGGCCATCCTCTTCTCACAGCACTCCTCCTCTACAAAGCAACCTTTCAAAAAATACACTTGTACATCTCGAAAAGTACAAATACGCATGTCCATTTGACCAACTTGCTTCTCTCATATACCCTATGATGGCGTCTTTCAATCACGGAAAGAGTATCCAATAGTTCCCAGAACCGCTTTTCAGCGAGTGGAAACGAATGCACCTCCTCTTTTTCAGTCCGCCCGACGCAATGCTTCTAATCATCGAGAAATAAGGAGGCTGTCTAACGGCTAGCCTCACATTTGGAATCGCCCAACTAATACGCATTGATATTCACCTTTCCTCATCGCGTACCTGCTTATGCTACAATGACCTTCTTGGATTCTCACCAAATGACTTGAGGAAAAGAGGTGGCTTTACAATCCAGGCAGGGACCTGTAACAATAAAACAGGTATAAAAACACATTGCATAGTTAGAAAGTGGTCTGCTTCTAAGAAATTCTACTTTTTCTCCTTCTTCGGCACACGATATGAGCCAACGACGACGGCGTGATCGCGCTCGTACGGCTCCAAAGTCAGCTGCTCAGCTGGCTTAAACTGTTCTTGCTGCAGCTTCTTGACCTCGCGGGCAAACACAGCCTCGGGTGGCGCTGTTGAATCGATACAGCTAGCCTTGATAGAAATCACAAAGTGACCACCGTTAATCAAGAAATACGAGGCATTGAGGGCCACAATACGAGCCTGGTCAGGCTGGGCAACATCAGCAAACACGACGTCAACCATGGGCACAAGCATGCGGTACTTTAGCGGATGGCGAGCATCCTCGATAATCGGGACAACATTGGTCCGCGACTTGGCCATGTTGATGAGGTCGCGGCCCACGCGGTGAGAAAATTCGACGGCATACACGGCGCCTGCGGGACCCACGATATCAGATACGTGGGATACCGTTGTTCCAGAAGCGCCACCCAGGTACAGCACTTTAGCACCAGGCTGAATCCAAATGTTGTCCACACCGCCCAGAATAGCAGCGGCAATCTTCGAGCGGAACGGATTCCAAACACGGTACTCCACCTTCTCAGTTCCTTCGCCAGAAGGACACGGCACGTCCACCGAAATGCGCTTTTCACCGTACACAGACTTACCAGGCGTCGAATTTAGTGTCACTAGGGCGTCCTCTTTACCACGAGCGATGAAGATACCGGCGTGGCGGTGGGGCTCCACAACAACCTTGGCACCGCCAGCCATGCCACCGCGGCCTCCACCACGACCTCCACCGCGACCACCAGCGCCCCGACCACCACCACGACCACCTCCACGGCCACCGCTAAAGCCGCGACCGCCACCGCCACCACGGCCTCCATCAAAACCACGGCCACCGCCACGACCGCCACCACGGCCACCACCACGGCCACCACGACCACCGCCACCACGGCCACCTCGACCACCACCACGACCAAATCCACGTCCAGACATTGTCGATTAAGGAAACCTTGAGTTACGCGAGAGGCAGCCTGGTTTTCCAGAATTGATCAACCCAAGCTCAAATGGGTGGAGACTGCGTTGCCAACCAACCAACATCAACAAAGTGCTTCATTATTTTAACGAATAGTAGGACGCACTTTTCAGCCACTTATAACGCGAGCTTTATGTTGAAGTGAAGAGACGTTTATCAAGATTCGACATGGCGTCGGTATTGGTCGCACTGCTGCTACCGAGTGCTGACGCCTTCCGTGTGATCAACTCAACGTCGGACGCGTTGATTAGGACACATGCGGTCTTTGAGCCATACGTGGCAAGTTATACTGGATATTATGGAGAAGCCAGCAATCTGTCAACTGAGCGGCTAATCGAAGCCTCATTTTACTCGCTGGATACGCCGCGGATCTTCTTCAGCGCTCCACTGCAGCGTACGCTCCACGTCTACTAGCTTCAAATAGGTATTACTAGAACCGCTTTGAATTATTATGGTATCTGTAGAGTCTTGTCCTGGCATGGTGGGGCCAGGACACAATGGCGAGTTTTACTGCTTCAGTCGAGAGTACGGCTACTGTGATCAACTAAGCGGACTATGTATCTGCAACCAGGGTTATACTGGGTTAGACTGCACGGTATGCCAGTCAGGCTACTTTAAACGAGGCGGCTTGTGCTATGCCAAGAGTTGAGTATTCTTGAGCCCAGATTTATGGTACTGCAGTTCGTATTGAGCTTTGTGTTGTTACGCTCTAGAAATCTGTCCAAACGATTGTTCTAGAGGTGGCAAATGCGATTATGCCACAGGAACTTGCATATGTGATGTCACACGGCGTGGTGTCGATTGCTCACAGCGATTCTGTTCTTTTGACGAGAATTGCGTAAGCTGCGCGAGCACTAAATGCTTAAAATGTGCAGAAAGGTTCTATGTCGATCAGTCAACACAAACTTGTGGTACGCATCGTATACAAAATATGTGTGTGTGATTGATAAGCCTGTTGTAATGATGCTTGACAGTTTCTTGTGGACGATACGATCCGCGGTGCCTTAGCTGCGACTCGCACGGCTGTCAAACGTGTGCTGATTTACTCATTAACTCTGTCCGTCGCAGCGGACAACGTCGAATCGACGAGCCACTACCCGAAGATGAGCGTTTGCGCGAATTCTCGCAAACCTTTGTATACGGTAGTCAAGATCCGCGCGTTTTTGATGAGGCTGAATTCTATGTTTTAGCACCACCCTCGTACACGCTATTACCACTTAATGAGACTAGCGTGGCTTGCACGCAAGGTGATAACGCAGATTCTAAGTGGACGTGCTCTTCCTCACCAGAGTCGCATCGTGTGTGTGGTCACCGTGGGGTCTTCTCTCTCGAATCGCCTCTTTACGCAATCGGTGAAGATGCAGGAAACATCACTGTGACAGTCAAGCGGTCCGGAGGTGGAATTGGACGGGCCACATTGTTGTACGATATAGAACATGTCACCACGACACCTGGCAATGTTTCTCCCACTATGTTCTACACGAGCTCACAGAGGCTGGACTTTGCTCCAGGGGTTACATCTCTCGCAATTAAGATACAAATCCACGACAATCATATTTTAGACTACAACAATTCATTCAGACTTCAGCTTCGTGAGCCGTTTGCTCCAACAGATGTACTAAGTCTTGCACCAGCAACGCTTGGCAATCAGTGGCGCACTCTCGTGACCATTGTAGACAACGATCGTTTCCGACCGCTTGCCACTTTATCGCATGTAATAAATGCTGTGACTACTCTACTTACGGGTGGAAGAGCTGGTGAAATAATGAGTTTTCAGATTCATAGTGTCTTAGGAAGTGGAGTGCCCGGACCTGATCCTTTCAATGAAGCTGTCTTTCTTGTCACTTCATACATGGACGAAGACAATTCTTTTTTGGAGGCTGTAGTCTCGCGCCCACACAAACACGGGACAGTCGTGCAAAGTGAGGGGACAGATAAATCATTACTTACTTGTACGTGGATGCGTGAGCATGCAGGTAACTTTTCGGTCGCTATACAACTCTTGTATCCTGGTGGGTTGCGCGGAGAGTATTTTGGAGATGCTTGGCTTGGAGAAACGTTTGATTCATATTCAAATGCAACTCCTGTAGTGTCACGCATTGATCGCCATGTAAATTTCACGTGGAATACTGGACCAGCGTTTTCTGGAGCTCAAAGTCACTTCTCCGTGCGGTGGAGTGGCTGGCTCAAGCCACTTGATACAGGAACACTCATCCTTGCAGTCTCGGTTGTAGGATATGCACGCTTATGGGTCGACGATGTACTCGTCATTGATCGTTGGGGCGCTGGAGGTGAAACTGGCCACGATTTGCCGCTTACAATGGCATTGGCGGAAACAGCTCTTGATATTGCAGAACTACATGCGCTACTTTTGGAGTATCGAGCACCGCGGCAAGGAAGTCTTCATGCTCAATTATTATGGAGAAGGGTCGGAAGTGAAAAGATGGAGATCATTCCGGCTAAACAGCTCTATTCAGGGAGTCATTTACGTGATTCCCCTTTTACCAATGTAGTCGTGTCTCCAGCGTTGACAGCAAGTGCAGATCTATCGACGACTTCACTGGCTATTGATGAATCATCAATGTCTTCCACTCTCCGTGTAATTGCAGGTAAGACTTTTGCTTTTAATGTTTTTCCTCGCGACGCATTTGGAAATCGGCGGCGATCACGAGATCAATACGTCCTTCAACTTGACGTTGTCACTGCAACGCTGGCACTAGCTACCGACCGAAGTCTTGAGGGTCAGGGAACCCGAACAGAGTATGCATTAGTTACGTGGAATGGAATGTTGGATGTCTTTCGTGTGCTTTTAATGCCACAACGCAGTGGTGACTATTTCTTAAGTGTCAATATAAATAATGTTACTCTAGCAGCAAGTCCATTCACAGTTACTGTCGAATCAGCTCAGCTCAATGCGCGAAACTGCATCCTTTCTGGGTCTGGTCTACTCACTGGCCGTATCGCTGGGCAAACTGCGATTGTCATGCTTGAGACGCGAGATCTGTACTCAAACCGCATCTTTAAAGGAAGCCTTTCGGATTTGAGCCTCCAGGCATCGCATTTGACTAGCCCAGCTCCAATTGTAGCAACGGGTCAAGTAGTTGACAATGCAGATGGGACGTATAAAATCTTGTATACACCTCGTGTGGTTGGCAGCTACAGCGTCTCGGTCACGTGGAAAGGTGTTCACTTGCATAACAGTCCGTACGCAATTACGGTCGTGCCCAATCTTCCTTTCGGATCGACAAGTAGTGCTCAAGGTCTTGGAATCATGTCTGCAAAGACCAATGTGCAAACAAGCTTTGACGTGATAACTCGAGACTCTTCGTATAACAATTTGCTGAGTGGTGGAGTCGCATCAGCACTGAAAGTGGAGCTTGAATACGTTGGCAAGAGCAACGTGAGTGGAAATGCTTGCACCGACTTGCTGAATGGCCACTATACGTGTGCATACACAGCACAACACGTTGGCATAACACGGCTTTTTGTATCATTATCAAACCAAGCGATAAACGGAAGCCCGTTTTTAGTCAACGTCACTGCTGGACCAGCATTGGGATCACGTTGTGTGGCGTCGGGTGATGCCTTGATTTCAGCTGTCGCTGGACGTCGCACCAACTTTACGATTACTATCTATGATACGTTCGGAAATGCTAAGTCTGACGCTGGCAGTGAAAGTATCGACGCCACGTTTACAGGCTTAGATGCAACTTTAACGACAGTGGATGCTGCAGTGACAGTAACATATATTAACGATGGAATTTACCAAGTGATTTATACTCTCAACACGAAAGGCAGCTATCAAATTAGCGTAAGTGTAGACAGTGAGTCGATTGTCTCTAGCCCATTTACCATGTACGTGTATCCAAATGTGGCGTCTCCAGCAAAGACATCGTTGGATTTGCTCTATCCAAATTATCCGATGACACCGGTCGATCCGCCCATTGTCTTCAGGGCAGGCGCACTTATTGTGTCAAGACTCACCACGCGAGACTCTTTTGGAAATGTCCTAGAGACTGGTGGCAATCTTTTCGAGCTCGACGACGCTGTGAATGCTTTTCTCGACGGTCCAATTACTGACGAGAAGAATGGAAGCTACCTTGTCACACTCCGCCCAAAACGCAGCTTGATTTTCCCGTTTTTTCCTAAACTTATGGTGCCGGGTGGTGTCAACAGTACATACTTTTCCGCGAGTACAGTTCCCGCGGGTAGTGCCACAGCTGAATCATCATCGGATCATTCGCTGGTGACTTTTAAAAGAAAGGACGCGACAATAAGTTTTGACTTTGGTGATAAGCCACCCATGCAAACGTACTCCGCTAATACGTTTAGTGTTCGCTGGAATGGATTCGTGTTGCCACTATTCAGCGAAATTTACACCATCGAGTTAAATGTGTTGGGTTCAGCTAGTCTACGCATCGGTAGCACCTACGTAGCTGTCCAAGAAGGTGCTACGACGGCATTTGGAAACATTTCCCTTACAGCAAAGACTTTTGTACAAATCGAGCTTAACTTTTCAAAACCAGAACATCTGGCCAATAGTGGCGTAAAGCTTTGGTGGAGTAGTCTGTCGCAAGCGCGCGAGATCGTTCCATCAGATCAACTGTTTACGTCTTGGAAAATTATTAATAATGTCCCTCTTCTTGACATCAAGCCAGCTGCCGCGGACCCCACCACGTTTACTCCAGAATTCAGCTTTTCAGCTTTAATACGCGAGTCGACGGCAATGCGGGCAGTAGCTGATGACTCGTTTATCTTTTCCGTCGTGGCGCGCGACAGTTTTAGCAACCGACTTGAAGATGATGATGACTGCACTTTATACGTGGTGCTCCCGCAAGTGCCTAACGAATTCGATCTGTCGATCACTGAACCGTCTGAAAGCTCGTACAATGTCAACTTGATCCCTCACTTGACGGGCACTTTTTCGTTGTACGTTGCTGCTCTTCCTAATGCGATGAAAGGAAACGCTCCACCGGGTGGCGACGCGCTGGTGGCATTCTTAGCCCCATTTAACATCAAGGGTAGTCCATTTGAGCTCCACGTTGATCCTGGTCCACCCAATGCAGTGGCGTCGACACTCATCGGTGGTGGTTTCGTCTCGACAACTGCCGGGGTTCTCAACACCTTCGTGCTGGAACTTCGTGATAGCAGTGCGAATCGCCTTACAGCTTCCATGGTGACTTCATCTATCGATAAAGTTCGAGTCAAGCTTAGAGTTTTAACAACTGGCGCTGAAGTTTCTGCAAAAGTATATCAAGAAGGTCAAAGCGTCCTGTCGGCCAGTAGGATAAAAGTTGAGTACACAGCAACTCTTGCTGGATTGCATGCCGTGTTGCTTAGCGTGAACGAAGGCAAGTTTTATGAGCAAAAGACAGCAACCTTGTTAAGTTATCCCAACGTTGCCACAGCGGACGAGTCAGTCGTGTCACTAGTCAGCGCAGGAGCAACAGCAACTAGTACAGAATTGGGACCGCAGATTGTCACCAAGCAGGACAACACTTATCACGTCACAGTCCGGGATGCGTTTGGCAACATTCGTGCTGGTGGTGGTGACCACTTAATTGCACGAATTAACGGCCCCGACAGCTCAATCGGTAACATTACAGATTTGGGCAATGGCGACTATATCGTGAATTACCGTGCCATGCTTCCTGGAACATACGAGATTGAGACTCTAGTCGCTGGACCACAACGTGGATTGACCGGGTATTACTACGCTAATACAAGATCTCTAAAGCAAAATGACGCAACTGCGGTGCGCTCTGTAGACGCCGTGATTGACTTTGATTGGAGGAAGAACATTAGTATGCGAGGCTACCCACGTATTGTTTGGCGAGGATTCCTTCGTCCGAGTTTTACAGAAGAATACGCACTGTGGGTTCATGTTCCAAGCGATATGGGAAGTGCTGCAGGAATTTACATTGACGGCGAAACCGTTATCGACGGCTTGAACACTGGTGCGATTTCTGGGCGCGTGACGCTCATCAGCAATCGACTTCACGCCATTGTCGTTGAGTATCGCGGCCCCTCACTACAACGCAATCCAGGTCATCTAACCTTGTTTTGGCAAAGTGCTCGACAACCATCGCAGCTTATTCCTACAGAGTCTCTTATCGCAGGGGCATCCGAAATTCTACCACGAACGCAGCTTGTAGCCGTCAACTAGTGATCACATTTTTAGTTGTCTCATTCGGCAGCTTCAGCATTGTCTTGTTGGCGGCCGAAACGGTCGATCTCGCCCGCCAAAACGAAGTTGTCCCGACTCTTTCTTACCACCCAAACCGCCTCCAAGTCTTCGAGGCTTCCACCCTTTCATGACCCGGCTCCGTTCGTAGTCCACCAAAATAGTAGCTTCATCAATAACGCATCGATGGGTGTGTCTATATGCGTTTTCAAAGTCCCGCTCGTGCTCAAACTCGACAAACGCATAGCCCTTCGACCTGCCAGTCTTTTTGTCACGCACGAGGCGCAGGCGGCGGATGCGTCCGTAATTGCTAAAAAATTCTAGGATCTTTGACTCTGGTGTGCTGTATGATAGCCGTGCTACAAAAAGGGTAGCGTATGGGTTGCCTTGGATCTCTGGGTCCCTATTGGCATCGAAGTTAGTATTCATGGCCCGTACCAGTCCCTTGTCGTGAGGAGTCGTATCCGTGCCATCAATGCTGCCGATCTGAGCTGGATCGTACTCTTCTGCAAACCACCCATTACATCGTGACGATGGCCTCGTGTGTGTTCGCTTGGTTCTGTAACGACTTCGACTAACGCTTCGACTTCGCCTTCGCTGTACCATTTATGCCTTGTTCAGCATACTATATCTCAAGTGTTTACAAATTTTGTAAAATGAAAGTTACCATACTTTAAGTGCTTTCATGGCTTACAGCCTTCTACTAAATACATATTGTATGCAAAGCATGGCGATTGGGTGCCCCATCTTTTACCACATCTTCCCACTAAAACTAGAATTGCAGATCATTCAAACCCTCTTTGACTTTCGTACGAAAGTCGGTTTGGTACCAAACAGGCAGCGAATACGGCCGAATCATTTCAAATAACTGAACCAACTCCAAAGAAGGGTGCTTCGCTTTCAAAGATGGCCCTGCTCCAATATTAGCATTTGCTCCCATTACAAAGGCTTCGCCAGCAACGAGAGCTACGCGTGCAATCAAAGCTGCACCTGCCACAAAGAATGCGCCTGAAGAGTCTTATAAAATTTCTAAGCTGCCCAGGAAAGGATGGCTCTGGAAGAGCCTCCCTTGCTATGCGGTGGGAAAATCGCACTTATCGTTTTGCCTAACCTGGTGAATCACGGAGACCTCTGCCTTTAAGTGATAGAGCATACGAGAAGAGCCTGTGTATTTTAGGCGAAAACTCGCCTGGATCTTCACCCGAAATGCGAGAAAGTCTCAGGTTGAAGACAACGCTGTCAAAGCAACCTCAACGCTTGGGGGTACGGACGTCGGACTTGCTGGTCAAGCAATAAGTTGCTCCAATTCAGGCATGGATTAACTGAAGATCGGGACATTGAAAGTCTAGTAGGAGTACTCTACCAAACACGAAACACTCGTGCGACATAGCTTCTCGTATCAATAAGCCTTGTATCCCATATTGGGTATGGCTAACACAAGACTTTCTAATTGTTTGTGATTGTGACTGCGAGAATGGCGGACATAACTTCTGATGCAAGAAAGAAGTTGATGGTTTCTGCTATTTGAAATGTGGGGATCTTAATTTAACCCCGCGATAGGCGTTACCGCCAGAGCCACAAGAGCCTGTGCCGCCTGAATCATGTAGCACAAGCTTCATGTGTAGAGCTCGAGCACCGGGACGCGCTTCAATAATTAAGCCGGAGAAAGGGCTGATACGATGAAACAAACTCGTGGAGGTGGAGAGATGGCAATAAGTGACTCATATTGCTTCTTAGTACATAACGATAATCTAAGGCATAAATCACACTTTCGATTAGCAAATTGCTACAGCATCATTGCTTCACCTAATCATCACGTAATTACCTTACACTCGAATCCATGACATCATTTTCTGTTAATTAAAATAGAAAGCCTACTTGCCTCAGAGCATGCAAAACGAGTTGAATAAGCCGACAGGCTTGCTTTTCTCTGGGTTGTTTAAAATTTGATTCACAAATTACTAACGCAATCAACGTACGTTCTTCAGCTATAAGTATCTCTTGAATTACGATACGGAATCGTTTTCATCGGTGATGCCGGCTTATATGGCGTGTTCCCAGCTCAAGCCAAAGCTACTTTCAACGAGCATGAAGACACACAAAGAAAATGACCAAAGAAATTTCTTCTCTAGGTCAGCGAGACTAAAATGTCTCGGTTCTAACGGCACACCCACCCGGGGGTAAGCGGTGGCGTCAGTCGGCGCAGATCTCATCGCCACCTAATTATCTGTACTGAGTGCCGCCACGTGTGCGAAGATTCCTGAAGACAATATCTAGGGCTTTTGACTGGATAGTCAGTGATCCTTTTTTAGACGAAATGACCGTCACTGTCTATATGTACGTGGGCTTAGCTGTAACGAGGAAGCTCTGAGTACATAATTAGGCCATATAAAAGTATTGGATCCTGTAATTTATTATCGGTAAGGAGAAGCTCGCAGAGCTGGGCCCACCGGGCGGTCCAGTCTTCATTGACCTCAGCTAAGCCGATGAAGAAAAGGTAGATCTTTTAGGTGCTCTTCCGCATATGGGCATCCGTCGAAGCTTCATCTGGTGATAGCTACCACATGTAAGGCTCACAAAGGCGTTATTGCACTGTTGAATGCAATCCCATTCACAGAAAGCTTATTAACGAGACCCTTTTACCACACCATCTATCTGTGTTTGTCTGAGGATGGTATGCAGTTGACATCAGCTCATATGCTACCCACTTGTGGCACTTTGTAGTCCGCAGTTGGTGTTAGCGTGCTATCCACATTTTATCTTTGTTTTCTTCAGTAGCCGGTACTGCCAAAAGAAAGTAAATACCCACTTAAAAACTAAGGACGTCGTCCCGTCTACTTTTATAAAGATATCATCACCTTCGATACCTTCCGTACTTACTGCGAGCGTGTAACTACACAGGAATTCTTTAAAGAATCCATATGCACATCAAATGTAGAAGCATGACTCTTAAAAGCCCAGCTGCATGGATTCGGGCGGCTGACACATCAGGCCTTGTCTCCTCAATCAAAAACAAATCTTTCTCTTTTCAAGCCGTGAAAAAATTAAGCCATAATTGTGCACGTCAAGGACAAAAACTGACTCTGTTCTATATAATCCTTCGGCTTTTAAGGCCAGATCTGATTGACTCTGGGGATGCTTAAAGCCATTGTATAAGCAAGTCAAACTGAAGCCAACTTTTTTGGTGCTTTATCATAAAAAACCCAGTCTGCTCATTATGACTGATCGCAACATTTTACCGGCGCGCAAATTTTCTCGACGTACCAAGCTTGGTATAGTTTATGTATAGTATACATTCGTACACTTGAGTATACAGTCAGCAGGATATTGCTGTAAAACATTTATTAAAAAGCTGTCCAAATCCTAGAAAGCTAAGCTCCGATAGTGCTCCGATAGTGCACCGATTACACATTCATCATAAAGGCTACCCGCAAGGCACTGGTGATTAGCGTTTGTATAACATTTGTGTTACAGCTTTTTCATGTGACTCTCTCAATCTCTCGTGAGAGTCAAATGTTTGCTTCGTCGGTCACCTTAGGTACAGGCACGGATCATGTGCCCTTGCCTACCGTGGTCAAAGCAGTGAATGTTGCGCTGATCGGCGGCGCTCAAATCTACTGAGGCTAGGCCGTACTTGGGGTCCTACAGAACATAAAGCTGGCCATTTAATACATTTTAGAGCAGCAGGACTGTCTGTGGGTTTACATCCTTTAAACAGTAATTTGGACCCGTGAGGTGAGCATCCCCTTAAGTCGTTCAAAAACACAGTCTCCTTGACTGGTTCAAGAAGTGCCGTCTTAGCAGTGGAAGGCGACCCGCTTTTTCATTTGTGAGCATAATCATAAATCTCACGCCTGCTTTACATGCAGGTATGAAAGCTTGAACTTTGGCGGATTTTTAAGATTGCCGGAGGAATTGCTGCTTTTATTGCTCGTTCATGTGTCTCCTGTGTGTTTTGTGTCCTGTCTAAGACACAAAACACACAGGCAAAGTAAATTTACGGATATATGGCTATTTTTTAGACAACCTGGAGTTGGACCGCTCAGCGGTAGCGCTACCAGATCCTGTGCCACCTCAATCGAATTTGCTGAAAAGCGTTACAGCTTCGTGGCAGCCGAGAGGTCTACGAGTTCAGCCGTTTCTCTAGGACAAAAAAGGTAAGCAAGTCTTATGATTATTCCGAACTGCGTGTCCAATGACTGCTAGAAAAGGATGCAATCCATCCCGAACCTTCGTAAAGGTTCAAGTGAGCAATCTACTGAAAAGGCGGAAAGTTGATTGTAAAGGGCTATCCTGTGGTGGGACCATACAACGCCTTGCACAGAGGAGAAGCGCAAAAGTTCAGCCAGCAACCGCTCACTATTCCTGATCTAAAGGTCTCCGACGTGTGCAAAAAAGTACTGCATATTTTTTTATATGATTTCATTAATCAGCGTCGTCAAGGTTCAAGAGACTAGACCTGCAAATAGCATTGCAAAATAAATTTCTGTGACGTTCCATCATGACGTCATCGGATAACGTCACAGCATGACGTCACTACTTTTGGCAAGGTTCAAGAAAAGTATATAGTGTTCAAGTTAGAATGTGGCCTATATCGACTTTGGCAGCCTCCAAGGCTTCAGTGTGCAACCTGGTAATCTAGCGATAATGTGCCCGTCGTGCATCTGGAATTTTTTTCCCGGAAAGCTAGCTTTTCCCAAAAGTTTGATTCATGTAGAGGCCATTTACAGATTTGGCTCAGCCCATGGATGTTTAAGTCATGACAGAGTTCGCGTATGACGAGCTTACGATTTCAACAACAATGCTGTCTACGAGACGCTTCTGCGCGCCGTATTATCATCACAGGGTTTGTAGTCAAAGCATGGATAGATGTTATTGCTATTACAGTCATGTGTGGTTCATCAAGGCGCAATATGCTCTACGGGCTGCGAGTCGTTGGTGGAAGATTTTTAATTGTAGTGCCAGAATAGTTGGTTGATACTTATATTATAATGAGTAAAGACTAACATATCCATGAGTGTCCATTTAAGTTTTTTTGTTTGTAGTCACTAGCTGATTGGTAGACAGCGCAAGAATGCTAGAAAAATGTTAGCATTATTGCTAACGATTAGCCAATTGTGGTGGCCAGAGCAGCAAAAAAAAACTACGGGTTGAACGCGGCTTAAATTTTTTAATTCCTAGTCACTCAAGCTATTTTGAACAATAGCACATGTGTTACGATTAAATGAAAAGCCAATTATGAGCGATTTTCTAGAGCTATGAAAAGCGCTTGTTCTCGCGGTCAAGCCCAATGATCATTTGAGGTGAATCGGGTAAATTGGCAGGTCATTATGAGTCCGCTTATACTGCAACAAAGATTACAGTGATGCTAACGCTTGTCACAACTGGAATAAGAAGCTGGCTATCGTTGACAAGAATTGCGGGGGCGCATCGGCGTCGGCTAGCTATAGTTCCCGATTTTTTCTGTGGTTTTAGGTCTTAAAACATTCAGGAGAAGTTATCTACACTTGAGTGCTCAGCTCTTAGCTTGACACCCAGTGAGATATTGCGAATACTACGTCGTCCGCGATCATGATCGCTTCAGTGACGTGCTGATCAAGAAGAGAAGGCTTGATTTTATCTCTTTTTGAAGGTTAAAAGCGTAAGTTGTGTTAACACTCGGCGATACTGCCGGGACTGCTGTCTGAGTCCGAGAGCAAAAAAATGCTCGTAAAATATAAACGCCGTGATGCGTTCCAATTGCTTGGTAGCAAGAGTATTTGCAAATGCAACCGCCCTTTCTGGCCCGTAAAAGCCAGCAAGTCTTTTGAGCAGCGCGGAGTGCGCGTTCTATATATGGTCGTACCAATCCCGCAACCTTTGCGAGAGTTCATGTACCGCGAAGGCGTAGGATTGACTACGGATTGCTATCAATAAGACGGATTTATACAGAATCTTGTACAAAAGAGGCGTACAAGAAGACAAACGGTCTTCTTTAACGACTGATTGTTAAATGTGCCTAATTTGACTTGATTTATAAAAATTTTATGATTCGGTCCTAATTTTAAATGACTAAATCCATATTGGTATTTCATTCATAATTTAATCAGTGTTAGGATGGTTAGGAGCTTTTAATGGGAAATTGCAAAAAAGCTCAGCCTTCTGCAGCGGCTATGGTGATACTGGTAGGATTTGATACGCAAGATGCTCCGCTGTAAATTGCTTTAGTCGGCCGCCAAAGACATTCGAAATGACGTGACAGCATGATGCGATTTGTCACATTCTAGATATTCATATCTTAATATAGCTTTTGCGAGGAAAAATAGAAGGGTTTTTTTACGCAACGTAGTCATCGTAAATTGACACTATCCGTTGCACTTCCCAATAACGTAGAGAAGTATTCCTAGATTTGTATCGCCGGCGTAAACAAATTGCTGAAAAATGAAGAATTCTTCCGTTCAACCCGTGCGCAATGGTCCGTCAAAATTCGCGCTCGACTCGACGGTAGTTCTCCGCGAGAGCCAACCTGTTTCGGTGCACGTGACAAGCAAAAAGTCAGCTGTACGATGGCAAAAAATCACAATCGTGCGTCGCCTTGCTGCCATTGCAGCAGCTATACAGTACGTCAACATCTCCATGACAGCCACTTGGTGGGCACTGAAGGTTTCGAGTGGAGCAGACAATCCGACCGAGACTTTACGAGTCTTCCCGTCCTCCCTCATTTTAGAGTATTTGGGCGAAGGTCAAATTCGTGACAGTCCTTTGGTGCAACGTGTTTTAAAAGGCGACACAAGTCCGTGTGAGTATGCACTTTTTCTCGAAACGGAAACTCAAGTTTCCACTGAAAGGTGCTTTACAGTTCCATTATTTGATCCTGAGCTATACAATTACAAATTTCTTAGCGAGAGATATCAAGGAATTGTTGCCGATACAAGGTATAATATTACAGATTTTGCCGACCTCGAGCTCGTAGTGATCGTTGTTGATTGCACATTTAGGCCAATTTTACAGGGAGATAGGTCTGTGGTGCGAGTGTTCAACTTGGTTCGCTCTCAAACTGATCCCAGTAGCTTGTACATTGTTACTATGTCACTCAACATACAGGAGTATGAGGTGCACGACTTTAAGAAAAAAGGCCCAGCTATGGTGGGTATGCTTACTTTGATGCAAGACATGCAGGCAGAAACTGTCAGTTCTTTCTACATGGTTGCTACAACGTATCCGTACGAGCGCTTGCCGAAATTTGAGGTTTACGAGTTAGTTGGAGTCACAAGTGAAAGTTATTTGGAGCTCCACAGTATTCCCCGCGACCCATTATTTGATCCGGTAAAGCGTCTGCTTACGGCACGAAAGCGCGGCTTTTTTAATGGAAACGCACAATATAATATTCGCCAAATGTATACAGCACTCGATGGGGTGAACGCGAAGACAGCGTTGACACGTTGGGATTGGATTGGTGAGGCAGTAATAGGGGACGCGTATGCTTGGGTCCATTGTATTCACTTCATTTTTGGCTTGCAGACGATTTATTCCTTGATTGTGCTTTCTCTCGTAACCTTCCAAAAAATTCGGTCCGGCAAAGTGTGGATCGGAGACCCGTTTGCATCTTTGTCGACTGCTGACCTCGTGCTACGGGGCATTCTTGTATTGGCTTCATGTTTTATTGACAACTTTTGGTCAGTTAACGAATACGCAATGTCGAGAGCTTCAATGCTCACAAACTCTCAGACTGTTAGCGTCCATAAGGAAATTATGCATGCTGATATTATGGTGATTTTCTTAAGTTTAGTGGGTTTTATCAGCTCGATTTTTCGCGAGCGAATCGATCCATCAGTAGCCATCTTCCTCTTTGAATTTATACACACATACCGGTTGAGCTTGCTACGCACTGCACCCGCAATCGTTAGAGAAATTACTACTTACTCCGATATGCAGTGGGATCTCGGTATCGCGAAAGTCAATGCCGTTGTTGGAGCATTGTCACCGATGCGCATGTGGTCCTCGTTTCAATTTCCACCAAAAGATCCAGTTTTTATCATTGCTTCTTTTTTTCCTACAACCTACTTACTAATTGCAATGTCAGGTCTTGCCATAGTTCGCAAAATCTATCGATATCGCAATCCCGATCGAGTTCATATATCTTCACAAAACACAAATATGTCGGGGAACGAAGTGGCCGCGATGACGACGAAGGGTATCACCACGAACTTCGAAATTTCAACTGGAGCGGTTCTCCAAACACGTTATGGTCTCATAACCGACTATAACAATTACGTTGTATTTAAAGGCATGAAATTCGCATCTCCTGATGGGGTCTATTGTGCGGGCTATGTAATCGTGAACGGAAAGCTGCTTGTAAGTACAAAAAACCTGCTGGCGATTATGGCGATTAAGGTACTCCACGCTCGTTTTACGAATGTGTATGCATATGAAGTGGACGGAAATACCGTTAAACAGACCGCCAAACTTGTTTACCCCAGTTCGCTCAAGTGGTCAGACTTGTGGCGTTTAAATGTCACGGTCTTGTTATAGTCAATCATGTTAGATTCGCCTATAATCTGCTTTGAAAATGTTCACGTAGTAAATTCCGTAGATGCTTATAGATCCACTTTTAAAACTTTCTCAAGCGTCGTAATTAGAAAATTATCTAAAAAGGAAAATCCTTATAATGTCGGAGCCAAGTGTGGTGAAGAAGACTGTTCCGAAGCATCTTCGTCATGCCATCTCTACGCGGAACCGAATGATGCTGGCTCCGCGACCCAAGCGTAAACCTCGTGTCTATCTCGTCAAGCGATTCGCGGGAGAGCCCTTGCGCGAATGGGTACAGCGAAACCTTGAAAGCTCCTTGGCCGGCAACATTTTTAGCATGACTATGGCCATTTTAAGCACGTTTCAAGCCATCTTCCACGTTAGCCTGAACTGGACAATTCTTCGAATTGAATTTGCACCATGGATGCAAGGTCAGTAAGTATACGTGTGTTAAATGGCTTATTGAGGTCAGGATTCAAGTGATGTGGTTTTGTAATGACATTAGAAATCGATTTCAGCCTCAACTTGATATTTACACTCGAGTAAGTCTTTCCATGAGCTTCGTTTCTGGGAGATTGTGCTCAATCTTCGTGATTATAGGTACCTTGTTCATGTGTACGCAGCTTTTGATCGACTCGAATACATTGTGAGTTTTTTTCCAATCGTGGAATTTGCGGTCGTATTGCCTTCGTGGTTTGATCTCATAACTACTCACACGTCCAGCATTCATTATGCCGATACGCTGCCATACGTGTCGCGAATGTTGCGCCCGTTGCGCTTTATTCGGATCTTTCGACTTGTTCAATTTGCAACCTCGTCTCTTCAGCAACAAGCGTGTGCTGCAATGCTCACGATCGTATCCATCGTCTTCACGACGGCTGGTGTGGTACAAGCTACGGAAGCGTGTCTAAACCACTGTGACGACGACGCTCGCGTGTGCAGATGCCGCGACTTGTCATTTCCAAATTTACTTTATTTTGTAGTTGTCAGTATCTCAACTTTAGGTTACGGGGATATCTCTCCCGTGTCAACAAACGGCAAGTTTGCGATAGCGTTCGTCATTCTCTTCACTTTTATTGTCGTACCAATTCAAGTGAACCGCATTCAAGCTACAATTACATCCCATACTGACTATTCGTCCGCGTACTCGGCGGCCAAGTTGCACCCTCACGTCATTCTTACCGGCTTTGTTAATGCTGACTCGCTGTCGGTCTTTTTCGGCGAATTTTTTCATCCCAGCAATCTCAACTGGAATGAACGCGTGGTGATTTTAAATGCTGCCCCACCTACACCTGAAATCAACAAGGTGTTGCATGCGTACGATAGTAAAGCTCAGTATATTGTGGGCTCCCCGATGCTGGACGAAGATCTTACTCGAGCAGTTCTGTCCGATGCAAGTGCTTGCTACGTCCTTGTAAGTCGACAGTCTTCTCGTCCACAATACGCTGATCAATGCTGCGCCCTCATTACGATTGCCCTGCGTCGTGGAAATCCCACGTGTCCAATTTACGCACAAATAATTAATTCTCGTAATGCTGCTACTTTGCTTAAAATGGGTGCCAGTGACGTCGTCGTTGTAGGGATGCTGAAATTTTCAATCTTGGGAAGAAGTTGTCAGGTGAATGGACTTCCAACGCTGTTGCTCAATCTACTTGCACAATGCAACAGCGATCTTGATAGTCATCACTCGTCACCGCAATGGCAACGCCAGTATCTTCACGGTTACATGCACGGCATTTTTCTCTTGGACATTCCACGAACCTTTTCCAGTTTAACATTTGGTGATCTCATTCGTTTCCTCTACGACAAAGCATCGATTATCCCATTGGCAATGCTAACGGATGATGGAGTGCGTTTTATTGATATGGACTTTAAACTTGGGGCCACGGCGGACCCAAACCTGTGTTGCAAGGTATATGTTATTGCCAAGGGTCTTAGCGCTGTTGAAGGTGTCGTGCAAATTCCACCGGAACAAATTTTGTCGTACCGGAAAGGTGTGCGTCGCAAAGGCAAGTCAAGTTCAAGCAGCAACTTGATGGAAATGAAAAAAATCAAGCCTGCATTGGGAAATGAAATTGAACAGATCCGCGAAAGTATCATTAAAATGTACAGCGTGGCTGAAGGCCATGACGTTGAAGCTGCCATGGGATTGGTTGACAACGATTACACTGGAAATTCCCATGAACGGTTGATGGGCGAAATGTCCGAGTATGAGCGTTTTGCGTCTTTAGGGGTGCCAGAAGATACCATCAACCACATTGTCGTCTGTGGCTTTCCATCCGACACATATCACTTTATAAATACCATTCGAGAGGCACCTTTGCCCGACGACAATAGCCCATCGCCAGCGGTCGTTTTCCTAGCGGCTACTTGTTTAGATGAACGTGAATTTAAGCGCCTTCGTGGCTTCTGTGACGTGTATTTTGTCCAAGGTTCTCCAGTTAACTTTGCTGATCTGAAAAAGACCAACATTCGCTCTGCAATTTCCGTCCTCATTCTTACCCAAGCCTCGGAAGCGCAGTACTCTGACCCGAATATGGTGGATGCGGATGCGATAACTATTGTGCGATACATTGTGGAAATTAGTCAGCGCACGCGAATGCCCAATCTCGTTGTTGAATTGGATAAGTCGTCGAATGTCAAGCTGCTAAGCTCTCAGGCGAATGAACGTCGCACAAGCTCCGCTTTTGGGGTCCCTGAACAAAATAAAACCAAACACAATGTATCGAACCATTCCCCGCGTCGTGACAGTGTGGCTTCCAAATTATCACGACGAGACTCGTTCTGGACTTCTCTCGATGAAGGGGACGGTAATACGGACGCGTCATTTGTGCTCGAAGAATTTATTGCTTCTGGACGCGTTTTTATGAATTCAATGCTAGACTCGCTCTTGAGTGAATGCTACCGGAAACCTTGGATTACTCAATTTCTCCACTTACTTATCAATGGCAGTATCAACGATCTCGAGTACGTAGTATAATTATTGTAAGTGATTTTGAATCCTAAAAAATAAAAGTATAGGGAGCGCCGGCTTTTTCAGGTTGAAGCACCCAACGAGCTCATCTCACGCAATTACGGCGAATGTTTCCGCAAATTTCTGGATATGGTGTGTTCTGAGTTCTTGACAACATATAGGGAAGTTACTTAACGTAATATTCTGTTCTATGATCCTTTTGCACAGGCAAATTGCACCATTATCGGGTTGTGGCGTCCAGAACGTGCGCTATTACTACCTCATCCATGTGTATTCATCAATCCTTCCATGGATTTTCAGATCGAGTCCGGTGATCTCTTCTATGTAGTTGGGAAGCCATTCAGCTTTACTTCAAGCCCAGACATGTTTAGACCTTGATATAGACTCGTTTATTATTACCGACTATATTTTGCATTCTACCCAATGGCAATTAAACTTCTTTTATCTAGTGACGGCGGGAAAGATGAGTGCGTTTCGATCCAGGTTTGCGTATCCAGCCAAGGTCAATTGGTTTCCTGGTCATATGGCGCTCGCCAGGCGTCAAATGGTAGCGCAAATGGATGCTGTGGACGTATTGGTCGAAGTCCGTGACGCTCGTATCCCTTGGAGTTCTGCCAATCCCATCCTAGAAGAGGCGTTTGGCAAGTCGAAGCCGCGTCTCGTTGTATTTAATAAGAGTGACCTAGCCAATGCAAATCTGCAGCAACGAGTTGAACAACATTGCAAGAATCAGCTAGGAAACGCCACCAATTGTATCTTTACATCCGTGCTTAAAAGGAAACGGCTGCAGGCAATTCTACAATGGTGTAATCTGCACAGTCAAGCTCAATTCAAAAGCACGGCTGGCTCTATGGTCATGGTGGTTGGCATCCCAAACGTTGGCAAGAGCTCACTGATAAACGAGTTTCGACGGCTCTCTAGCTCTGGAAAGCTGGCAAAAGGTCGGAAGCGAGCAACGGTGGGGCCAACACCGGGTGTCACTGTTCGCAACGACATTATTAAGGTAAGTCACGAGAGCAGTCAATATTAAATTATTGATTCACGTGTTAACGTGCGTCTTTGTTTGGTGGTTGTCAGGTGAATGACAAGCCAGCAGTGTACGTAGTGGACACGCCTGGGGTCATGTTACCCAATATTTCCTCGGCAGAGACGGGTATGAGGTTGGCGCTGACGGGAGCAATCAAAGATGAAGTCGTGGGCTCTGAGCTTATAGCGGACTATATGTTGTTTCTATTAAACCGGATGAAGTCGACTTTATATGTGGACGCGCTCAAGCTTTCGGGACCTGTAGACAAAATCAGTGACCTGTTTAGGCTCGTGTATCAGCGTTGCGGTGCAATAGGTAAGGACGCTGACGTTCAAGATCGACAGGCTGCACAATTTCTGCTGGCGGAGTTTCGTCGAGGAGCATTCGGTAACTTCACGTTGGATCCTGTTGAAGCAGGTTAATAGCAGAAATTATGTTAATTCGCTGAACTTGTACTATGAAAAAATGATTTTAGTAGTCTAGGCTTAATCCTAGCATCGAAATGACAAGCATACACGCAAGAACGCGACATAAAGCCATTCTTAATGTGTTTATGATGGTGTTAGTCTGCATGTTCTCACACCACGTTACGTGTCGGTCCAAAAAATAGCCTCATTAGTGCAACCGCCGCGAGGTTACGGAATGATTACATTCCCGCTTTTCCAGACGGGCCACACTAAAATGACCGATACGCCAACAAGAGTCTCAATGGCAAAAGTAACTCCTAAAGATGCGTCTGTCAAAGTCAGTAATGCTAGTCAGCACATCTCGCCTAGGAACAACGCTCGATCGTGGGCCCTGCCTTCTCCAAAAAATAGCATAAGTGCACCAGTGCCCCCGCTTAAAAGCTCTCGATTACATATTATGGGCGCCAGTGTACCTGATCTCAAGCTTAATCACCTATTTCGTACTCGAGGGAGCAAGATTGGCGAAACTCCGAGTCGGCTTGAAGACATTGGTATTTCGTTCGTGTCGCTTCAGTTTTCCGATGTAGAAATGGAGCAACGCTTCGTATTGGCGCGCCGTGCAAAGTACCAGACCCGACTCAAGTTTGGGGCAGGATTCACCGCCTTTTTCATTCCGCTGCTCGTTGTAATGCAGGTGAGTTTCAAGGCAAGTTTTGAAAATGGCAACAAGTGGACCCAACTCCCTCTGGTGATGGTCTTTCCTGGTGTAGTGACATTAATGGGCATACTTGTCATCTCTTTCCAGTACTTTTTTATGACTCATATGCGGTGGCTCAGTCTGGTGTGTCTTATTGGGCAAATTAGTGCCCTGCTTGACACTACTGCAGCTGGAACCATAGTGAGTGAACGCAACATTTGGGTGCAGTTCATCTTCTCGCTCGGTATCACTAGCTCGACAGGTTTGACCTTTTTAAAGTCGACGACGGTGCTAGCATGCTCTAGTTTTGTCTTTTTAATTCTAGCTTGGGTTCGATTTGCAAGTAAAACATCCACGGAAGAGCTGAGTGCTCCAGGCACTGTGAGCGCTGCGATCACGCTCTATTCGATTCTTCTCTGTTTTTTGTCGTGGAATTGGGAGTACGAAGAACGGCGCGATTTTGTGCTGACTGAACGGCTTGCTCAAGATAACGTGATGGTGCAGATGACTATGGAGATGACTGGCTGGTTCAGTGGAGGGGCAACGGACCAGGAGGACCAGTCTAACGAGAGCAGATCCAACGCGGGTGGCATTTTAAGTGCCAACTGCCACATTGATCCTAACGACGTGTTAGTGAAGGAAGAATTAGGAGAAGGGACGTTTGGTTGTGTGTACGCGGCAACTTGGAAAGAGACTCAAGTGGCTGTGAAAAAAATCACTCTTCAGGGTGATACAAAGTCGATTGTGACGAGTTTTGGCTCGGAAGCAAGTGTCATGGCACAACTTCGTCACCCTAATGTAGTCATGTTCATGGGTGTGATGGTCCACCCTGAATTTGTTGGCCTAGTGATGGAACTCTGTCCAAAAGGAAGTGTTTACAGCGTCATTCACAACACTGACGTCAAAATTGATTGGTCTTTATTGTTGCGTATGCTTGTTGACTCGAGTCGTGGAATGCACTTTTTGCATTCGAGTAAACCCCCAATTCTTCACCGCGATCTCAAAAGCGTCAATTTACTTATTGATGCTGACTGGAGGTGCAAGGTTTCCGACTTTGGCTTGTCTAAACTCAAGGCTTTTCGTGAAAATGATATAATTGATGCAAGTACGCCAGTTACCAGTACTACTAATAACGTTGCTCGCGTCTTTGTTGGTTCGAGTGTCTGGATTGCACCGGAAGTAATTAAAGGCCAAGAGCACTCGGAAAAGACTGATGTGTACAGCTTTGGTGTAATCTTGTTTGAAGCTCTTAGCAGCTCCGTGCCGTACAGTTCTATCTCTGTTGACGCAATTCCGTTTGTAGTTCAAGCAGGAAAGCGCCCAGTTGACTTTTGTCCACTCGAAGTGCCTCCAGGAAATGCCATGCAGGACCTTTACACTCTTATGACTCGGTGCTGGAGTGCTGATGTTAACGTTCGACCATCGTTTTCGGTCATTATTTCGATGTTGCAGTCCATACTCACCAAGCACTGTGGTGACGAAAAGTGGGAAGACCATATCATTTACCCTGATCGGAAAATTGTTAGCCATTCTGGTGCATTCGGAGATAATGACGGTTTGTCTATTCGCGAGGAGGATTTGATCGTCGATGCTGCGATAGGACGTGGAGTGTTTGGCATTGTGTACAAAGGGACGTACTTTGGTACTCCCGTAGCCATCAAAAAGCTTTATGTAAGCAGTGTACCAAAAACCACTTTGCTCGAGTTTGAAAAGGAATGCAGCATTATGCGAGGATTGCACCATCCAAATATTGTGCTGTTTATGGGCTCATCCTCAAAACCACCGACGCTGCTACTTGTTACGGAGTTGCTTGCCAATGGCAGTTTTTTTGACATGTATCACAAAATGCCACGCCCCGAACCTAGTCGTCAGTTGCGCCTGGCGTACAGTGTGGCATTTGACATGGCAAAAGGATTGGCGTATTTGCACAATCACAATCCAATTGTGATCCACCGTGACCTCAAGTCCCAGAACATCTTGTTAGATGACCGAATGCGAACCAAAATTGGTGACTTTGGATTGTCAAAGTTTCGCGACGTTGGCAAGACAATGTCGATATGTGGAAGTCCGCTCTGGGTGGCACCAGAAGTGTTGCGTGGTGAGAAATATGGCACTCCGTGTGATGTCTACAGTTTTTCAATCATCGTATGGGAGGCACTTGCGTGGGGAGAGCCGTACCCTGATCTAGGCTCAAGTGATATCATGAACGGTGTTGCCGAGGGAAACTTGCACCCAAGTGTTCCGGTTGGGACGCCTGTAGGACTTGCTAGACTGTTAGTGGAGTGTTGGATGAACAAACAAGACCAGCGACCGACGTTTAATGAACTTGTGCCAAGACTTGAAGTCATGAGCAGAGATTTCGGAACCTAAAGTTCGTTGTCTAGGCAACTAGTGTAATAATGTATCGGTAACTATTATATCTTTATTCCAAGATAGGTTCGTTATTGCATGCAGCCTTATTCTACTCCCTCTGAAAGCGGCAACTGAAAAACACGGTAATGGTGATTAATTGACTTGATAGTGTGCAATTTAAATGAACTTAAAAGCACGCCGTCGCTAGGATTCGCGCGATCGAAAACCACATGTCGCGCACGACTGTGCACCAACGCCATAGCGCACATGGCACACGGCTCTCGGTCGAGGTACACGTCGTAACCAGTGCACAGATATGAATCGCTCGGTTTTGTTTTGTTGGTGGTTTCTATGAGCTTTCGACCCGCTGTGTCTTCTTTTTCACGACGTTTTTGCTTCTTGTGCGCCATCTTTGCTTTCAACTCATCAACTTTTTGACGATCACGTTCTGCAACCTCATTGATCGCCACCATTACAGGGTGGTACAACATTTCAAATGCATATCGAAGCTGCATGTTTTTCGTTGGTATAGAAGTAGCAACGAGTTCGTCAGCCTCGGGATCCACCACCACACAGCCCCACGCACATCTCAACGACTCTTGCCTCTCCTTTTTCAAAAAGCATCCAATCTGCAATGCAACTCTTAGATGATTTTCCATATTTTGTTTCTCATTTTCCTCAATCGGGGACGACGTCGCAAGCTTTTGAACGCTGGCGTGAAAGATTAGAGGCCAGAGCTGCGTGTGTTTCTCATACAGCTCACGCGTGCGTGGTGGCCGCTTTAAAGCCTCTGACGTTGTAAGCGTAGCCTCGAACAGTGTTTCTAATTCTCGAAATTCGCTTATCGATTTATTGTTTTTTTTTGGACAAACAAGCGCTACAAGAGTGTTTTCCATTTTTGGGTGCTTCTTGAGCCGCTTAAGGTGGGCAAATCCAAGCTCTGCCAACGACTGGAAGTGAGTGGAAAGGTGCTTCATTGCCTTGGCACCAAAACGGGCTGGAAATTCTAGCGCCACGAAGAGCTGTTGTGCCTCCTGATCGCCGTCATCGGCTGCCACGACTTCCACCAGCTGCATTGAAATAAAATTGAAATAATCAAAAAATAAAGAAAACACATGTGGTGGATGCACATTTCAAGCCTGGAGTTTTCGTTTGATATGTGAGCTTTAATTGTATGTGTGACGCATAGCCAAGTGCTAGTTGCATGCACACTTGATACACACAAGCCTTTTCTTGCTTTCGTGGCACAACTCATGTGTAGAAATTAGACTACCTCAAACAGTGGTATTCAACACAGGGACGAAAATAGAAGAAAACGTTATTTATATTTGCGTTGCACTCATGTTATTTATATTTGTTGTCGGACTAAACGAAGTATTACAGTGTGACTAGTCAAATAAGTAGCGAATTGTAACACTTCTACCATAGTTGGCCTGGCGCCCAGTGTCGAAGTGGAACACCTTGACGCTGTTACCTACCCGACACGCTCAAGGACCCCATTTTGTTTACTTGTTGTAATTAGGTAGAGATGTGAAATTGAAGTTTATTGTCGAGTTGTATTGCAAAAAAACTTGTTTACAAGACAAAGAAACAAATGAACCACAGATGTGATCACAAAAATAATCGCCACTTTACACTCTCCTTGCCTACAAATCTTGCCCGTGCAAAAGCCAGCTTAACCCACAGTTTCCCCTGACATCTCCGCGAAGTGGCATCGCTGTCCTTGATAGTGCTCGCTCGAACGTAAGAGGTTTGCTATCACAAGCAAGAGTCTCTCCATCTACTCATTCGATAAAGCACCACCCCTAACAAGTAAGGGCAGCTTTACTTTCTTCGCTACGTACCGCACCAGAAAGTATAAACAGCTTTGCAGAATATGTCCCCACGCCTCACTTTCCCCTTATTTGCTACCAAATACTGCGTAGTGGTTCTGCTTGCTCCATAATCATACCCTTTTAAACGTTTCTCTACACTGGTTTTGAAGCCTTCTCGCAACCTTCTAAATTGTCGCCCATCGGTCATATTGGGTAAGAGACTTACTTGGCATTCACAGTACTCATTGGTGGGGTCTTTGAAGAGCCACTTGTACTTGTAACAGGCTTTTGCATAGGTGTTTGAGACGGCTGTGTGGCTTGAGATCCTGATGTTGCAGCGCCAGAAAGCTGTTGTTGCGGGGTTGTCCCTGATTGCTGACTAACAGTCTGGTTGGAAGTTCCTCCTATTTTTGTGCGCTTAAACGCTGCTGCATTTGCTGCGGCTGCTATTTGCTGCTGAGATTGTGAAAGCGTCCGCTTTTGACCCCCTACGTCAGCAGATTCGCTATTTCCATTCTTATTAGTGTCCCCTTCAGGAAGACCAGAGGTACTATCAGCATGCAAGTCATCCGATCCAAGCAACGAGGATGACAGATCAAGGTTCAAAAAGTCCGACGACTCGCCGAGACTCATATCGTTACTCAAGCGCTGTTGATTGGTACCACCATTCGCTGTACCGTTCCGCTGGGCTTGAGCTTGTGCTTGCGCTTGTGCGCGAGCCTGAGCTTGGGCTTGAGCTTGCTGCTGTTGCATAAAATTCGGATTTTGTCGTTGCTGCATCTGCTGCTGCATTTGCTGCTGCTGCTGTTGCTGCATTTGTCGCATCGAGTTTTGACGTTGTAAAGCTTGATTTTGCTGAAACTGCTGTTGTTGTAGGGAGTTCTGCCGCTGCAATTGGGCCTGTTGCTGCGCCTGCTGCATTTGAAGCTGCCGTCGCTGTAATTGAGCTTCTTGAAACTGCTGCAGTTGTTGTGGTGTCAATTGCTGCCGCATCTGAGGATTCTGCTGCATTTGCATCTGCATGTTATGCTGCTGCATTAACTGCTGCTGAGTCATTCTGTTTGCATAAGGCATGTTGCCTACTACGTGGCCTTGAGCGCCCATACTACCAGTTCCCGGGTTCATTACCATGCCTGGGGGCGCATTGCCAGTCATCATCGCCCCGTTGCCGGCTGCTCCCGGAGGATTGCTCGAGGTGCTACCAGCGCTTGGCGCCCGAGAATTTCCTCCGGCCTTGTGCTGCGCCCTCGCACCCATAGTGACTGCCAAATGTTGCAATCGAGTCTTCAGCGAGGAAAAATCCCCATACTCGTCTCGATTTTTTGCCGTGCGGTACAACGAGTCTTCCAGCCTCCTCGCCATATCCGGCAACCGTCGAATCCACTCTGCAGGAGCATCTGGTTTTCGTTGTTGCAATAAACTAACACTGCATCACAATCATAGCGATTACAATAGCATTAGTCATCGCTTTATAGTCACAAATGCAAGCTACCACATAATTCCGTACATTTTGCCAATCATCTTTCGACGTAAGGGAAGATCATTCTCCGACTGCCATGCAGACTGTGAATCGTTGCTACCACCAGGAGTACGAACACCAGAGGCGCGTTGCTGAGACTGCTGCTGAGCCATTTGAGCTGCACGCAATCGCGCTGCATTCATCATACCTGCTTGCTGCGGGTTCTGCTGAGGACCTCCCATCATCATATTTTGATTACCATATTGCACGTATGCTGCGTTCCCAGAGACGCCACCACGATTCATGGCTGGGTTGCCACGTTGCTGCATATATGCACTCGTTCCCATTGTCATGTTATGTTGACTAGCGCTCTGACTCATCGAAATCCGAAGTACCTCCATTGGCGGAGGAATCAGATCCACGTGCTGCATCATCATAGCTTTAACTCGTGCAAATTCTTCTTCGTACGATGACGTCTGTGGACGATATGTTTGACCGGGTTGACCTCCTGTGTACTGACCAGAGGCACTCGTCGTTGGCGCACCACTAACACCGCCAGGCATTTGACTGGCGTGCATTTGCTGCTGATATGATTGACCAGAAAACTGCGGCTGTTGTCCGTTCTGCCGATTCATCATCATTTGATTAGCATATTGCTGTTGTCTCTGCTGCATCTGCATTTGTTGTTGTAGTTGTTGTTGTTGTTGTTGTTGTTGTTGTTGTTGTTGTTGTTGTTGTTGTTGTTGTTGTTGTTGTTGTTGCTGTTGCTGTTGCTGTTGCTGTTGCTGTTGCTGTTGCTGTTGCTGTTGCTGTTGCTGTTGCTGTTGCTGTTGCTGCTGTTGGTTGCCAAGATGTGGTCGTGCAGACGAGGTCGTGGACGGCGCAGAGGTTGTCGCACTGCTGGTCATCGTATTGCTGTTACCATTCGTCGCCGTCTCGGTACTAGGCGTCGGCCGTGCGGTTGTTGACGTCGCTACGGCTGTTGATGTCACAGTGGACGTTGCCGTTGTAGAGCTCGTGGTGTCAGACTTCAGCGTAGTAGACGACATTGCGACGGCATTCGCTGAAGACGACGACGGCGCGCTCGACACCGATTGGATCGTTGACAAACCGCTACCGACCTCTTTCTTAGCATCTAATGCCTTCTTCTTGGCCATCTCGTCTACCGTGGAGGATGAATCTGTCGTAGACGAGTTGCCAGGAGTGGTTGACGAGGAGGCCTCAAGCTCCGAGCCAAAGTAATTGGTCGCCATGTCCCCACCTGAGCTCGGAGGTGGCGCAGAGGACATCGCTACCGAGGTGGACGCAGAATTAGAAGCTTCATTGTCTCCTGCCTTGAGGTTTTGCGCGCTGGGCGAAGGCTTGGGCGAGTCACCAAAGCTGAAGTCATTGTCGCCTCCACTGGGCATGGAAGCAAATGGATCGTCTCCGAGGCTCTGAACGCCCGTGGGAGTACCGACACTGAATGGCAGGGCACCATTGTTGCCGCCATTGGGTGAGTTGCCCATCGGAGCGCTATTTGTCCATGAACCGAGTGAGCCCAAGTCGAGCAGATCACCTCCCGCAAAGTCGAAGCCGAAAGAATCCATCGCGCTCAATATTATTGTTTAAATATTACTACAAGACACTATGCGGTGGCAGGTGACCTTTGTCTGCCGAGTCAAGACACGAGACGAATGCAATTAGCACGCCACTGATGAGGTAAATGAAGGGGATGGGTGTAGGTTGGTCTTGCCTACCTAATCAACAAGTAGTTTCTCCCCTTTTGCTGACAGTTTAAGCTGTGGATTGGGATAAGAGCGCTAGGTAGCAGACTGCACCACTGCTCGTTGTCGCTACCGTCGTTCGTGTAGGCTACACGCGGAGGTTTTGTTAGGCTGCAGCGCCCCGCTTCAAAACTGAGGGATAAAGCAAAAATAACGCCCTTGGCGAGCAGGACGAGCCATGTCAAAGTATACTTAAGATGTGAAAAACCTTGTAGAATTTTTGAAAAACCTAATGTCACATTATGACAAATGTGGGGCTGTTTTTTTGCTCTGGCTTTCTCGCGCGCGCGAAATGTCCCCCCCCTTCTTGGTGAGATGAGGCTTTAGTGCACCACTAACTGCATTGCAATGAAGGCTAACATACATGTCATACAAGACGGATGCATTGCTACAAAAGCTGCAATGCTCATCATGAGCAACGTCGATTCGTCTGTACTGCGCCCCTCATGATCGCGCACGGGCACGCGACTTCGATAAGAGAAATTATTCTGATTGGCTACAGTAACGTGCAAAATCGGAATATTTTTTCGATGCTGGGATAATAAAATCTTATTAATTTCATTGTGAGATCATACAAAAAAATGCAATCGTTTTGGGTATGTTGAAGTTCACTTGAAATAAACAAAGCATTTCCCAAAGTAGAAAAAACGAGCGTTTACCCTTAAACAAAGCACACCAGCTCGATCATTGCAGTGTTGTTGAAAAAGTGCTTTGGAAACGATAACCATAACACGAACACAATCGCACTCAAACGTCGTTTGATCCATCAAGCATCTGTTTTCACGATTTCGTAAGAGAAGAATTTATTAGCACGGTGGCAAAGTCACACAGCGCCTTTCACAGAAGTGAATAAAGATGAAAGATGTTTCAGTGAGCGACTGATTACAATCCTCTATCGTTAGAAATCGACGTGTGCAATAGACTGCAACTAAAAGACTGAATGTATTAATAAAATACTTACGTGTGCTTGGATTCAAGTCAATCCTATCTACAGCGGGTTCCCGTTGGGCAGAGCAAGTTAATCGCGTCGTCAAAGAAGAGCTGCGCAGTATGTGCGTGGATACGCCCAAGTGTTGGAGCAGCATACCCCTAGTCGTTAAAGTTGAGCTAACAATGCCGCTCGTGCCTCAGCAGGCTACACACCCTTTGACAAGAACGGGTTACCAGTGAAAATTTGCGTTACACATTGTGTTTTAAAGTCTTATGTCACCCGCTAGCGGAGCTTTGAAACCCGCACTTAGTGGTGCCATGTTATTCCTCTTTGAAAGGATGTTGCGTTTTATGTCTTGCAGACCCATTTTGACGCTTGTGGTTATTTGTTACCCGCAGTTATGGACCCACATGTGATCCTTTCAGAATTTATCTCAAGAGTCTTTAGCAGCTGATGCTGCCAACGGAATTTAGCCACTCGCTAAGAAAGATTTCGACGACGCTTTCTCGTCTTCTTTTGTTAAAAAAATCAGCAACTTCGAACCCTTTCGTGTTTGTTTCGCGCTTGAGCCTGTTCAGGCTTTCTTTCAATGAAGCCTTCCGCCCATTAGGGATAAATTCATGACTCACTGAAGCCCTGTTGCGCTTTTTTTATCGGCTTGTAGCTAGGATCCGTGCATTTCTATCTACAAAATGCCCAGTGTAAATGAGTAAAGCACAAGTGTTGCATTAATTCTGCTAAAATCTTTAAATCTCACAGCTAGGTCTATTTTGACAATATTAAATTGTGTCATTGGCCATTTAAGCAGAAAATGAATAGATTTCGTTGCTCTTCTAAGGAATGTCGGATAGATCGTTTCGGCTGATCTTACCGCGCTAGAGTCAATAAAGACTCAAAATATACTTTACAACCTCGTACACTAACTAGCGTGCGCATTCTGCTGCTATTTCTTCGAGAGACGCCAAACACGCAAAAGCTACATTAAATCGAGGTGTATCGATCACACATATACAATGCACGCTTATTTCATTTCCATAAGGGTGCTCCGCTCTTACTGGTAGTCAGTACTTCACGGATTGAAGGGTACAGCTCCTGTCCGTGAGTCTAAAGAGCTCTTGGACGAGACGAAGATCTACTAAGCAGCGATCAATGCGTTGCTTAGCTACATTGCGACTGGACCCGAGTGACGGGCCAAAAAGTTCTTCATTAGATCGAGAAATGCAGATTCGCGCCATTTCGGTGGAGCGAGTCAATCTGTGCCCTGAAGAACGATTTCTCATTTTTGCTGCCTCATGCAAAAGAGTAAAGTGCGAGACGAACTCGCCCTTAGGCGGTTATAAGAGCAATGACCTGAACTCGATTCGAATTGGTGCTTGATTCACTCAGTTTTACTCAGAATTTAGGCTTTCCGGTAGAAAACCGGTTGAGTCATTTCTTGAAAGATCAGTGCATTTAATTTCTCTTCTTGTGTTCAGACCATGTTATGTCGGCTCACGGGTAAGTGACCAGCTTTGGTAAGTGCGAACACCGCGGAAACTTAAACATTTGTTATCGAATACCTTCTTGATCCTGAAGGAAGACTCATAGCTTTCTTTCCTTTGAAGAGGAAGGCCTGAAATTTTGCCAGTTTGCCCCCCAGTAGGCGCTATCGAAGCCTGTGCTGCTTGATCCTTAAACTATAGCCTCAACTTGTAGCGATAGTACGTCGTGACGCGTTTCATCTGCTTTACAGCAAGGAAAACAAGCACAACGTCAACGAAGGATGGTACGCTTTTGAACATTTCCAGATGCACGGTGTACAGTGAACCGGCTGTTATAGGTGGCTCTAGTCACATCTAAAATAGGAAGTCGTACATACTCGTGATCAAGACGCCTTGTGGTATATTATAAGAGTGATTCGTGATGACAGAAGGGCAACTGAACGCCCTAACGACGTTCAAAAGTCTGATCACACAATATTTTTACCCTTTCGGGCTTTTGGCTCGACAAAATCGGACGATATATTTGCTTATAGCCGTTTTGAAGTAGACAAGTGCTTTGGTTATAAGGGCCAAAAACCATGAAGTCAACATCGGCAAATGCGGCGCTGTGGTATCATTCTTTTACCCACACCTACTGAGCTATCAATGCTATAAATAAAAGGCGTGGGCTGCTTTGTAAGCAGCCATCGTGTGTGTACCTCATAAAAGTATAAGCCGATTTAGCTAAGCCTACTTTTTATCCTAAAAGGATCGAATAAAGGCAGGGCCTGGGCAATTATGTAGGTCTTGCAAGCTATTCAAAATGCTATTGAGTGGGGCTGGAAAAACAGCTAACAAGAATCTCTAAGAAATTTTTTGAACCAATAAAAAAGCCTTCACACCTTCACACCTTGGTATTAATTTTTATATACTGCAAATGCGATGAAGACGGTCATGAGCGAGTCATCTCATTTAATCTCAAGCAGAAGAAACCCTCCACGCAATAACATGCCTTTCATTAGAAGAATTAAGCTGCCATACAGTACAACCTAAGGTGCTACTTTGAAATGCAAGCCTTTTGCAACCATGCGTCATGAACGCGCTTTATCTAAAGAAGGTAAGGCAACTGTCATTTCTTTCTGAAATATAAACTTTGCATCAAATATAATTATGTCCACCGCAGGCAAAGGTTTTGAAGATGATGGGCAAGTTCCTTGACGGCAACCGCAGCTGCATCGCTTAAAATCGACAGACGGTACAATATGCTTCCAGAAGCACTCTATGCTACAATTAGCGGTTACTCCAGTCGAAATTTTTTGATTTAGCTTGGTTTCCGCCAAATAGAGCATACAGAAGTGGGTAATCAGAAATAGAAGGACCTGCATGATCTATAAAAGGGTGGAAAAAACCGCGCTTTACTCATAAGCACCTTTTTAGAGTCTGTCAGGATTGCCAGACTGCTGTAAGTCCAGACTTTTTCTTTGCCTTAGACTTACCGAAAGTCAATGACAATACGGGAACAGTGCCATTTAACCAAGGTGGTATATCTCGCATCCAACATCAATAGAACGTACCTGACAAAATCAGGTAGCGATAAGTCGTTAAATGATGCATTTTTGGAAGTCTGTTGAAGCTCGCTTTCTGATGTCGGCGGCCGACAATCCTTTAGCGAATGGTCGAGCAGAAAAAATGCCAACAGTGCACTTGTAGACACCTTATGTGATGTGTGCGCTGAGGCGCCAAACCCTTTTGATGGGAACAGATTTTAAATCTGTCGTTGGACCTACAAGTGATAACTTGTTTGTTTCGCGGTCAACAAAGCAATTCTTGCATCTTCGGGCTTGACAGTATTTTAAATAAGCTGATAAAGACGCGCTGAGGTTTTCCTCGCTTTAAAACAGCACTAATGCGACTGATTTAGATGGTGGAAAGGCTGCATTTTTTACATTTTCTACTCTAAGATAAGCAACTATTCAATGGCCTCGCAAAAATTAGCTGAATCGAATTAGCCGGACAAAGCATGCGATTGCATCCACCCAAAAGAACCAGAAGAGATTCAAGAGTTAACACGAAAAGGAAAATTATATTAGGTACGAAAACATACCACTCAGAAGGAAAAGTACGGTATTTACTTAAGCGACAAATTTTCGTCGTATCAATCTTCCATTGTTCTGGAAAAGCATTAATCGCCGTACACCATCAATCTTCCCGAGACAATGTCCAAGCACCAAACAGTTAAGTGTGGTGTCACTAGCGGTATTACAATCGCCACAACTTCAAATCTTGAAGCGAGCCCTGAGGTGCCCAGCTTCTCTTTAAACCCTTGCTTCATTTTTGACGTTGCTAATGGAGGGAGCACGGGTCGCCATGCAAAGGCTGATATTTCCCACCGTGTCCGCCTTATTGGCATAAGGCTGCAGGCTCGAGTAATGTCCATACTGTATTATAGTGTAGCTACGCACGAAAGAATAAAATATGGATATGCAAACCGACTTTATTCATGACAAAAAGCCTTGTTCATAGGGACAATCGATCGCTTAGGTTGTGGTCGCGGTACAGCAGGTTCGCTCAAATTGGATGTGCTGTCAGAGGTATAAGAGTTGATAAACCTTGAAGATCTAGAAATCAGCCTTATAGGCACCATGCGTTGCATCTGGGCTCAGGACTCGAAAGGGTCCTAAAGATCCGGTTTAACCTTGAAAGCCTGGATGTGGTGTCAAGTAAACGTCAAAATACCCACCAAATAGAAAGGTGAGCTTGAGATTGACCTTCTATCAGGCCTTGTCGCCCGTCAATAGCTTTTACCACAAGCGCGTTTACTGATATTTATTCACAAAAGAGAATAGAATGGTAAAGTGGAGAACTCGCACAATCACCAATGACTTTTTTTGCTCAAACTAGGACAAATAGTGACGACAACTTTTTGTACTGAATAGTATCAACAGTGCAACGGTAGTTGAACAAACACCTATTTCAAGGAAAAAATGTTTTACTAACAATCATTCTCGTGTGCACGTTGTATATAACACTAAAATTGGGAGGTGGCTGGTATCAAATTCGAACGAGGGACCTTTTAAAGCGATTAAAAAAAAACTCAATTTGCGCACGACAGGCTCATTAGTCATGTATTTCTAAGGCTAGCAAAGCCTCAGTGACGATCCATTCGGGTCCCACATCTGATTAGACCCCTACGAGCTTCACTTCCGACATACGCTGACAATATTTTTGCTCATATTGAGCGCTACGGCGAAAAAATTTAAGGCATTATGAACAGTCTCTTGCAAGCGTTCAGGTGAGCATGACCGAAAATTGTGCTTACGGTGCCAAAGCCTCACTAAAGACGCATTTTAGCTTGAATTATATATAAGCTCGCGAAGTGCACCACGAGGCATGTAACTGGGGTCCAAGCACTTACTCCAGGATATACAGATGACATTTAATCTAGCTACGATCTGCAACAAGGACACAACTTTTGTCAAAAAAGTAGTGCGTAAGTGGCGACTTCGTCGCTATTGACGATATAGCAGTGAGAGTATCTGCAGAAATTTGGATGGTGTGTTGTTATCCACACCAAAAACGAGGGCACGATGACGTCCATTACCGCGCAAAATTCGCTTATGATTTACAAGCTGTTTGGAGAATAAAAGGCTGTGTGCGCAACTTGTCCATTTGCGGGTCGAGAAGTAAGTAGGAAAAGGCGTCCTCACAAGCCAAGCGCATCAATGTGCGCATAAATCCGTACAAGGAGTAAAATTTTGCAAAAAACATCTCGAGAGTGGGGCAGAATTTTCACCAAGGTATTGGTGACTGTGAGCATAAACATGATCTAGCTGGGCCGCATTGGGAAAAGATACAATTTGTCGCCCTAATTGCCGACGAAAATTGACGATATGGTTGATTTTGAACTGAGTCGAGTTGCATTTTTTTGCGAGTCACCAACCTTTATAACGCATAATACACTTTGCAATGCCCGTGCGTCAAGCTTCTTCCCGTGTAGCTGATAAAAAAGGTAGTTTTTTAAGTGTCTTGTAATTTAATGAAAAAAATCGATCGTATTACCTTTTTAATACGGCTGTAAAGCTGCTATGCTCCTGAAGTTGGGATTCAAAGTATCGATTGCAGTGGCTTTGTGGCCCGCAGAGCTTCGAGACTTGAGAACGAGAACACGGACGCTCTAATCTTTCTCTGTCTTTCACAAAGTTAGCTACGATAGCATTTTCTTACGAACTTATCACGGCTCACGCGCCACATCTCCATAGCAAATTCAAAGCATGCGATACAAAGTCTTTCCTAGAAGAAAGAAATTTCAAAGAGGAGGCGAGTAGAATAACATACGATTTTATGACGAACGGCTGTTCACTATCTCCGGTCTTGAGAGCAGTAAAAAGCTTTTCTGTTCAACAAAATATTCACGTGTTTCGATTTAACTTACAAACTCTGACAAATGAAAAATTTGCTATTCTTTAATCTTCATTTTCTCCAAAATATTTTCTTATACAAATCTGTATAAATTAGTTAGGTGTCTGTCGTACACTGAAAGATACTGTGCTATCAAGGCTAACAAGAAGCAAGCTTCAAACATTGAAGTGGTTGTATCTAGCATTCGTTAAATTCCTTTCCGCTAAAGTTTGAATTTAATCCAGTAGAAGACGGATGAGCACTCATCTCCTTTCCACATTAAGGAAAAAAGTTGGCTTGGTCATAAGTATGACCACACAGACCGCAAGGACGGACCAAAAAATCATGGCTTTCCGCCAAAAAACTAAACTGACTGCCACCTCTACCTTTAGAAGAACGTCAGCAAAACTTCAATACCTCCGATTATTACTTCGGGCTTTTATCTGCCCAGGTTTTTTTCAAACGAGCCATACGTACAACACGAAAGAAGAGCTCACTCACCAATAACATGTTGTGCGACTATGGCCGACTAGTAGCAATGACCTTCCGCTGCACGTGGCTCAAAACTCAGGCATTATTGGTCTCGGCATACCTGGACAAAGCATTTCGAGGGCAAGAAACAACCCTGCGCCATTCAAATCCTTAAATGTTTCAGCCAAATCTATCTCGATGATAAGAATGTCTACATCTGCCCCACAAGCCAGTCTAATTGAAGCTTGCTTGCCCCCGTTGCTCTTTATAACAGCATCAGTCAATCAATTTTGGTCGTTGCCAGCGCGCAATTTTTTTCAGTACACCAGAATCCACCAAGACTGCAACTAATTTTTATAGCCTTGCGCATCTAAGTGTACATGATGCTGCTGTTTTCTTTTTCAAGAGCTGCCTACTCACAAGGGTAATGTTTAAATGGGGTGTATTTCTTATATATCCATCATGCTAGCTTGTTTTTTCAGTAAGCCGTACCACGATACTTCGCAGTATAACCTTTTTCCGTTCAAGGCTTTGAAAATGAGCATCATCATCATCCCAAAGTTCTTCACTATGATTGGTATTGTGAGCCGTTGGTCCAGATCAAACGCATTAATTCTATCGTGCGTCACCCTCGAACCAAGGAGTCCGTACGGTCTTCCCAGCCCTCTGATCGACAGATCTCACACATCAACCAAGCTTTAAGCAAATTTGAACTTGGACAGTATAAGGTGTAAATATAGCTCCGTAGCTTGACCGTTTCGTCGTATTGGGACTTCCAGAGACAGCTCACTCTTAGAATCCGCGCTCATGCCTGTATGTAATGAAAAATTCACCCCTGCAGAATGCTGTGAAAATATCAAAGTCTACTCTGTTCCTTAATTTCTTATGAGCTTCGAGAACGTCGTCGTTCTTGCCAATTTCTGGCAAGCAAGAGGATCATTTCTACGCTCATCATCTTAGTATTGTCCATTAATGTATTGCAGTGACTGATCCTAACGTTATATACGATCCTGCGACCCTGGTGACTTGCACTCAATCATTTAATGACATCAGCCTTCTGCATCTCATTTAGCCTCGTCAATCAACTTCGTGCGCAATACGCGTGGTATCTAGTGCGAATTGTGCATCGCATAATTCCCACTACATACTAGACAGCAACTGATTTAAAAGCTGCAAGGCTCCTGCCGATAATATCTCTATTTTTAGGCTAGAGACGCTGTTAGCCTCGTCTCAGTTGCAAAGCGAACTTGTCTACCACCGCTGCACCCTGACGACCGTTGGTCTCGCCGTCGGCCTCTTCCTCGTGCACGTCTTAATCGTGATCTTCTTCTTGCGCTTGACTGCGCTATCTGCGCGGACGCTCACGCCTCGTGTCTCATTGTTGTCATTCGCCTCAACGAATCACGCACTTTTGCCATACGTATTCTCCTCAGTAAATATTTTTTGTGTTTGAGCCACTCTAGATCTTCGCCGAGAGGAGGCATGTATTAAGGGTTTGGACTTCGGTTTATACTTGGAGCTAAGGCAAGTCACAGATAGTTGTTTAGAAGAAGTAGTATTGGTCGTTAACACCAAGCTAACTTTATTCCATCGTCAGGGTCTAACACACACTATAAATTTAAGTATGATTTTATATTACGGGACATTCCAGCGTAAATTCGTTATAAATATTAGTCGCTTGTTTAGCACACTCGTGCCGCGCGCATCGGATTCTACGTACAAAATAGAAAGATTCAGGTGTCATGGTCGACTACGGTCCACCATCCAAGGTGAAAAGAGTTTGTGCTTCACTTGACGAAGTACAGGCCCCACTCACCAAGCCGAACACCATCGAATGGTTATTTGTATGCACTACGCTCACCTAAGCCGCGCACTAGCAAGCCCGTGCGTTACACACCGTGTCCTCGCGAGCGTCTTGTGTGCTTACTGCGCACCCCACATGCTTGAAATCTATTCCTATTGATAGGGTTGTTAATTCACAAGATTTTTTTCAATATTTTCAATACATCAATATTCTAATCTTCAAAATGTTTCACTTCAAAAAATTCATTGTATTTATTGTCAATACTATTTATATTAACGATTTCAATAAAAACAAAAATGGATTCTTCAAGTAGACATTAAATTGAATAATTTAAATATTTTTTGTTCAATGTTTATTATAATCACAATTCAATATTTGTCTGACGGCTAGGTATTTTAATTTATATTATTTAAGGTACTAAACCCGTTATTCATTTGTCTCAAAGCTTCAATACTTATACTATTGATGAGGTGCAAAAGGATGAGATGCAGTCAGATCGGATTGATTTTTTTTTAAATGTGCGGGCTAACTACGAGTTTGTGCCCCAAGGAGTAATCGTGATTGCGCAAGAGGACACGTCAACACAATAAGGGCCAATAGCATTATAGCCCCGTCTTTAGTAAATGCTTATGCGGACATTTAAGCGCATTTAAAGCTAAGAAAGTGCGGAGACTTGGTCAAACCGTGTCGGTGATACGTGCACATGCAAAAACGTCTGAGGATGACAAAAATCGTCTTCAGCGTTGGGTACAAGAGTACAAGAAGCTAACCTCTTTGCTCGCACTTCACAATGACTTGAGCAAAGAAATGGGGAGGTGGAGTGCACAAGCTTGCTGAAGGTCGTCAGAGACCTCGAGATGAGCGGTTATGGTGACCCCAGTGCCTCCAACCCTAGTTCCGTTAACCTCGCTCATACCGAAGGCCATGAGCTCCACTTTCATATAGCGTCTACGATGTGAGGGCAATCCATGGACCCAGCGCTGTGCTGATCTGGACCAAGACTTAAGTTAATCTACATAGAACACTAAATGAGTAAAAATCTAAATATTAAAGCGCATACCCTAAAATTATTTTGCCCATGACTTTTGATGCTTCAGGTTTAGTCTTGTATCTGCCTTAATAGAGCATTTAAATATTGATTAGTTTATTTCTTTAATTTGGCCATGCAATCCTTTTCTCTGGATAAAGATCTTTTTTTCATTTAATATGTTACTCTCTAGCCAATTGAAGATGTACGTGACTTAAATTACTACGCCCTTCGGGTTTGAAGTTTGCGACATGCTTAAGCACTTTTGGAAGAAAGAAGCATAGCTTTTTTTCCTCCATTAAGCCTAGAAGTCAAATGTGGTGATGTGAGCAAAACCCAAACCTTAGCTAATTCACTGAAATGAGATGACTATTTATTCATGTACGGCATTGGTCAATGCAAACTTAACATTCTAACGCGTTAGCGCCTCTGTACATACTACGCATCATGTCTTCGAGGGCTTTGTTAATGCGCTATGTCTGTTTATGCGTCTGAGAATGGTTTGGTATTAATTTTTTCAAACCTGATTTCAATCACGTTAAGAACAATTTTTCTGAAGTTATGAAGCGGAGATTAAGTCCTAGAAAATCGACCGTGTCCGGCACACGCGTTTAATATATATCTTCTCGGCAAAGGCTACTTTATCCAAAGTACTTGCTGAGTTTTTCGGTAAGCCGAGTTCAAACTACATAACCATGAAATGCCAGCTGCGTAATAATTCTGTCAAGCTTGCCAGTGGCGGATCCGTATTTGGTGAGAGCCTATCCCCTCATAAGGCTTCGCATGTGGACACATATGATCTGATCTATTATGATATCAACAGTGGGCATAATCAATTTACGTCTTTACTTGACCGCAATGATTACCAAGCGGTGCATCTTCAGCTTCATAGAATACAGTCACCTTGATTAGCACCATGATGAAGTAACGTATTTTTGCGCTTAGCCATACAGATCCGGATCTTCGAAATCATTGCTATCCATGCAGAGCTATACAAATGCGATCTGGTGCAAACGTGACACGGATTGGATTCAATACAGATAAATCTATATTTATGACATAAGCTAGCTCATAGCTTAGAAGACGAAATGACGCACGAGCCAGAGTACCTTACTTTCCTGGCTTACAATTGATTGTTAACTTGTACTTTACAAGGAAGGAGATACACCTGACGAATTCCAGTGAGAGGTGAGGAAATTGTGCGATGCTGCATAGCAAAAATGATTTGTGAGATAGCATACGCCTTAAAGTCTCCTAAAATTTAGCATAAGCATACTTAATAGCAAGTGACTTTTTGTAATGGGCAAAATAGCTCGTCTCGACAGCATCAAGGCTCGAATGCTATCACTCGATTTCGCCACTCGGCGTCAGCTTGCAGCATTTCAGTACCGAAAGCAAGTCATCGACGCTTTGATCCGTCGTTTTGGATAAAGCAAGTCGATCTATGAAACTGATATTTTAGAATCTTTCACAGCTTAGCGTAGTGTTTCTAAGGCCCATTACTCAAGAAAAGTGAGCAGTAATTTCGCCACTTTGTACAATACTGTATAAGCGACAACCAAGGTTTAGGCCTCTTTCTTATGTTGCTTCAACTTGATGAAATCGGCCAATTTACAATGGCCGTTCAAAGGTAATTCTTATAATAAAGCACCCTAAATGTAATTTTTCTGCGCCAAAGATGCACTTTTCTGAATTAGCGCAAAGTCATTTCATGCGCGTCCGCTCAAGCACTACTGGCAAGTGAACGGCTTTATGGCTTTCTTTTACTCTACACGGCAATGTGTTTTTTCACGGCCGTCTTTTCCTGCTTTTTTCGACAAAAATATACGGGAGAATTTCTGTATATACGCCCATGGAGTCTGAGCAATTGTGTCACTTAGTGGCTTGATGTCGCTGGCGCGTTTGAGATCTGACTCACCACAGTTGTGCATACATTCAAAAGTGCCGACCGTGATCCGTATGGAAATCTCTTGCACGAGAATTCGACGGAAACCATCAATTGATTCAAGAACGCTGTACTTCGTGATTACTGCCCTACCCGTTTACAAGGCATCCTTTCTAGGATAAGGCGTCTATGCGAGGGTTGTGGCCGCATTTGCCTTATCCTAAACGTATACAATATGTCACTTGACGTATGGCTTTTGACACAGGATGTCGGCGTATAGGGGAGATTCACATTCTTAAGCCACTTACATCCCGTGCTCCACAAAAGTACATCTGTCAATGATGGCAAGACAAGATCTGGCAGAACTTACTGCCGTGTCACACAATTTTTGGTTCATTTGACCACGTCATTTTAATGGCGTACACCCTGATTAGATATTACCAACGGCAGACCTCGTAAGACCATATCCTGATATCTATTCAACAAAAAATAATACTCATACTGCCTACCAATATCGTTTTATTAAACAGTGACGAGAAGTCGATCTCTCCTTCAGGTCAAATGATCACTTTTTTAGCTATGCTGTCGGCGCCACAATATGATTCAAGCTTATACATGAAAGTTTCGTTCGGATCAAGCATAGCAATTAATGACAAAATAGGCTTCGAGCTTATTTTGCCTTCGATCGTACCGATTTCTTGATAAAAAGGTTTTGAGCCGAAAGCTATCGTCATTGAAAGACATATCTACTTTAGACACTTCTCGTTTAGAACGACACATTCTACGCTGTTCTATGAGCGCCATAAGTCCTCGTTTAGTTTCAGGAATTATTGAATTGAAAGTGATTTTCGATTTCGTATTTGCTTTTACACGACCGTGCATTGATGCACCAACGTCTCCATTAAAGTCCAGCAAAGACCTGGGCTTATCAGAAGGAAAAGTGTTTCTCTACGAGCGTTGCTTAATTTGCGTAGCACTTCACGTGTAAAATCTGGGCCTCACTTTTAATAATTTCCAAGTGCGTCCCAGCCGATTGTACATCTTATGTGGCAAATGTTGCTTCATACAAGCATTGCTCAGTACTTAAGTGCCGTTTTGCTTGCATCGACAAGGCCTCATCTTTGATGCGCATGCTAGAAGCCATTTACGCCAATCACCGCTGCTTTTCTCTGTGAGCAATGCTCAGTGGTATACTTGCTAGTGATAGGACCTCACTCATACTGCCTTAGCATATTGACAGTCATGTTTTCTATCATGTCTGAGAGGTAGCATTCACCGTCTTTAGTCGCGAACTGTGCACGGACAAAGCCAAGACAAAGAGTTTCCGCATGCGCACCGTAGGAGTCTGCGACCCCAGTGAGAACGATTTTGCCCTTTCTGTCAACGATGTTCCAACAGAGTAGTCGGAGCGCTTATAGACGCGCACCGATCGCTTTGGGTCCTTGTACTACCGAGTGTTGCACTTGAGCATACTAGACTGTAAGATTGTATGCAGATTGACAACGAATGCTACCAGATGCGGCGGGGCTGCCGTAGCTGTTTGTTCAATAGAAGCTCTTGAGACAGCATATTCTGTTCATTAACTCAATCGAAAAATGCATTTCTGTCACCTCCCATCCCTACGTTTACGTGTACAATATGCTAAACTCTAGCATGTCATACAAATCGGGTTCGTCCTCTCAAAATCTACCTGTTCCGTAATACTATTTTTCGCGTACCTATGATGAACTCCAGCCTGTTTGCATCCGGCTGACATGAGCACAAGCATGCATCTGGGCTCGCTGGCAGGCTCGTCAATTAAGCCAGCGACGTCAACACTGTAAAGTTCAGTGATGGCTTCGCAGCAGTAAATCGGCTATGAAACGGCGATATCCGAGCTTCAGCGTTGTAAGCGGTCGCAGCAGTCCGGCTCTTCTAAACGGAAATGTAGATTCAAAGCTTAAAGTTGGTCGTTTTCTGGCCTGGTACAGGGCGGTAGATAGTTGCATTACCTTAACGCGCGGCATTGACAAGAAGATGATGAGTATATTAAGTCGACATAGGTCAGTCGGCCTGTAACTTTGCCTAGCCTGATGGTACAAAGTGACTTACTTTGTCACAATTTGGCCGGCACGATCGAGAGTTACTTAAGACCCGTTACCCTCGTTTTAAGCACGTGAAGGAGAAATGTCGAAAGCGTTGAGGGCCGAGGTTTTACTTGCTAAGGCGATGAGATGACTGACGGCGCCTAAAGACGGAAAAGCACGTGGCTTGAGCACTGCATATACCTAATAACTGTGTATGGAGAAGGCACCGATTGGTTGGTATGATACAACTTTGTGCAATACGTGTCGTCAGATTGTTGATAGCTGAGGTGGGCACGACCAGAGCAGGATTGTCTATCAAGCAGATAAGCGTGCATTATATACACTACAAAAAAGTTAGACTGGCGCAAGATCGAAAGTGGTGTGGGTAAAGGAAGGTGAGCGCGGTGGAAAACATTGCGAGCCAGGTACAAAAAGAAAGGCGCATGGGCGTCTAGGGCATTCACTTTTTTTATGACTTGTGATGCATTGAGCCGACGAATTTTCGATGCGCGATTTTTCTTGCAGAGTGGAAGGCGTCATCTGTTTCGAGCTGAAAGGTCTTGTAATACTAAGAGATCGTCTCGGAAATAATTATATGGTAAACAATGTGAACATTAAGAGCAACTAGAGGAAGGTTTTTCCAGCGAAGACTAAGGACATGGCTGCAAAGCACTTCAAGCATTTTATTGCCTATTTTGAGAAAAGAAATATTTGTAAGATACACGTATTGCGCACCGAATAGGGTGATGAGTACGAAATCTTAGAACTGTTCTGCAAATGTACGGGTGTGGCGCATCCGGAAAGCAATAGTTTATGAGGTACCTTTTATCCCGAAGTTACAAAGTCTTTTTGCCGAGTTTCTTCAATATGGTTTGCTCATTCACCTTACCTGTGTCGGTTTAAGCTACGGTTTTTATTTCAAAAGGTTAATCTCCAGAAAAAATTAGATTTGCAGCTTTACTAAAAGCTCATCAGGCCACGATCGTCGGAATTCGAGAAGACACCAAGGTACAGAGCAGAGTTCTGCAACGATTTTTGCGTTGGAACCCATGGTTACCCACGCTATGCGCGGGCGGGCTTCGCTCACCCATGCCCACCTACGTTCATTTCGCGACCACGCATGCCCACCCATTCTCACGACCACCTGGCTGTACCCACACCTACCCAGCCGCAAGCACGCAAATAAGTATGACTGAATGTACCGTTTATAAATCAATTGCCACGACAAATGTCGCGATTTGAGCGCAGAAACAGCAGGTCATTGACGACACACGGCTTGAGCCTGTTGCGCTTCTTGGTGAGCGTGTTGCCCGCATCCGAGAAGTTGTTTTTGAACATGGTACTGGAAGCCGGAACGCACAGGATGGAACGCGCGACGTACGCCATGATGGGGAACCGCGTGACCCTGAACCGCTTCCACCAGACCAGGACCTGGAGCTCGCCGTCCACTTCGGAGGCCTGCTTTTCGACTTCGGTGGCCTTGTGCTGCCAATACTGCTCGTACTCGATATCGATGCGGCTTTCGTAGTTGTTGGCGTCGTTGAGCGACTCGAGGTTGTCGTCGGATTCGTCATCGTCCATGTCGTACATCGAGTGTCCGTGCATGACGACGCGCGCCTTCTTGCGGGGAGGTTCCGCTTCCGGCTCGTCGTCCATGCCGAACTTGGCCATGTCCTTCTTGATCTCCTACTTAACCGACTCGATCCAGTCCGGATCGACGTCCATCCGCACTAGACGGCGCTTGGCCATGGGATCCAGCAGCGCCGCCTTGACGTGAATGTCCAAGACGACAAACGTCTCCAGCAGGATTGGCTTCAGGATGCGCTTGAAGGCGACGAGCGAGGTGCTGTCCGCCGGCTGGATGACCGCGCCCTGTTTGTCAATGACGTCGCTCATGACCGGCTGCAGGTGCTCGAGCAGTCCAAGACGGATGTACACAACCTTGTGCAGCGTCGGCTGCTTGAACCGCTCCAGTGACAGCGTCACCCACTGGAACACGTCGAGGAACCGGACGAACTCCCGCAGCAGCGTCAGCGAGATGTTGTTCACTCTGACCAGCTGGTCCTTCTGCTTGAGCAGATCGACGACCTCGTCGAACATCTCATAGGTGCTGTTCAGGCAGCGGAGCAGCGAGTTCCAGCGGGTCGCGTTTTCCTGCTTGAGCGTCTTGGTGAGCTGAGACTGCAAGTTGAACCGCTTAAAGAATTCGACGAGTTTTTTGGCCTGGTCAATCAACTTGAACAGCGCGTCCATGCCCGGAGTGCCTTTAATTGGTAGAACGGCGGGCCCTTGACTCCGTTGGTCGTCTTAGTCGTCTTGTTCACGACGGCTATCAGGAATGTGGCTAGTTTGTGGTCGATGCAGGCAAACCAAGTGAACTCGGACGGAATGCCCTCGGATCCGCAGCAGTTCGACCCGCTTTCCGAGACCACGATCACCTGGTCGTAGACATCCGGCGAGATGTCGAACACTTCCAGGCCGTCCTTGAACGCTGTCTTAACCATTACGGCGGTGTGGCTCGCGTCGTGGATCGGTTTGACGTGCAGCGTGCGGGCGTGCAGCGTGAATTCATCGTCGATGTAGTGCACCGTGATGGACATGTACGACGTCTCCTTGACTGCGTCCGTCCACAGGTCGAGAGTGCACGCGACGCCGAGGCCCGACCCCAAGTGCTTCTTCAGCACGACCGACAACGCCGCACGACCGCGTTCGGCGCGCGACTCGACATTGCGCCGCACCGTGATGGGGTTTGGGAGCAGATCGTTGACCTCGATGCGACCGGTAGACGCTGCCCCGATATCGAGAGCGGTTTGGATCAGGTCCTTCATGCCCTTACCGGCGACCGCCTCAAACGCACGCATGTTGGTTGCGCAGAAGTCGGCTACGGCGGTCGTCATTTTCGACTTTGTGCTGGCGAGGCCTTCTCGACCTTGAAGTACAGTCTCTTCGCTGTCGATTTGGGCTTGCACTTGTGCTTGGCGATGGTGCTGGTGCCGGTGGTCTCCTTGAAGACGAACGTCTTGCTGCACGCCTTACAGGCCGCAAACTCCGTCTTGACGCCCGATACGGTGTTGTGGACTTTACTCATGCCAGATGGCCGACATCCCACGCTTGTTGTCACGGATTTCGAATTCCTTCACGTCCTAGACGGCCTGGAGCTCGCGCTCAATGTCTGCTTCTTGCAACGACATGACTGATGCAGACGATTTGGTCGCCCTGGCCGAACTCCGTGGTCCGCACTTTCAGCAAGTATTAACCTAACCCTTCAGCCTCATGGGAGATTTTGATTGGCTGATGCATGTTCGTTTTTAGACGCTTGGTAAAATTTTGAGGCATTGTCATGGCATTGCTAATATACAACTGGGATTGTCTTTGCATACGCCGTAACCACCCATGCCCACGCCTCCCTGTCACTGCCCAACCACACCCACCCACCGACTGGATCCGCGTACCCATTACCACCCAAAACCCATGGGTATGGGTAATTCATGGGTGGGTATGGGTACCCAGTGCAGGACTCTGGTACAGAGTGGGCATCCAGTGGGTCGTCGCGCACACGCGTCTCATCGCTCTCCACCCCTACTTCCGCCGCAGTCTGCCACTTCTTTGGTCGTGCGAGGCGCTTTTCAATTAATTATTAGTGCCAACATCTTGAGCATGTTGTCAACCTCGTCTTTGCCGACAGCCACTGCATCACCATCAGGCTTGCTGCTAGCGCCGACGATGCGCTTCTCTCTAGAATGAAAGCCAGGCTAGCTCTTTCGTGACTGATTGTCAGAATAGGTGCCGCGCCAGTGCGTCGACGCGTGCTATTTAAGCTTCGGCGGACATAATTTATCACTCTGTGGCCTGAAGGCTAACGCTAACAACGTGAACAATGCATGTAAACCTCACTTTGTAGTACAAATTTTTAGATCCCGAAACGGACATTTGTCCCTGTCATAGCACTGCTTTCTCCGACTCATGACCATATTCTAATATTGTAATATTGTAATATTGTAATATTGTAATGTACTAATTCGAATTTTCTTTTCAATTACGTTTTATTGGGTCCATCTAGCTCAAGCACAGTCCGAATTTCGTCAGGTGAATGCTGAAGCACAACATGCCGATTACTCTCCAGTGCCGACGCTGCTATTTTTTCAAGAATGTAGCCATTTCTTACGTCAACCACGAAGTCGTATATAAATGCATACGTGCCGGCAAGTCTTTCCGCTGTGAGCGTTCGAATCTTATCGGAGAGTGCAGGCTGTGCAAGATGGTCGAGCCGTGGCAATATGAGCGTCATAAGAGCTGCACAGAAGTCGCTTATGACTCGCGTTATTGATGCTCCATCCAAACCTGGCGTGTTTGCTGGTGAAGAAGACCCAGCAACTGCGTCGTTTTGCTGGAATTCCTGAATGCTTTGTAGTATAGTGGTTATTCGACATCGACTCATCACGCGCGTAGCATGCAACTCGCTGAGATCTCGTAGCCAGCGGTCCAAATCGTGGCCAATCTTTGTATACCACTCAGTCACATCAGAAAATCGATAGAGGGGTGCTTGTAGGCAGCTAAAATTGTTAATACGGAACACGAGCGCGTCGACGGGGTCAAGTCCCGTCACGCTACGCTGACACATGAGCTCGAGAGCTGAAAGAATGCCTTCAAACAATGGCGTTAAATCCGCTACTCTCTCGTGCTCAGGCAATAGCGAGGTCTGAAACACTTCAAGCAAAGCCACCAAGCGGTGCGATGTGTAAAGCGTGGTGTGCGTAGCTGCGAGACATGCCGCATAATCTTGGGCTGAGGCTGCGATGGTGTCAACCAGCTGCTGCAATTCGCGACGAAAGGCTTCGTTTGCAGCTTCAAGACAGTAACGAAGTCCGTGTGCGACTTTAGCGTGGGTGACAAGTTCGTCAAGCTTGCGGTGATAAAATGCAAGTAAATGCACTAATTTGTAGATGATGACAATGTCGTGCGTGGAGCATAGAGTCTGTTCGACACGCATTTGTAGCGGTCTCGCTATCTCGTCAAATGCACGTCCTACCATGGACATGCAAATTGTGTCTTTAGTGTCTTCTATAGCCTCTTCAGCACGTGTAGCCATATCGTCTGCTGCCACAACAGCAACTACTGTATCAGTACAAGGGCTAAACTCAACATCTCCATCGAAGAGCACGCGAAAAACTTCGCTCTCAGTCGCAATAGCCTGATGAATCCACGCCAGCATGTCACCGCAATAGCGGACGGGGTCGTGAGCATGCATTTCGATGGGTCGTGGAATTCCATTTGGCCCACCCACCGTCAACGCCACGAGGAAGCGCTGCATAAGTAGCGACCGCCGCGATGTCGTCAGACGTTCCTTGCAGTAGCTAAGCAATAATCACGCCATCAACACAATAAGTGACGAGCTCCAACATTTCATGGACTATATGACAGTACTTGTAAAACTCTGTACGATCGCTTAGCATTGCAATCGCTCGATGCAGCTCGTTGCTAGGCTCTCCATCCACTTGTGCGCACTTTTCTGCTGTCCACTGGTACAGTCGCTCAAAACCAGCTTCCTGGTACTTGCCAACCGTATCCAGTAGCTCTAAACCACAATTGACCTCACCCGTAGCCACAAGCTCTTTGCAGTCTGCTCTTAACTGCAGCACTCGCTCCAATGTGCTAAAGAATGCGTCCATGTCTTCGTCCGCTAGTTGTTCCGCATACAGTGCGTGCACCTCGTCGTCATTTAATTGGTAGCGATTAAGAAAGGACCTTATCTGCTTGCACTCTTTCTGAACCTTGTCCCTAACATACTCAAGACGTTAATATTATATAAAACAAAGAAGATTAATGAAGGTCGAAAAGCCAAACCTCCTAGTCGCCAATGCAGCTGCCTCTGTCTGCACCTGCTGCGTTTCCCTCTTGGTTGTCTCGAAAAACTTATGCATTTGGTCACACTTGACGTCCAGCTGGTCCACCTGGGTGGCCAAATTTGAAAGTTGATCTAAAGTGTGTTCTAATCCGTCCAGAGCCTTTTGTGCTAACCCCAACTGCTGATTATTCAGGCTCGAGCGCAAGTTGCGCCGTAGAGTGGCCAGTGTCGGCGTCTGCGATGCGTCCATCTGCAGCAAGGACGCATTAGACGAAAAATTACTTGCTACGACTATCCGCAGCAGCGCCTTCGTGGTTTCCAGCTCCGCCCGAGAGCCCAGGAGCTTGTGCACGCGAGCTTGTAGTGCCGGGGTTGACATGATCGGAGAGATTCGTACGGACAAATATTTTAATCTAATAGGACTTAGCCAATCAGTCGAATTTCCCACGTACTAAATATTTAGCCACCATGCGTTTTGTACACAAAACGCACACATTGAAGTTATTTGCTTCTGACACAACGTAGCGCTTACACGCACAGACAGACTGCTCAAGACATCTGAAAATATTTACATCTAGCCATTCTCAATGCTGTCTTCTAAGAAGATAAGCTGTGACAGGCTATGGACTAGGTCCGTTATCAGCGCACAATTACCGATACTACGTCGTCAAGGCCGTAAATGGTGCGGCTCACTCGGAAAGCGATCAACAAAAAAGCGGGCGATCTTTGTGTATTTCGTAGTCATAAGCGATCTGCAAGACTTACTTTGCACTGAGTCTAGCAAGCTCTCTGCGCAAGAGTGCTTTCAGCCCCGCATTTATATTAACCATCTTAGGCTCAAATCATTGGCGAGAAATTTACAATGTTCCAGAGTTACATTATGCATTGGCACTGTCTACAGAAATCGAGGATTAGATTAAATCCCAAGGTCCAAATCCCATAGTCACGATACCTTATTGCTTGAGAAACATTCAAGATGTGTTCAGATTTTAACGAAGTGCTATATTCTTGTTAATGACTCAGTTACGTGGCGAATGTACTGAAGATGACCAATGGAAAGATATCAATTGGAATAAGAGATTGGGAAGCTCTAAGGTGATTGCGAAATATGGTCGAGAACCACTAGTAAGGCTAAAAGGACAAGAATTCGTGATAGCTTTCCACCTCTCATGTGCTTCAAATAACAAATACTTCTCATTCACCGACTCCGCTTCGCTCGCCGCCTAAGCTCTATTCGACAACTAAATCTCCAAAAAGCTTTCTCCGCGACTGTGTTACACATACGAATTCACACCATGGCCAAGCGCGTAGCTGAAGCTAAATAGATGAAAGCAGTGCTGTTCAAGCATATTTAGAGTTTCCTGCAGAAGCCGAAAATAAACTGGTCGATTGGGCCATCGGTAGGCATTACGTGGAGTTTTTGGTCAAGCGTCAGGAAAGTATTCGAGAACTGACGACGTCTCTGTTTAATGACGGTCAGATAAGGCTGGGTCAGCGCTGTGACCGTTGTTGTATGGATCGAGACTTAATCTTCACATACTAAACTTCGAAAGCATGACTCAGGCTAACCGAGGCCGACATCGCGCCTTTATTTGTCAGGATTTTTAAGATGCTAGCGAAGTATAAGACCCAAGGTTGTTAGATAAGCTTGCCTCCGAAATAGTGCGTTGTCGCTGTGTGTGGCTCATGCAGCGTGTGAGATTTAGGCATTTTGACACGACTGTCAATCTATGCATGCTAGCAATTTGGTTGTGGCTTTGCTTTTTAGATTTCTGATTTTCATATGAAAGTGACATTCTTACAGTGATGGCAGCATCAGCGAGGCAACTAAAGCGAGCTTTATTAGCACGACGTTCTTTGCTCCGTAACTGTACATCTTTATAAAGCTAGTGTATTTGCCAGGTAAAGTGACCACTTTTGTTGCCTATGAACGGTAGGTGGTAAAGCAGGAAAAAACACGGCTATTTAGCAGGCTTTAAGCTGGCATATTGTGATAAATATGCCGGGTTCTCTTCAGACAGAAAAATCTCTACACTTTAAAAACTAATATGGGTGTGTTTAAATTGCTTGGGCTCTAGTCGCTAGACAAAATAATTATCGTGAAATGCAATGGCACGTCAACTGATGCAAAATGACCAGCTATTAAGACGATTGTACAAAAAGTATTCTTGTACTATCGCCACCTCGCAAGCGATCCCACCTTAGGAAAAGAAAGTGAAGACGAAAAGCAGCTGCTCAAACTAGTTATGATTATCGTGCCCATTAAATGTGCTGTTAAGGAATTTGCTACAGCAGAGAACTTCTTTACAAAAAATGGCGATGACAATGATGACAGCGAGAACTGTAACGGCAATGACTTTAACGAGAAAATGCACAATGTTTTTCAAGAATTGATCTTAATACGTAAAGAGTCAAAGTGCCTGGTATCGATTAATGTGTCAAGCTTTTCCTTTTTGATACATATGCAGGTCGTGCAGCGCAATGAAAACTTTTCTTTGTTATCCCCTTACATTAACACAACCCAATTGATGTCTCGAACATCAATGGACCGATGCATATACTCTGTAACTGGAAAACAAGTACGAAGTTCACTGGTAGCAAGAAATAAAGTTCAGTTGGCATTCGAATTATCATACGTTAATCTAGTTACATATACCCAAGTCAGATTTGCACTCTTAAGGTAGAGCAAAGCATTAATCTACATGGAAAGATCGGTAGACAGCTGGCTCTAAATGAAGACAAGTCGAATACGTTCAGTTTATGGAGTATATGGGTATAGTCATAAAGTTGAAAGGACAACATATCAGCATGGTAAAAAAATTGAGTCGACTATGATGCGAATAAGTCTACTTCAGTGTTACTAAGATAACGATTGCGGGACACGACACTATTGGCTATGCGAGACCTGATCGGCTAAGAGCTATTAGATCATCATGGTCTACTTACGCATAAACTATACACAACACACTCGTGTATAGGACCATTCTGACAAATTAGTTGGATCAGCAGAGTAAAGTGGCGTACAGGCTAAACGGGTAGAAAGTTGATCAAATCCTTTATTATAATTAATTGTTGCACATTACACGTGTCTATCCATAGAAACGATGTGCATTCCTGTAAAAAGAGGCTTTGCATTGACCAATTTTGACGCAGAGACTTTAAAATGAGCAGAAAATTGAAGAAGACCAGTCATGAGCATCTAAAGTACGACAACGTTTTTGTAGATCTCTCCAGATAGTCGTAATTCCTGTTGCGGCAAGTATTTTTATTCACACAGACGCTGTACGCTGCGTTTACGAATGGTCACGTCGGTCCGATTAAAATTTGGCTTGACGACGCCATTTCCTCGATCAACTTCATAAGCAGTCGATTCCCGTGAAAAAGGCGTGATTAGTCAAGGCACAAAGGGCAACTTATAACATGCACGATAGTCACCTAGTCGGCTACGTACCTAGCGTCTCGTCCGTAAACCTCCATTCACTGAAGCCTTTCAACGTAAGTCCCGCCAATATGAAAAGTACCGATTCAACCAGCACCAGCAAAGCCATTACCACTCCCCACACAAGTCAAGTTTAAACTTTCAGCAACCCTACGGATATTGTTGACTTCAGCCATTCGGGGTGCTGTGTGCGATCGGGGCCTCGTAGATTAAAGAAAGTTACTTTGTCACAGCCCAATAGCACTTGCACCCTATATAGCACCCGAGATTTTATGACTGCTCCTCTGCAACGAGAGAGTAGCATACCAGATTACGGCAAGGTACTAAACAGACTGAATTTTTTTCGGCTAGTGTAACAATCTCCAAGATGAGATAAGTATTTCTCATATTTTTGGCTAATTGTTGAAATTTCACCCGTTTTCATTATAGTAAAAAGGAAACATAGGTTTCATATATTAGCCGTTTTTTATCAAATTATGCTTATTCATAGCTTTATTATTTTTGCGTTTTTTAAACATTAATTTTTTCTTCTTCTAATTTCAATTCAATCAATTTGCTTTTTAAGACTTCGAATACAGATGGGTGATAAATATGACAATTGTCGAGTCCTACATGAAGAGGACTTAACGCAATCAACACGCTTCCAGACACATTCCTTAAGACCAGTAATCTCGGTTGAGGCGTCTTCGATATAAAATTGAAGCCGTCTGTGTTTGTGCGGCTGCTAAGGTGGATGCCCCGCTTAAACCAAAGTCACTTACAGTGAGTGTGGAAATTCATAGGACTAGGATGTAGAAAAGCCAATATGGTCATCAATGCTTCGATACAAGGATAGCAACAGAACGCGTAATTGTCAATTTTGAAACTCTCATGCGATCACGCGAGTAGATGCTAACGTCCGATAGCTCAAAGGAGGCAAAGCTCCTCTTTAAAGTTATTTGAAGCTTGGATTCCATACCATAAAGGTACGTATCCGCGTAAGGTCACGTTTTCTCGTGCTTGTCAAGACAAGTATAGATTTGTGGCCGTCATGTTTTGTATGATCGGCACTCTCTTCATGAAGTTGGATGAGGGTAACAACATTATAGACAAGCCGCCTTCATGGATAGCTCAAATGGAATTAAATCGCGTACATCCGATCTAGTACGATACCGTTGAAAGCATGTAAGCCCTATAAGCTTATATAGGGTCGTAAGAATGTTGCCTGCTCATAATTTTGACGATGCACTTGGTGCGGACGACGATACAATTGACATATCTTGGGTCTGTATTTTAAAAGGAGGCTTAAGTTTCATTAAGCTTGTTGTGCGGCCTTTACACAGCGGCATGATGGATGGGAAGCTTAGTTGAAATTTTGACTTTTATGTACTTAAGAAGCTCGAAATTCAATCAACAGAAGTGTAACAAGGCTACACACCCAATGTTGCAAACTATCATAGTGTGTGGCATAAGTCGCGCAACGTTTCAACGCGGTCGATTAGGCCCTATTTAATGCGCATGCGTAAAGATTACTATAATAAATAGTAGACGTAACACATCTACTTATTCCAAAACGTTTTTCGGTAAACCTGAGTAAAATTCAGTTTACAATATAAAATGAAAGAGCTACTTGAGTCTAAATGTTAAGACTTATACTGACTTGTGAAGATAGGGAGATAGCAATCTGTGACTCGTATTGGCTCCAAGTATAGAGTAATATATTGAGGCCTGGTCTCACGCTTTCTCGAAGCAAAGAACTACGGCAGACTTGCTGCAGAGTCGGTCAATGCATTAAGTTTTGGAATGTCAAAGATGTTAAATGGCACGAAAATACTAAGTAGTGCACCTCACACATCATTTGCTGCATGTCATGAGTGGTATGGCTGTATTTACATCCAGTCAGCATCCTTAAGCCCCCAGTGCTACGCGTATAGATGCACGTATCTGATTGAGCACTGCTCGTTATGAACAGCGCTCGCTGTATGTGTGGCGAAGCATAGACGACTAGAGGTCAAGGTACTCGAAGCTCTACCCTCCTAAATAACGTGGAGTAGCACAAATTTTTAGGCGAGTATGTAACGAGAAGTGATCTAACGGACGTCAAGCTAGACACTTATGCGCCGATTTACTATTGTGTCGACACAAAAGACACGAAAAGTAATTTAAAACGACAATTTCGCAAGAGTGGACGGCGACACGTGGTGCAGCGTTTCTTGTTCCCGACAAAAACGATATAAGGATGTAACGGCGAATTCCGTACAAAGGGTATACTGTCACGGTTTAAAGCAAATTAAGCCTGGACTCTAATTGCTGCTACAATACTTGCTTGTACATAAACGTTCTTTAGGGCAGAGATAAAAGCAAAAATATATTCATACGACCTGAAGATGATATCAACTTCCCATCGTTGTTGAATGAAGCCGATTTTAAAAGATTCAAGGAATCCAATTTATTTCATGACTTTATAGTGTACGTCATATAATCGACATGGTTTTATGATCGACTGCCATCGTAGTTTAATGAACAAAGTGACGCCATTGGCGTAAAGGACGAACCGAGAATGGCTTGGAATAAGAATGTTTCGGTTCCACTTCGACATATTGTGTCGAATACTTAAAGTGCAAGTGTTGCATCGTACACGCATGTAACAAGCTAAATACGGCCACTACTGCTGTACAAACGCCGACTTAGTTTCTGGATAGAATGTGTACTTAAGTAACATGGCCGAGTGAGTTATGTACATCGCACTCAACTTAGATGACAGGTGTCACCAGCTGGTCGCACAAGAGAGTGACCTTTTCTTGACTATACATCAAGAGGAATTACTGGTCATGCACTTACGCGCCTGCGATCTGATGACACAAGCTTTTAAGCTTCACAGGGCGTATGCGATGACATTCTTTGATGATATTTCTCATCAATGGGCGCATAAACCACAGAGAGACGGACGCGAAAATTACATTGCCAACAGCGAGCGTTGCTTGAGTTTGTACACGTTCTTCCATACAGCAAAGCAAAACAAAACAGCTCAGTAACATACAAATTAACTTTTCGCTATTGCACCCTTGACAAGCACAAGATCTTACCAAGATCAACGACACTTTAAAATGTCTGGTTTCATTATGGTACGGATCCTTAAGAAAGTCGCCTGACCTCACTGACTTTATAGTGCAAATTATTCAGGTGACTACTCAATTTCCTTTTAAAAGATAGGAAATGAGTTTAGAAAACTTAGATCAGGGCGATTTGACAAAGTCAAGAAAAACCTGAAACATATGCTGGTCCTGGCCTTACCCTATCCAAACGACTTTTTTATTTCGTCAGGACCGTCATATTCTGCTACTGGCGCTTAAATGCTTCAAGCAGACGCCGAATGAAGACATCAAGGGATATGGCTTGCATTTATCGCGCAAGGCTGACGAGAAGGACAATACTTATTCGATACAGAGCAATTTGCGACGAAGTGTACTCTCTCAATATAAGTGCTCACCTGTAAGCTAAAACATCGTCAAGCTTGTGAGCGTAATTACGCTACAAACAATTCATTGGTGTTCATTTTTGCAATTGGGTTGCCAAACACATCATTAGGCAGCATTAATTTCGAGATCTTTGCAGGTCAGTGTTGTATAGTGGCACGCGAGTGCTGGACCGGATATTTTGGACTGAAACCTCGATTTACGGGCTCGTCTTGGAATAACGCTTTTAAGATACATGAAATTAGGCGATACGTACGAGAGACAATGGTTTAAAGCCATGACATTTTTCAAAATGTGATTGAAAACATAGTTTACATTAGAAACTTGGTATTATTAGATATATACTTATGCATGCTTTGCTGTCTTTTAAGAAAACCGTACCCTCGTTTCGTTAAATCGTCGAAGTCATAGCCGAAAGAAGGGTAGCGTGTACACTTAAGATTACTAAAGCTCTAGTGGTCTACAAAAGCTACTCAAGCCGTTTTACGATCCGGCCCAGGTAAACTGACGAGTGTTAGAGCGGTGTCGTATGTCGGTAAACGCGTCTAAGGACTGTTTATCAGCTCAATAAATAATAAACTCTAGCATGATTTTCCACAACCGCTATCTGGAAAGACGCAAATCGTACATTTTCTTCTGTGGAACAATGCAACTACGCGCTCGGAGCTCGAGAAGTGGCCGTGCAACGGCTGGTAATGCAAAGCTGTGGAACCCAATCCATGTTTGCTGTAGACAGTCGATGCCACCAGCGTTACTTGTGGTTTTGTCCACCAGACGCCAGTCGTAAGCGACACCAGTAGAGAGAAAATATTGCGCTATATAATGTTAAGTAGCTCATCTCTTCCTCTTCTTATACAAAGACAAAGAGTCTTTATCACTTGGACATCCTTCCCACGCGACGTCATGGCCAGTGCAATCCCATTATATCATAACGTGAAGGGCATTTTTGCTCTGAGAGCTCTTGGAAGTTCGAAAATTCTCTTTGGTAGGATTGTTGTGACGTCGTAGATGCTTTTGAATATGATGATTAGCGTAGCGAGCCTGCCACACGAGAGAAGTATTTATTCCAATTTCTCTTGCAGATGCGGACCGCTAGAAGCAACGCACTCATAATTCGCTTGCTGATGCGAACAGCAGACAGAAATTCAAAGAATCAGGCTAAACGTGTAATTAGAGACAGATGCTCAAAGTTTCGAGATTGCATTGCATCTACAAACGATGCACACAAAGCGTTGATTCGCCTTGGAGATGAGGACGCTACTTCATGCTTTTGTAAATGGTGGAAGATTCAATAAATCGATGTTCTGGCCGTTTGTAAAGTTTCATAACTTTCTTTTTACTAGAGACGATCTGTTTCCTTCCATTTAAAAAAAGAGTTTCTTTTGTTTATTTTGGGCGGTAGCTATCGCATCGCTTGCCCTCCTGATTATGTTTCGTCAGCTAAATGCAATGTCTGCTTCCTAAAGAAAAATCAAATAAGGCACGTGGGAGAAAAAGTTCCGAGCCTCTATTCCATCTATCTTAAAAGATTTCGTTTTTTGCTAGCGGTTTGAAAATTTCAGGGTGTTAAGAATTTTTTCAAAAAATGTGAAGCCCGTAAGCGAAGTGAAGTGCATTTTCAAGTGCAAATGCGATCACTAATACCTTATCGACCCACGTGTGTGAAGTATTAGCTCACATATTTGAGCTAGCATATCCTGAAAGCTTTGTACCCGTACTCGACCTGATCTTTAAGGCAAGTAAGGCTGGCTACACGGCGGATGGTAGAGCCCATATTATTCACCGTATTAAGAAGAGCGATAATTGTAAGGTTAAGCGGCTGTCCAAGTCAAATTCGAATTGCAGATGATGCGCAAATGTGCAAAGATGCAGTTCGGACATCCAGCTCTCAGACGCGCAGCGGTCGGTTTATCTTTGTACACGATCATAGGCGTCCGTTTCTTACTCAAAACCCTTATTGGTTCAGGGAATTTCTGAAGAAGCTGCGGCCTGACTGCCAGAGCCGATCGCGGAAGCAACTTTCAGCGCATACGTTCGTATAAGCTACAGCTTTTTAAATAATAGAACCCGGCTGAGGCAGAAACGGCCTCTTCCGAATCCTTAACCACTAAAATTAGCTGCTTCATCGCAAAGCAAATGTTTTTACATGAGCGCCGAGATCTTTTTGTGAGGTGGAATAGCCATCTTGCAGCACAATGATGAACAGCTCAGCCACAATTAAGATAGGCTGCTGCGATTTTAAATCAGGAGCATCGCGATTGGTATAGGAACTATGATCATTTGATTGAACGTTAGGGTATGAAAGGAGTGACTCTTTACCTGCGCTGGATGCTTATGCTTTCGTAGCCTGTCTTGGCATCAAGACGAAACTAAAACAACTCAGAGGCGCATTGTCTCTGACCAACAAAACGAGCAAATTGCACTCTAGCTCATGGACGCTAAGTATTTGTTCAGAGTGACTAAGTTCCGGGTTGTTTTTCCCTAAACATTTACCCTTTCTTACCGAATTGCGTGCGTGAAAGGACTGAAGGATAGTCCTGTACCGAGTTCAGGCCGCCCTTATTTTCAGGCTACCGCATTAAATAAAGCTTTAAGCCGAATCTGGTACAGTGTTAAAAGCACGAGCGTAGCCTATGTAAGATTTCACTGTAAACGACTTATTCTGGGCCATTTTTCTCTCTAAGTGTCATATATAGAGTGGCCTCCAGAAATCTCTCATGGCGCACGAAGCAGATAAACATACTGCTTTGATCCAGAGAATGGATTGTCGCGGAGCCTCGGTACCCGGAGGAAGTCGAGTTGCATGGCCCCTCGCTCACTGAGTAAACGCTACACCATCCGGTATCGGAAATTATCATCTCTAACCTCGCCTTCCTCTTCATTTCGGTCTAAATAATAGCAGCAAAAGATTTCCGGATAGTCGCCATGGTGAAATGGAAGGCTTATCCAAAGTCTTCTCTGCTTAGCTGAGCGGGTCTATAACGGGTCTGTATTGCCGTCAGATGTTTTAGGCCGCACACGCGTTACACTAATGTTTTTAAGGTGTCAGTTCTGACCCGTCACCTACAGCACAGGTGCAGCCTTTGTGGCCGACGCAGCTTAAGTTGTAGGTACAGCCTTTCGCATTGATGCAGGAGCCGATTTTGATGTAGAAGTAAATTTGGACTTCGATCCTAATAAATGTACTCCAAGTCTAGTAAAGAAATGTAACGATATAACTCCACGACTGACAGAAGAACTTTCAAGCAACAAGCTACTGATCACGCATCATTTGCTGAAGCCAACACCACACCCACTCAACAAGAGTCAAAAGTTGATTCTGTTTACCTCGGTCGTGTAACATAATGCTTCTCAGATTTAGTCCTTTTAGTGATTGTTACATCGCAAAATTTTGGCAATGTAAAAACTCTCTAGTGTCCGAATTTAATAGAGGTTAGGTGACGGCTTTCCGCACGATTTTCATTACCTCGCTCTATTACGCAATTGTCGGGGAAAACGGTCTAGCTGATAAGTGCTTAGCACGTCTTCGCTTTTACTGTTGTGCAAGTGAGCATGAAGATATTGCTGGTGCTCGCGGTGGTGTCAGACTTTTTTCTATTGGTGCGTGCAGCTGTGAGTTGTGTAGAGTGTGGTGGAAAAACTTGCATGCTAGATGGTTCCGGGACAGTTGTGACAGGTGGAGCGACATCTCTAATTGTCAAGTTCTGCAACTTCGACAACACTAAGGCTAGCACGTATGCTTTAGAATTTGGCGTGTCGTTCCCTCAAAGCTGCGATATCGATAATAAAACAATACCTCAGCTCGCATCACTGGTGGCGGTCGAGGGCTGTACGCCTGATTCCTGCGCAGTAACTGTATCCTTCAAGTCGGCTTTGGATTGGGCCATCGCCCTGCAGAACAATAAAGTCAGCAACACATTAACGGCGCAACTCACGGCCGGTGGGAGTAGCGAGACCGTGACCATTGCTACCTTTGTGCCGACAGTGGCCGCAGAAATGAAGAGCGGAACGACCAGCGTCTCGGTGTGTGCCACTGAATTAAATGTCAGTGGCTTGAGATTCTCGTCCGTCGCAAGTTGCAACGTGGCTGAAGTGTGTAGAGGCGCAACCGCTGACACGGTGTGCACGACAGAGCTGATGAATGGTGCGCACGTGTCTGATGTCAGCTGCAGCGGCGAGGCTTGCACGGGCAAAGTAGCGCTGGACCAATCACTTCCCTGTGACGGCAGCACGGGGCCAGCCTCATCACTGATTGTGGGCGTTACAGTAGCGAGCAGTACCCACTCAAACTATGTGAGTATTGGTAGCATGACAGCCCCAAATTTTACGATCGCAGATGCCACGGGATTGGACCCAAAGAGCTCGGAACTCGTGCTTACGACTGACACATTTTGTGCTGTGTCGGGTATCCAGTTAAATGTTACAGTTGGAACGGATGATCTTGATAGTGAGGTAGTGAAAGTGAGTGGTGTTAACTCGACGACAAGTGGAACAGTTGTCGTTAAGCTTGCCCACCCGCTAAGCAGCGGTCTATCGGGCGAGAACATTCAGCTGGCGCTCTCACAGTGCCGCGTGTCGACCACTGGCTCGTTCTTGGTTGGATCTAACTCGGACACTTCGACTTCCCAAGCATCAGATTTAGTGGGAACGTCACAAGACAACGTTGCTGCGGGCTCGAGAAGTTCCGTATCAACCCAAGAGGCAGACGCTGACTCAGGTTTATCTGGAGGCATCATTGTGGCCATTATTATCGCGTCGGTAGCGATCGCAGGCTTTGTATTTGAGTATGTTTATCATACGAAACGACAGCCAAAATCGCTGGCCGATGATTCATCCACTACTTAACTTACAGCGCACTGTGAGGCGTGATCATCCCGTGTCGCGAGGATATGCACAACCGACTGGTATAAGATGTATTACACAATGTTGGGCGGTAATAAAGTTTCTGTGGCTCTGTTTATATAATGGCACTAGTAAGGAGAACCATCACAATGAAAAAATCTTTTTCTTAGTGTTGTTTGCGGGCTTCTCGAATCTTCTTGGACCGCACCATGGCCAGCTTTTTCTTAAGACTAAAGCGAGTAGGCGCAGAAAGAGTGTGGCTTTCAAGCTGTTGCTCCAGGTGTTCAATTTGCTTCGACAAGTGCGACAACTCACTTTCGATGGCAGCATTTTCGGTCGGATGATGCTTGATTACTGCGTTAACAATAGCAGTGACGGAAGCAAATTCGCGATCTTGAACAGTGACAGTGCCTTGAGCCGCGTACGTATCGTGTAAAAGGCGTAAAGTCACGGTGTTTCCTCCTTTGCTATGACTTGAGGCCCCAAATGTACGTGATTGCCCCAACTCACTATTGCAAGACATCGTTGGCGAAAGTGGGGATGAAAGTGCAGCGTTCGTTGGAAGTTTATTCCTCAAATACGCCAAGATTTCAGCGCTTCCTTTGGCGATTACTCCGCCTCGTACTGTACGCTGGGGGTTGCCATTCATGTAAATGGCGCGAAGATGAGGACATAAACTAAGCTCGCAAGGCACTTTGGTCAAATTGTTGTTCTCAAATGAAAGCGATGTGAGCAGTGGAGCGTCGAAGATTCGCCCAAGAGACCGCAACTTGTTGTCCGAGATGCTGACCACACTTACATTCGTGAGTTGCGACCATGGAAAGCGATCCAAAGACTCAATTAAGTTGAAACATAGCAGCAGAGTTTCTAACGATCGGAGCTGACCAATCTCGACAGGTAAGTACGAGATACTGTTGCTTCGTAAATCCAATTCTTTCAACGAACCCACTAATGCTGTTGAACATTTTAGAAATTCACTGATAGTCTCAGCTGTCAGGCGGTTCTTTCGCAGACGCAGCTGTTCGAGGTGAGGCAACGCAGCGATAGATGGATGGAGGGCCTTCAGCTCATTCTCCTCGACAGTCAAAGTCTTCAATTCAGTTACCGAGTATTCAACATGACATTAGTTGGTCAACAAGAAAATCCCGGCAAATATTTAAAGCACCAAACCTTCAGAGACATTAATCCGCCAACCGCTGCCGGAAGGAGCCGTAAGTGGTTTAGTGAAAGGTCCAAGTGGAGCAGCGTCGAGCCAAAGTTGAATGACCCCTGGCTCACCAAATCTGACGGCAAAATACTCAAAGAGCCATTTGTCAGAGCCAATTTTCTAGACGCTGCAGCCTCTCGGAATTGAGCCGTGTAGTCCACAGAAAGCAATTCATCATCGCCAGCCTCGCTGTTGCCTTTCAAGACCAAGCGCTCCTGATTCATCTGTAGTTCATCTCGCTCTCTTCCAAATGCATCAATTTCAACAGGAGCTCCTCGCGTCCGCAAATACTTTTTGAGAGACTCGCATCCATTGCTGATTACTGATCGACGTATAGACCGAAGGGGATTACCATCCACGATAAAGTGATTGAGGTGCTTAAGGTAGCCAAGACCTGGTGGCAAATTTGACAGGTCATTGTTTGCCACATCTAAAGTTTTGAGGCGATATAAACAAGCAATGCTGACAGGCAATTCTGTCAATTTGTTGTCACGCATGTCCAACACGGTAATGGAGTCCTTCACGCGTAAAATGGATAGATCATCGATACTCGCGAGCTTATTGTTACCGAAAAAGATTTGGTCTAGAGCTGCGGCTTCTGGTAGCTGAGGAAAAACTCTAAGTCTATTTTGTCGTAAGTCCAAGAATTTCAGCAGGATTAATGTCGAGAGTTTGTCGTCGGTAGATTCCAGTCGATTCTTCTTGAGATTAAGATTTTGCACTCTTTCGAGCCCTCCAAATGAGGTGGGCAATGAAGTCAATTGATTCGTGTGTGCATTTAAAACGTGCAGTTTACGAAGATTACCAATCTCCTTTGGCAGAGTTGTTAGTGCGTTTCCATCGATATGTAGCGCCTCTAAATTGCACAGAAGAGCAATTGAGTCTGGAACTCGACCGAGTTTGTTGCCGGATAAATTGAGCTCCCTCAAATTAGTCAATGTCCCAAATCTTTCAGAGAGGTCTCGCTCAAGCTGGTTACTATGAGTAAACGCCCAGATAAGTAACCAATATAAAATTAGTAGGAATTGCCAACTGCTACTTACCAACTCAGATCAAGATAAGTAAGTGTCTTGAGCTCAAACAATCCTTCAGGTAGAACTTGAAGCGCATTCTTGGCCAATTTAATCGATGTGACAGATGTTAAGCCACTGATTTCGTCTGATACGGAGGAAATGTCGTTGTGACTTAAGTCAATCTTAACCAGATCGACGCATTCCCATTTTTTCTCGTCCTAGCAATTGAGTAAAATCGAGTAAGTTTCGTCATGACGAAAACTACCGGATTAAAGGTTTCGAGACCTCTTCCAAGTGTTCCTCTAGGTGATATACTTGTGGTGGGAGCTCGAAAAGGTTTTTTGCTGGTAGGCTCAGGACACCGGTCCGTCGAGCTGCACGAAGAGCCCGAGCAATATGGTTCTTTGCAGGAGCAAGCACGACATCCTTTTGCCAAAGTTGCTCTTGCATATTTCGCCTTTTCATCATAATCAGATAACGAAGCGACGCGACGCGACGCGACTCAAACCTTCGATTTTGTCTAGCTTATCCGACAGGTAATTTCATTTTTTAAGCCCGATTTGTAATGCTTGAAACCGCAGCCTGAGAAAGTTCGTCAAGATAGTTCGTCTTCTGCGCCTACCGGTTTCTATTGGTAATGGTGCGGTATTGTAATTTCTATCTTTCGAGTAGCAGCTTATACCGACCATTGTAGATTCGTGAAAGAATTGTACTGGTCTTCAAAAAACTTTTGATCGAATACTTCGGACTGGGGACGGCAAACGTTTGATTAGCGGAAGATGTCAAATATTTTTGTCCGAAGACGCGTTCAGCGTTACCACATGATATTACCTGGTTCCAGCATACAAAATTTTTCCTTGAACATTGTGCTATCCGTGCTGCATTCTTCATGCAAAAAAAAGATACGAATAAAGGGTGAAAAAGTAAGCTTCTCATTCCAAGGCGACATTTTGTGACGGGGTCTCACAGCACTTTGAAATTTTTACAAGCCGCATGCTTACAAGCTGGTCTTGACCTTTCTTGAGGGGGGCATCCACCATTGGTGTCGAAGTTGATGGGCCCCAGTTGACCATGGGTATTGGGTCTTGTTCAATTTGACAGAGGGCGACCAGCGCGCGCAGAATGAGTATTTTAACGAGCGGCTGAGGCTTTATCTGACGACATAGCGTAATTACGCTAAGACCCCGAGTGGTATTTGGATACAGTGAGCTTGGCCTGTGTCTAAAAAAGTTATCGATTCTGACTCTCAAGAATGCACTTGGTGCTAGTCGAATTATTTGAGGGCTTTGTTCTGAAAGGAGTTTTACAGTTTGTTGTGCGGCCTTTTCTAAAGCAACAAAAGTGACCGAAGGCTCAAACTATTTTTTTCGACCTAAATGGACTCATGGCGGCTACGGTCCAGTCTAAAACGTTCAGTGTGCGTTCCACTAGTAGGTGGTACCAGACATGAGTTACGTGATGTTTCGAACACCAATAAATAGCAGGACATGTTAGTGGGGAGGTAGCAGGGAAGCAGGACATGGTCTGGTGACCAGTGCTAAGTGTGTATTGGCAGGAATTACTATGCTAAACGGCAATTGTAGTACTTACTCCCCAGAGATCTATTCAATTTTCCGAATATTTTTTGGATAGCAAATTTCAGTATAGGAGCAGCAATGAGTCTTGGTGATCGAGATAGGTGTACTTTTAAGGCGGTTTTGCTAAGCGTAAACAGTCTCACTAGACCAAATCTAAATACTTCAGCTTTCTTGTACTACTTTTGTAGTCAGGAAGATAGGGATCTACGACTCATATTGGCTGTTAGTATAGAGCATATGTCAGAGAATTGGACTCTCACTTTCTCAAACAATAGTTACGGCAGTTTTAATGCAGATTTAAGGCAGCTTGACCGCGCTTCTTTCACTTTGAGCGCTGGAAATGGTTAAATGCGCTAATTGTCACAACAGAGATCGGTGCAGCAATCACTTTGAAGGAGTGTTGCCTTTTAAAAGTAGTCGTGGCAGCATATCGCAGCCCCACCCACGTTCAAGTCAGTCAAAAAACGCTTGATTGGTCAAGGACCTCGCAGTGCAATCGCATGAAATCTTCAACGGTGGATGTAACTGGCGGTCGAGTTGAGACATTTGACATGAGTGTAGAAAAGTAATTGATACTTTCCGAATAGAAGACGTGACGATGTTTGTTACCAATGTCAAAGACGCTAAGATTGACATTTTAGTAGCAAGTACCACAAGAAAGTAGCACAAAGTTGGAAGACGCTGTATTCAAGAGCATCGACCGTGCACCGCAATTCAACAATAAGGCAGTCCCGAAGAGGACAAACGATTCGGGCCCTCGTCTCGCCCGAGGACTTTGAACAGTAAAAAATGCGCAGAAAAATGCTAGTCACCAGTCGCCATATAATTAAGATTTTATGGTGAGTCTATGGTTGATACATATCATGGAGAGTTAGCCTATGAAAGCTTAACAGCCCCAGCGGGTAATAGCAAACGTAATAGACTTTTAATTGTGCACGATTGTGAACGGAATAATGAAAGCTAATATCACTTTTGTGAGGACTTCGACTTATCGCTAAACAAATGCGATCGACCTCAATTAACATTGGGAATGAAATGTTTAATCGAGAATTGATGTTTGGCGAGATTGGTAGGCTATAGTCTATAAGTAGAAACGGATCGAAAAGGTTCAATCGACAGGATAGTCGATGATTTGACTTAATCGAGTGGGTCTAGTCATTTCGATAAGCATCCAGGAGGACAGTGTGATCTGCACATAGTAAACTCGTGGGAATGTTAGTGTAGTGGTTGGGTCGGTGACTTGATAACCCTCATAGCTTCAAGTGTAACAAAAGCACAATTTTAGAGCATGATGCGAGCTGCAAAGCGAGGTCCGAACGACTACGCACGTGCGCTCAAATGCATAATTTGCTTACAAACAAGATCATCCTTGATTTGCTGATGAAAAGATCGGCAATTGCTTAAATGTTCTTATACACTTTCGAGATCAGTCACCGTCTCACCATTTGCACTAATTGAATCGGATGTGACCACTGTCTTATCTGTCTAGCTTTTTCGTATCATTGCAAAGCTTATTCCCTTGTTTTAGTTGTTTCTTGCTGTTCTCAAAGCAAACGTACTCAAAGATGAATCTAAGTAAAGTTACACTTCATGGCGTCACATTTATCGTCAAACACCCCCCTAACACTCTCCCGGTTCTCCGACAGCCGGCAATCCGCCTATTCTATGCCTTCATTTAGGCTATAAGGTCGAATCACTTTTGAACACTTAAGCATATAAGTCGGTTCCCAGATGCGTCATCTTTCGGTCTCAAGGATTAAATCATATTCTTACAAGCAATCATTAGAGTACTTAAAGTTCCGTATACTTTGCATCAAAGAGATTGGTAGTAAACGGGCTTGAATTTGTACTCGCACAAATTGTCACCACGACAGGTACATGTCATGCCCTTGTAAATATTGTAGATGACTAAGATACCATTATCTTCTGCTTGATGCCCACTGTTATTATATGCTTCTAATCATTTCAATTGCGTCAAAACTAGCGCACTCGACAGGTATCCTCGTTTGCAATTACGCTCCGGTCAGCTATGACCATGTCACGAAAGAAATGGGTACTTTATGAGGCGTGACGATTTGTTTTCTTTAAATGTTCACAAAAATAACTTCGGGTAGCCACTGCCTCCCTGTCACTTTCATTTGCAAAAATTCGGCTGCGCTACAATAAGTATCGCGTCCTCGCGTCGCAAGAACCCTTGAACACGACCTTTTTAATTTGCAGCCCACGTTGACCATCAATCCGTCAAGTTTGCATCCGTGCCACGTTTACCAGTGGCTGCCTACAAGAAAAGCTACAATACATGGGTTATAGAGACTTAAGCTACCGGAGACCAAGCGTTAGGACTAATATTTTTTTTGCACGGAATGCAGGCCAATTTTAGGATCAAATTTCGTACACCTCGCTACACAATGGAGCTATTTTGGTCAGTGGGGCGTCTAGCCCACCCAGCTCTTACACCTAGTCGGGTGCGGGTTGATACTGTTGAGTGGGATTGCTCGTCGGCTCTAGTTACCTTTGCTTCGACTGCCTTACTTCAAGTCAGTGAGTATTGAACCGGGTACCTCCCGGTTCTGGGTCGAGCGGCTGACCAGGGTGGGCTATAAATCATCACAACCTGATGGGTTCTAGAGATTAAAGTTACCCGAACCCACGCGCTAGGACTAAGCTGTCTCTAGCACGGGATGCTGGTAGCTATCCGACCTATTTTGGGACAGGGTTCCGTGTCCTTCGTTACACTATGTTTTTTTTTCGGTCAGTGGGGCGTCAGCCCACTCAAATCTTTCATTACTCAACTGGTCGCGAGTTGGAAGGGCAGTCACACTTTCGGATGTGACTGCTCCTCCACTCTTGTGACCTACCTCCGGACGTCCGCATTCGGATCCTATAGGTATTGAACCAGGTTACTTCTCGGTTTGATCCAAACACTCGAGCCGCAGGGTCGGTTCAGAATCAGCTCTAGACCAGATGCTGAGCGGTGAGGTAAGATTTGTCTCCTCTTGTAATCTTTACCTGTCATAAATTCGGGGTGCAGGATCATCATTATGTTTACTGATCCACTGACGTGACATGGGTGAAGTTTGTCATTTTTATATCTTGTCGACGGTCAAATTTTAAACAGCTCAATTATACTCAGCCTTTCTCAAAATGCTTGATGTTGCTCACCTGCCACCTCTCCTCGATTTTTGAGCGGTCAGCCACCAGGTCACTTGTCTGCTTAGCTACTTCTCGAAGGTATCAACGACATGTTTGGTTTTGCAGCAGCATGACCGTTTCCTGATCGCCACAGCCTTTCAGATGGTGAGCTTTTAGCTCAAAGCTCGCTAGCTCAATCACGGTCACGTACGACAGTATTTAACGCGACTTAGAAAATCCGTTGGGATGCTTAATGTCATTGACTCAAAGCCAGAATTTGCTCAAAACTGGTACTGTTTACCGTTTCGGAAAAAAATATTTCTTGTTTTTAATCCCACCATCATCATTACATATTTATCGTCCATACAGGCTTTACGCCGTCTACATTACTGTCCTTAATGTCCAGGTTAAGTGCTATGAAGACTTCGTCTTCCATTGAGCTCCAATGACCTTGTTGAAATGTAATTAATAAGTGCTAGATCCTCTATCTTGCTGTCTCCATTGGAGCAAACACACGCGGAGTACTAAAAGCATCCAACGCTAACGGTTATCGTTGAATTTTGGCTACACGTTCGTACAAACTCATCCCTTGGAACATAAAGTTATTGAGAAAGAAGGTAGGACTCAAATGTACTCTGGTATTAAGGCTCTTGCCCAAGAGCGTTTTGAAGCAAAGCCAAGTCCACGTTTTAACAAATTCCTATCATTCATTTAATTATGTCTGCTCCACTACGTGCTCTACATGACAGAGCCACTAGCTTGATCGTTCAAGAAGTGTCTTTCTTCTCGGCCATTCGCTATCGTCACTGAAGACACCAGCTCCTGCGCGACCAAATATCATGGTCAAGATTGCTCTCGAAGTTGTTCCTGGCGGTCAGACTGCGGCTTCATCGAAGTTGTCTGAAACCTTCGAGTCCCTTGATAAAAAGATGGACTCCTTAGCCGTGTGACCAATGAGCCCAGCAGTCGGATCGACCGCTACGCGTCTTAGCCCGCGGTTCTCAAACCACGCCAGGAAATTGCTTCCCTTTGATGAAAGACCCAGGCTTGTTCGAATGCTCAAATCGCACATCTTACGAAGCACGTCAATCTGAATGCGAAAGCATCGTTCTACGGAGGTTCTAAGGGCATCTTAATCCTTAAAGACCGTTGAAATGGACGCCGTACCGCACCAATAATTACTTGCTTGTCCGCAAATTTTTCGGCTTGTGTTTGAACCATTGGCAACGAGCTTCATGCCGTCGTTAATGTTTTTGCCTTAAGATATAGCGGGCTAATAATGCATCGACTTTTATTCGGCTAATTTTAAAGAGGACTGAGAGATTAAAGCTAAAACGATCATTGAAGCTTCGATCACAATTTATTTGCGCAATCAATCCTGCAGCGAATTTTATTTATGTCCATCTGCTTAGCCCTTGCATCTCATCGCTCTCACTGTAAAAAATATACCGCCAATACATTGGGTCGCCAAATTGATCTAAACTCGAAATGGCATGATGAAGTGACGTACCATCGTTCACCAACTGCTTATTTGACTAATCCTCATACATCCTCAAACTCTTTGCTTGAGCAACACAAAGATTTCGCGCAACTTATGGTCTCTTTTTTCACGCGCAATGAGGTCGTGGAAACATCTGGGTCCTTACTCTGCTCATCTTATTAATTTTCGTGGCCCCATTTCCTTGAGCGCTTAAACGAAACTGTTGGTACACAAGGCATAAAGCTCGACGTTGACGTTTAGGTGTGCCTGCTTCTTTTCACTGCCTTTCTCGTTATTATAGGTCTTTAGTAGTTGCTGGCACGTTCTGCACGCTCGGTATATGCTAAGTACGAGCATCATAAAATGCTCAGTGGAAGCCCTGGCCATACCCTCATATGATGGGTGGGAAAGGCGTGGACATAGGTGATGGGGACAGCGTATGCAATAAAATCCCAGTGGAGGACTAAAACATTCTTTGTAGTCCATACTCATGACGTCGCGCGTCAGCCTCCGCGATGCGATGCGAGGCTCGAGGAGGAATTTTTCTGTTCTCCAAAGGTCCTCTATGGCGTGCACGATGCGACAGGCGCGTCAGTCGGGTACCTTGAATTTGACGTCACGAAACTTTCGCGTGTTTCCAGACGAGATTTTTCGGCTTTACGATGAGCTGGACAAAGACGAAAGAAGCTGGGAATGCGCAGTGCTCACAAAGTTGGATCTAAGGTCAGACGTAAGAACTAAATTACAATATGCTGTTGGTACATTTGCCTGACGTCATTATTGACAGCTACAATGAGATTGCGGAGCTTCCAAGCCAAGTCGAAACGCTTAAGTATCTTGTGAGCTTCGAAATGCGCCACAATTTCTTGCGCCAATTGCCAATATCTTTATGGAGCCTGGAGACGCTGGTAACGCTGGATCTCAGCAAGTAATCGTAATTCAATTTTGATATTGTTAGTAAAGTAGGTGCTAATTTCTTGCATACCTAAAGCAACGAGTTGGAAGGGGTTTTGCCGAAGGAATTGGGCAATTTATACAGATTGCGGGAGCTAGGACTTGAAGGCAATAAGCTGACCCAATTACCAGAGACAATTCAAGAACTTGTTTACTTGGAGGTGCTTCGAGTGGAAAGCAATCGATTGACGGCATTACCGTCAACCATTGGGAGACTTAAGAATTTAAAGACGTTGTCGGCGCACTCCAATCAGATTGCAGAGCTTCCAATGTCATTTCGTTCGTTAACAAGACTTTTGACGCTGGATTTAAAGAAAAATTGGCTGATTACTGTGAATGACGCGTTTCTTGAGCTGACATCGATCAAATACATTGATTTGCGTCAAAATAAATTGACAGTGTTTCCAATGTTACCGAAAAACAATAGGAGCTTGGACCAACTCTATTTGGGGTTCAACTTGCTTGGTGAGATCCCAGAAGATATAGTTTTAACTGTAAAGGAATCGCTTACGGTTCTCGATGTTCGAGATAACAAATTACAACGTATGTCCAGCAGAATTCCAGAGCTCTACCGGCTCAAGACCCTTGATGTCTCAAATAATGAGTTGCACGACTTGCCACCAGGATTTGGCTACTCAAAGTACTTAGACCACTTTTTGGTCGAAGGTAATCCGATGCGATCAATTCGGCAAGCAATACTTTCGGGGGGTACAGGGCCATTGAAAAAGTATTTGCGCACTCGTGGAAGCCCACCACGGGGAGTTGATACGATGGAAGAGGATGTGGACGAGTTTACGATCCGACAGAAAGTGATGGAGCAGGACGAACCCATGGCGGAAAAAGAACCATGTGTCGAGCACGAATATTTATTTCGAGATGCAGCTGTGTCGGGTAATTTGCAGCTTGTTGCTATGAAACTTTGCCGGATCCCAAACCAACTTCTTGCAGCAGGAAAGCATCGCTTTGGAATAACTTTGCTTCAGCTGAATTTGTCTAAGAACTGGCTTATTGAGTTACCTGCCGCGATTGGTGAATTGGAATCTTTGCGTACTCTTACTGCAGAAGAGTGTGGATTAAAATCAGTAAATGCTTCAATCGCAATGATATCGCGCTTGGAGCATTTGCGTCTGAGCAAAAATTCGCTAACGACAGATGCTATTAATTGTATGCTTGGCTTGGGTGTTTGTGCTAGCATCTGCTCATCTTTAAAGGAGTTGGATCTTCGCAACAATGTGCTGACGGACATTCCGCAAATGCTACAGCATTTAATAATGCTGGATACCCTTTTGCTGTCGTTTAATCGCATTCGCACGTTGGACGTGTTCCCGTGGTCCTCGATGCACCAGCTCTCTGTGCTCAGCGTTGCAGACAACCGTGTAAGAATGCTTTATTACTTTGTCGACGCTACTCAATGCTTATTATGTCATACTTTTTTAATCGAATGCAGCTTGAAGCCTGTAAAAGTATCTATCAAATGCCGAAGCTGACATCGCTTTCCTTAGAAAATAATGAGCTGCGTCAGGTATCGAGTCTTGTAAACCTTGAAAGTTATTTGATCGTTAATTACGAATATGCTCGATACTCTGTCACTAGATCCCAGTAGAGCTCGCTCTTTGTGAAAACCTCCGTGCCCTATACCTGGCTGGAAATCCACAGCGAAGTATTCGAGCACACATTCTTAACAATGGCACCGAGGCTGTGCTCAAGTATCTCCGCACGCGACTTCCTCTAGACGTCGTACCAACACTTGCTCTTCGGAAGTGTTCATGGTCACCTGTCAAGGGAACAAGTGAAGTACGTTCTTCGATCCAAAACGATGAGGGCCCGGCGTGCCTAGAAGAAGTGGCAAAAGCTCTAAATCCTCTGGAGGTGAAGCGGCTTCAGGTAGATGCGGCAACCTCTCCGATTAAACCGCAATTGAACTCTGTTGATGGAAGCTCTGAGCTGTCAGCTACCACCTTGATCAAGCAACCACTACCCTCACCTATGTCAGCTGTAGCGCATACTCCGGCACTAACCACACCAGCTGAGGACGAAGTACTGATGGAGCTGAACGAGAAAATTTTGATTTTGGAGAAACAGCTGGACGACTTTGCTATATCCGCTGCAAAGCGGTTTGCGCTTAAAAAGAATTTGGCTATGGCGCAATCGCAGAAAATTCGCCATCTGCGGAAGATCAAGCAAAACCTTTAAAGACTCACGTCTATATCAATTTTGTGCTTTGAGATTTCCTGCTTTTCTTATGAAGTTTTGAAAAATATGTAATGGAGAGTAAACAGCCAATTGCACGATCGCGGATTTATGTCAGCTTTTATGATAACAGGGCCACAAAATAATCACCGATCTCGAAAAAGTTGACTTAATCGTTTTTTGCAAACTCATCCTTACAATATCATTACAGCAAATATTGCAGAAAGTCATGGTGCATCACGTACGTCGCTTCGTTTACTTGTTGGAGCCATTCATGGCGCATCATTAACATCGCTAGATGTATATTTTGTCATTTGTGGTAAGTTGTGAAAGCAGAAGTATGTACTTCCACCACTATTTGCTGATAATTGACTAGTACGAATATTTTTGCAAAACTTTAACTTATTTTTTCGAGGTTGTTCGAATCGGTGTTAAAAACGATTAAAATACATTGCGTGAAATTTTTTTAGCAGTTGCATGGACTAAAAAATCAATCCACAGTTCTGCAGCCTACTTCTTCAATCTGTCCGCAACCAAGATGTTCAATCGACGTCCAATTATCGACAAAATAAGGCTATCGCCTGAGTTGCTGAATTGGAGCACATTCTCGACTCTTGATGGATCGTAATAGGTGGGGGGGACAAAAAAATTGCTCAGCGTTTCGTCAAGTAGTTTCGGTATGTTTGTTGGGCATGTTTTATACAATCTGACATTTGAACACTTTTGGATAGCTTTCAAGATGAAGGAGACGACTTCTCGATCCTGCGCTGTTGTAGAAACTACTAAGATCTACTGGCCATGTCCAGCAAGCAAAAGCAATATGATGCTTATTTTTAGACAGCTCCTTGGATAGGATTAAAGGTACGTAATAAGAAGGGCAAAGGCTTCCTGCCGGAAGGTAATGAATGCAGAGCATAATGACCCCTTTCTTTTTGATGACCACCACGAACGAAGGCGCTAAAGTTAAGGTGTCATACTATCCTATATTTCTTGCATATATCATTTAGGGTCATGTAAGTCGACTTTTAAAAGCTAAAGCCAACTTAACGTACAGGCTGTGCCGTTTTCAAACCTGTTATTGTAAGCCATATACAGAGAGTTTTTTCCTTATCTTTAGTTGTAATTATTCTTTCAACTGTCATAATACAAAGGGCATTTATTACAGCGCTTGTTGTGATCGGTCACAAGAACAGGTCATCTCTGGCTCCCATATTTTTGTGGTTGGATCGCTGTCGCAAGCGGTCTCGTTATCTTGTCTTTGACCTCAATCTGTTCCGTGACTTGACCTCTCACAGCATGTCAACTTCCACTAACCGATCAAATTTTATCGATTTCTCGCGCTTTGTAGGCTCTTCACTAACTCTAAGAGAATACATTTAGACAGAGTGATGTTAGATTCACTCCGTAAAAGGAAAGAAAGGTACTTGATTGGGCTTTTAGACCTAACTATGCTGTCAAATTACTTTTCGTTGTGATTGTAGGGCCGGACTTTCTCAATTTACAGATTTGCGTATTTTCTTCGTAACAAACCATTAAAAAAGTACACAGTCAAATTTTCAATCGAATGCGGGACGGCGTGCACATAATGCAGTTGTTGACGTGTGCTTCCTGTAAATGCGACTGTCGGCTTCGATAGCCTTGAATTGAACACTTCACCTTTGTCGCATAATTTCGGCTGGATTGGATGGCAAATTGAACTTATCCGATCAAGTTCAATCTATTAACTTATCACACGTGCTGGTCATACAGTTTCCGTAGTCCCATAATTAAATAGTCCAAGTCTAGGATTTCATCCTGATTCAACATCTCGCATCATAAGAGTACCCCCGTATTTTATATAAGAACATTTTTATACTGGTACGTCCCCTCGTCCTCCCCGATCAAGAAACTTCCTCTTTCTTTTTTCGATCTATGTAGGAATCTGCCTTATGAGCACTGACGATGCTCAATATACAAACCGGCTTCAAATGGTAATTTTCCTTTTCTATTGCTAGATTTGCCAGTATTCTCAGCTTTTTTGAACCAATGTTTAGGCGCCAGTTATGCGTACGTAATGCTAGTCTCTTGAAAAGAAGTCCAAATTCATGGCGGATAATATGCCCACAAGTGGGCCCCACTTTCCTAAATCGTTTTTAGATGCGCTGTAGGCCAAGTTGGGACGGCTTTCAGTCTTGGGTCTGCTTGAGATCCATGGCTGCCTACAAAGAAGTCGCGGACTTTAATCTTCACTGGTACAAGAGCACATTTGTCGATTCCAACATAAAAATTATAGCATTTGCGACCTCAAAAATTAGCTCTAATCTTACCAAAAACCAGAACAGACTTACCTTACCAAAACGGCAACTGACAAATATCTTGTCATGATAATTCTGGAAGAGGACCCGCAATGATCGAATGAAGTTAAGACCAAACAGTAAAACGTTACCAAAGTTATCGAAAACCGTTCCAGTATCACTATTCATCCTATAATATACTGCGTGCCAATCGACCCAAATACGATTGAATACTTGCCATCTACCAAGTCCATTGGAATCTATAGCTAACAATTGAACCTGCTGTTAAGCAGCACGTCTTTTCTCGGAATGAGCATTTTTGCACGTACCGTAACACATCGATCTTATTATAAGCATGAGCCAGACGCCACTTTACGTTAACGCTTGCGAGCAGCAAAAAACGGGACGAGTTCAAGGATTTCGACTTCTGATGAATGACGTTTTGACAAAAAAGTCGTCAATGTCCACACACTGCTCTTGGGAAAGTAATATTTGCCTTACGACACAGTAGTTTGTGGCCACCTTGGGATTTATCACGTGTTGCAAACTTCTATCCAGTAGAAATTTGATGATGCACCATCCAGAGTGTTTTTAGTATGCTTGATACAGTCTCCCTAAATTTCTTGATAAACTATCACCCAGAGCGCAACGTACGCCGCCTGTGTGGCAAATTCAAGACATTTTCGATCAAAACGGGCGAAGTATTTGTATCTCATAGAGGAATTTTGTCTTTTGGAACAACATCCATGCAACTTCAGACTACAAATTAGCTAGGGCTCCATAACTTCGAGTCCTTTGAGTAAAGTAACTCTGACACTTTTGAAAGTACCTCCCATTGAAAGTCTTTGCTTTGACACAGTGACCAATTAAAACGTAAACCATACATGTGGGTTTAGTCTCTTTGTCAGCCACAGGGTCGTTAGTGCCTCCCAAGTAATAATTTGGTAATAATTATTAAGTTTGACGGAGCTACTTCATCCGCTCTTGTTGATTTTTGGCTTACCACATCTGCCTTTATAAAGTCCATCATGTCTAGCCAATATGTACTACTCGCTTGTAAAATTAAATACGCGCGATTGTTAGCACTAACCTTCTCACCGCGAAGACTATGCCGTCCACATTAAAAGCGCTAGCTTAAGCGCCTCTGGCTGTCGTTGCTGGTAGCGAAATTTGACTCCCTCTTCAAGAAATATCTTGTCTGCTCTCGATAGATTTTCAGTACCGTTGATATATCCTATATTTATTTCGGGCATGTCCTTGCATAAACTTCCTTTCTAGAGGCCGAATGCACAATAGAGGGTGCTCACGAAAGCTGTGTTGCACAACATTGGGCTGCACATAAAGCCTTGCCTCTCAAATCGATCTCAGACTCGAGCCTTTTTAGCCACGGCGTGTAGATAATCAAAAATACTTGTCCATGTTAAGAAAGAAAAGAAGGTTTTGTGCAGTCCAGATTGTCAAATTGTACACTCACGACTTTATCAGATAATGGTTGCCCATATCCGTCCTTTTTTTATAATCGCTCTCACTTTAAGACCGCCATTCAAGTTACTTTAGCTGACCACCAATATTTACTGGCGCACAAACATTTTCCACACGCCAAAATTCTCTTAAAATGCTATCAAACCTTATAAAGCTTTTATTGTGTGAACCAAGCGCTCCCATCGTAAAACACATCCTTTTTGCAGATGGCGCCTCGCTACAACTGGTGACAGACGTTCTCTTATCTAGCGTAACGTTAAGAGTGACCCTTCGGAAATGTTAATCGAGACAAAGTTCTGCGTCGCCGGTCTAAATCAGAACAGACACAATTTATGTTTTTTCTTAAAGCAGCTGTAACAGCACTGCTTTGCTTTCACAGCAAACTTTAAGTCTGTTCGACAAATCTGAGTCAGCCATTCTAGGAACTTGGTCCACAAAATGGTCATCTGCGGTATTCCGGAGAAGAGAGCATGTGTATGGCTGTATTACTTCTGAAAAGCAATTCAAATAGCCTCATTCATAGTTGCGCAGCTCAAGTTGAGGTGTTGGGTGCGAGGTGGGCCCACCAGGCCGTATTTGTATAGGGAGTGCACCCCAGTGATGAAAGCCATCAATACCCATACCTAATGAATTCACTTTTTTACACCTTCATCGCTTGCAGGCAAAAACAGCGTGATTGTTACCAAAAGTCAGAGTTTCCTTATTTGAATCATTCACTCAATCCTTCATGCCACTTACCGGAGTTTTTTGCGTCCAAGTCCCCGGCCACAAAAAACTTCGCTATGTGGTATTTTTGACCGAAGCCCACTTTTCCAGGTAAGAGAGTTCGAAAGCCATGCGCTCCTATTTTTTAAAATAAAAAAGCCTTTACTACAGTATCTCGCTCTTTTATACCGACTTGAAGATTGTGGCTCTCTTTTCGTTAAATGTGAGCCTTAGCCTCTGCCAGCTTTGATTTCATTTATGTCATCACCACCAGGCTGAACCCTCATTAAGAGGCATTGCTCGTAAAGTCTTGCCGCGTTCGCGCTGCATGGCAGCAGAGAGGACTACAAATGCGGTCATATCTTGATGCACACAGAAGCCAACACGATATGCAAATTTCTCGCACGACAAATTTCGGAAGGTGGTTCTATTTAACCCGGAACCTTTTAAGATGACTTTGACAGTCAATCAATACATATGTGCACAGAATTTACCATGTAGTGCAACCAGCAGTGACGGAGTCTTATTTTCGGTTTTGAAAGGCTAAATGTGTGCAATTTATTGCCGCTTGAGACTGAGCCAATCAATACGATCCTATATTTTATACTGCCTTTTGCGCTAAAATGAGCTGTGTACTTCTAGCAGGGTTTACATTTACTTCGGCATTGTTTAAGTACGATAGTCTCAATCATTATTGATAAGGTGTCTGTCGTATGCACGGCCCGTTAAAATGCAATTGGCCAGATAGCAACTGATATTTATTCCTTTTCGTTGATCGGTACGATCTGACAACAGTATTTCTGCGGAAAAGACTAACATAGTCCTTGAGGCATATTTTAACATCTGCTTTCTTTAACTACTTCTATCAGATCTACGTGCTCGGGAGAGAAAAACAATTGACAGTGCTTGCCACTCATAGCGAGATGCTGTGATTATGAAGTGATACTAAAGCTCTACCCACAGTCACGCTGAGGAAAAAGTTGGCAAATGCGATTTGAGCTATTCGCTAAAAGTAGCCACACAAAAATCTTGGCCTACTACAAAAAAGCTCTCGCAATGAGGCGCGCTCCTTCAACGGCTAAATTCCACATTTGGAACAGCAAATGCTCGCAGACTTAGTGATTGAGCTCAATTGTGTGAAGCGTCGACGTGTCTCTTAGCGCATGGTGACTTGCGTGCCGGTCTTTGCAGAGTGTAACTATTTATGATACTACAAGAATACAATTATTACCAACTCAACATCACTCTCGCTTCTGTATATGATTTTCCAGCCGACTTAAAGAATCTAGTTTAAGCCATCAGTACAAGCAGAAGCTATATGGCAATTTTGTGTCAAGCGAGAACAACAATTACACCTTATGCTTTAGATAAGATGCTCCTGATGTAAGCGATGATAGCGAGTGTGTCCTTATCGCCAAGAATGACGACTAACGAGCTCAGCTAGCTAGTTAGTACCTTGACAGTTCCATTGGAGAGCATCACAGATGACGAGAAGGCATTTAAGGACCTTACGCGCGAGACTTTTTAATATTGTTAAAAGTTGTAGGGGCTGTGAATTGTACTAGCGTCTTTCGTCGTAGACTCCACTACTTTTATTACCACTCCATCACAGGGACCGTACGGTGCTAAAGCGGTATATCTCTATTACTTGCCGCCTGGTGACTAACACCGCACGATTGTTCTAATTCTTGTAAGTCTGTTCAGTAATTAGTGCACTTTAATCTTCGATCAAGGCAACATCACTGTTCTTCGGGTACGAGTTCAAAATCCCCAAAACATAGTTTTTTACCGTGGTTGCAGTCCCATTTTGTCAACAATTCTATATGACCTGCTGGGTAAGTTTCTTTCCATTTTGGAAATGGTACATATGACGGCGAATATGCAGCTTACATACCATCAATGTCTATACTTTTTTATTCCTCACTCACGCACGGAGCTAAACGCACCCTTTGATAGTAATGCGTGTCATCTGGAAGCTCTAGTGACCCTAATCATCGGCTTATCACGATATGCCAAGGAGGATACTCTCGAATTTGTCCGAAAATTTTAATTTGAGGTGCTGTGCTCGTCTTCTTCAGTATTATGCTCTGTCATCCTAGTATCCAAATATCGACTAAATTGGTTCAGCGTCTACAGTTATAGCGCTTTTGCACTTGTCTCCGGTAAAAGCAAAGCGAGTGACACCTTAAGCCTTTGACCTGCAAAATAAAAATTTCGTGGGCCAATGTGGTGTCAGAACTCGAGTCTAGGTCCAAGTCCAAACAGCGCTCATTGCAATTGAGGCCAGGGAACGTCATATCTAGAGTAAAAAAGATTTGAGTAAGAGAACTTTTTGCTTTTGTTCAAAGATAGCAGTAATCTTACTTTAAAGTGCTTAAACACCTCAGCTAACGACTAAAATTCCAAGACCAACCTTGGTTTAGCGAAACCCTTCGTGATATTCTCAGCGACCAGCATACCATACTTCCAAACGCAATCTCTGTAATAGAACACAGGTCGTTTCGAAACTAAGCCTCGGCGACTTTCTTGAACCTATATTCTAAGTTTTTCTCTGTAGTTCACTCAAATGTCGCCATTCATTTTTAACATTATTCATAGTTCTGACCTTGAAAATTAAGCACCATAAACGTGGGCGCACTTAGCCCGGGATCACTCCATCTCTAATGGTAAATATCCCCACAGATGAAATGTCTATACGCTGACCGGAAGCATGGAAATTATCTTTATCACCATAGCTGCAATCCATAGAGAACAAACCTCATTATTAACTCAGTCTCTTGTCCGTACTGCATGGATGTTATTATAGATTAAAACTCCTTTTCTTAGCTTCCGAAAAACGGTCAGACCTGCATGAAATGCCTAAGATAAAGTGAGACTTTGTAACACTGTGCGGAGGAAGATTGGCGAAGTCGGTCGAGGCAGTCGGCGATGCGGAGTCGAGGCTGGAGGCTTGACTTGGTGAAGGCAAATTGAGGAGTGATTGAGATTGATCTGAGCCTTACGGATCGACCTACGGCAACGAGTGGCCAAGAGGCTCCTCTTGAACTAGCTACTGCCTATCCTAAATTCTATGCTTCTCTAATCCCAGTTGATATCTGTTCTACCAATTGTTCTGTCTCAAAATCATTTTTCTGGTTCATAATCTAGAGATTCAGCTGGTATACTGGATACTTGCCTATCTATATGGTTTTTGGCCAATGACTGTAACCGCCTATCCTAGACTTCTATCCCGAAATTTTGAGAACCACAAATTTGTACGAACATCTGTAGCTGCGACTGCAGTATACGGTATGACGTGGTTGCTGTTTGTGGCAAAGGCTATCACAGACGGCAACTACGTCACAGACTTTTATTTCCTAAATTTGCCTGGTTTTGATTTGTTATCCAGCTGACGACCCCAAAATTGAAAGAGATGCGATTTGTTTACGAGGTACTATCGCCGCTTGAAGCAGTGCATCGGCGACATTGCAGCTTTGTTAAAAAGTCGGAGAGAAAGTGAGCCGACACCTTTATGTGCTCGAATATATACAACTGCACCGCCATTTATATCCCTTCGCATGCTGACAATGTTATTTCTGAAAACAAATCCACTTATGTCATGCTATAGTAGCGCCAACGTCACTAAGTCAATAACTGTGTATGGATATCTCGACTAGTTCTTGTTAAAGATTCTCTACAGCAAATATTTCAATCGCTAGACATTTCGTTAGATGAAGGACTATTTTTTGTTCAACTAATTATTTTTATAAAAAGAAACGTGTCAAATTTTCTACTGTGTTCAATGTGACAATTTGATCGCCAATCAGATTGTCGGTGTCTTGCAGCGTCAACGCATGTATCGAATGAGTCAAAATTTCCTAAGGACAATTGCTCTAGCAGGAGAGGCAAAGACTGACAAGGTATTAGGAAATGCGTTAGTTGATCCCTCGACGACGACATTGACTAACCTGTATTTGTCTAATTCTTGACCAGCAGAAAACGTGCTGACTTCGTTAGCTAGTAAGAAAACCATTGTGTATTAAGCATAAATATTGCATGCAAAAATCAATCTGCTTGAACCACTCGTATACATTAGATAAATGGATGTCATTAGCTGTAATTGCATGAATCTTCTTCCCGCTTAAAGGTGTCTATATGGTGACCCGACACGAAGTGCGTTCTTTTTATTTCTCTAACATGAAGCTGTTGTTGAATATTTTTGCTTGTCGAAAGCCGAGTAATTTGCAATATGACTTGAGTTCCCTAGTCCAGCTAGAGTACAGTAAATTTGCGGAATGACCGGTTGCATTATTGATGTAGTTATTGCGTCAGAGTTGACGACCCACAATAAGGCCTTTTTTGCTCCGAATAAGCACGCCTTTGAATTCAGTAGTACTATTAGTGAATAATAATAATAATAGCTCTTGTGATTAAATAAATTTTCATATCGATTGAAAATAAAATCCGGCTAGTTTTAATTATGCCTAATATCATGCTGTTTACAATTTATTTGTTGCAGAGAAGATTTAAATTACAGCTCCTTGATGTAGAAAGTAAATGTCGCACAATCAAGTTGTACCGCCGGCTTCACGGTTCAGGCACCAGATTAATGGCATGCATGAAAACATCAAAGCAGCATAGACCATGGCGGCTGTGTAAAACTGTTTAATGAGGCCAAGAGCCTTTTCTCACTTGACAACGGGCAAAACACACTCAATAAATTCGCCCTCGATAATGACAGTGATGTGCTGCGATACTAGCGCCTAGCCAATCATGTTACGACACAACGCCTAGTCTTTTTGTGCATCGTACCATGATCGAATTTAAGACTGTGTATTGTTTAAATAAAAATATAATCAGTCTCGAAAACCAGTATATATAGTAGATATCACAATCCACACCGTATTCTTTGCACTCTTATCATTCTTCTATAGTCGATTAACTGGTGCAATCGCGAGGTAGAGAGAGCCCTTACCCCTTTCAAGCCCCTAAGGACGATTGCGCCAGTCAATTGCCAGTTTTCTCCGCTCACACACAGCGGGATAATTGCGTACCTCGACTTCAAGCAAGAATGAGCGGGTACTTGGACAATTGTAGCTATCCGGATTCACACTTTGGTCAATTGATTCCAGCCGGACCGCCTTCCTCCTACGACTGTGAAGAGGATGCCTTTTCCTCAGACTTTAGTGATGTTGAAAGGGACATTGACGCAGAAATCGAGGCAAAATTGCAGCATGACGCACGTCTCCTTCCATCTTCACCACCGCCTGCACCTCGGACAGTGTCGCAGTGGATGCTTCATTCATTACAAAAAAAACGAAATCTGGCGACATTGGACCCACGTTGCCGCATGCCATCAAGAGCCGTGGCCCTAGCTCCGAGTGACTCTGCGTTCGATTTGCGCTCAGGGCTCGATGAGTACACATCGGTGCGCAAGAGTGAGAGACTGATCAATGCATTTGACAAGGCGGTTTCTTCACCCTCCAGAAGAACCTCATGCACCGACCGAATGACAGCGCGAATTACAAGGAGTGTTTTGTCGAAACGAGGTAGTGAAACGGGACGCTTTGGTGTAAATGGAGGGCAATATGTATCAGCGCTCTATCCTGACAGAAGGACGTATCCGGCTGAGTCTTTGAGAAAGGCCGAACTCGCGAGATCGTCCGAAAACACAATGACACTGCAGGAGAACACAATGCGAGAGATTTTGGACATGGAGCGATCCACTAGAGTCTTTAGCCAGCAGAGGGTGGGCTCCGAGGTGCTGTCGCAGACGAAAACAAATGACGGTGTTAGGTTTCATTTTCGAAGGGGCTCGTCAATTAATCATGACGCGTTGGATCGAAGCAAGGGTAGTTTGGTTTCAACAAATGAAAGAACTGATGTGGGTGTGGTGACATCGCTAGTGAATGTGCAGCATGCCAAGCATGTGACGCACCCCGATTTCTCAAAGCTGGCATCACAGTTGGCTAAAGTTGAAGCGCATTTACATGGTATCGAGAGCTTTCTGAAAACTCCGTCGTTCACAGCGTTGGCTACCTGTGCACTTTTTAAGATGGAGCACCTTACAAAAACGACACAACAGATTCGCGTTAGTGGCACAACATTGATTCTGGCTAATGTTGGTAATCACCAAAACGCCGACATTGTGCAAGCACTTCGAAGCCTTGTTGCCAGAGCGGCTTTTGTGCAGCAGCGTATAAGTGTTCTTATGGTCGCAGTCAAGAAGATTGCGTAAAGCACTTCGACTGATACAAGTTTTCTGGCTATTTAAGTTGCATCCGTCACGTGCTTTTTACTGAAGATTCGTCGAAGCTGTCAGAGACGGTAGGTTATTGCTAAGACACGTGCCTACCTCATATTTACTTTACTCTTTCCAATACAGAAGAAGTGATGGCATTTATATATGGAATTACGATGGTTAATTTTCCACGTTCATGCAGATGTTTTTGATCAATTGTGCGAGTATTAGTGTAAATGCGATCTTTCTGTTTAAAACTGGTGTGACATAGTCGATAAGTAATTAGTTATTACTGAAAGTTCGGTATTATAAACAGCAAAAATTCGGGAGCCTCCAATCGGCCCCACCCTTTTTTCGATAATTAGCCCCCCCACTCCTTAATGCAATGCCCCTATGCTATAATAATGATCTATAATTGGCAGGAGCGAATTTAATTGCTTTGTAGGATATAGAAAATTCGCGATGCAAATAATCTTGCACGTGTGGAATTGATAACGATGGCGACAGAAGGATCATTGTTCTAAGAAGCAGCTTTAAATAATTTGGCATGAACGAGCAATCAATTCAGTACCAGGAGACCAAGCAGAGTGTCCTCAAACATCGACAATAATCAGAACATCAAGGTTGATCTCTGCATTTAAAAGAGCAACAAGAACATTAATGAGCTCACGTCACGATGCGGCTTGCTAGACCAATGCAGAGATCAACTTCAATCCATAAATAATTATGTCTCGAAGTAATACAAAGTTCCTTGGTGCTCTCGATACTGTCGATGATTGGAGAGACACTTGGATTAAAGCCAGCCATTTTATCCATGATATTCGGCAGTGCCGTGATCGACTTGTGTAATTTTATCGCCGATACCGCCTCGGCTAGGATAGACTCTGTCCTCATGCTCTCAATACTATCGGCTACCATTTCCGACATTTCAATATCCAAAGTAAATTTACCGACTTGTTTCAGTGGCCTATTCAACAGCGCTCTAAACTTCTAGTGCAAGTAATTTCATGACTCACCAAAGCATCACTGAAAGCAAATTGACTAATACATCAAAGATCCTAGACCTCTTTCTCCCCACAAATTGCGGATCTTTGGCCTCTTCATATATAGGATGAAGTCGTACGTCTGTGGACGTATCACATCCATTACGGAGATGCATTCTATCCATTACCGACGTGACTAAAGGTGCATTGACCCCACTCCTATTGCTAAGCAAAGCTGTAAGAATGTCTCTTTGCATATTCATAAAAGCTAAAAATATAGCTCTTTCTAAAACAGCGAGGCGTTAACCTTAATAGCCCGACACTTCAGATTCGGCAAGGACAGTCCATAAATTGTTAGAAATTTTCACAGCTGCATCATCCGAAACAAGCTTCCAATATTTTATTGAGCACAGAGCTAAACAGGACCATCTATAAATCCTCTTGGGAACTCGACAAGATCTTCAGAAAGATATCCTGCACCCAATTCAGTATTGTTGTTTCCTGAGGTCTACCAAACGACTGGATTGCCTTAGATTGTAGCTTTCCTGTTCCTGTCATGCTTGGCTAATAATCAGCCTTTTGCAAATGGCAAACATGAAGCATCGACAAAAACCATGAGGTGACCTGAAGCTTGGCCTTCTACCTCCTTATCGTTGATATAGTGAAGATTTATTAGGACCAAACCGCGTGATGGGTATATTCTGCGTACAAACGGATCAATACACATAGATATCATGGCATACACGACGAGCTGAACAAGCTGACAGCTTTTTTTAGCCTCAAGGGGATGCAAGAATTGATTGCTGGAAAACTCAGCGCGTTCAATGCGCATCTGAAACTGATTGCCAGATATGTTTAATCAGTTTTAAAAATATATATAGCGGAGTGCCAGATATGTTCATTCATTTTTAACATAAAAAATAGCAGAGTCATCAGCTTCATTGATGCCGGTACCTACAGCTAATGCCCCGCCCGAATCGTATGAATTGGTAGAAGAGATTTTTTGCTCTATGTTTGACAGATTAAAATGGCCGTTTTGTCATATTTGCTACAGATGAATCGACAGACAGAGGCTCCAGCCATTTCGTAGCTGAGTGAAATAGTGCACGAGTGGACACTTTCATGCAATACTTCAATTGAGGTAGCATTTTATTGAACAATCTCCAGGAGTTATATAATGCTCTGACTGGAACGGCCAGCAACCTTGTCTAAAAGGAGGTAGCAGCCACCACTATTGTTTACGGACTGTTTACATGTGCGTTCTAAATGAAGGTGTCCCCGGTACAGTGGTTGTTTTGAAGAAAATGCGAAAGTTACATTAAACGTCAGGCTTACCAATAAGGCAGCGCAATGTAATGGCACAGAGGATAGAATTTGATGTATGCTTGGAAAAAGCTAATCTTTGCTTACACTTAGAGCAAATACGGGTCGCAGATCACCGTGTGCCTGACTAAGGGTTAATATATGTCGTAATATTAAGCTAGATAGAATTTAACACCAAGTCGTAAGCAAAACTTTGTTTTGTGTAATCGGTAACTCTTCGCTATACAATTGCTAATGAGCAGATTTTTTACTAATATACAAAAAGCATCACTATGTTCTGCTTATTTGCTAGTTTCTTTTCCTACTGTACATTCAGTTTAAGCCGCATTGTGTTCAGAACAAACAGCTAGTGCGCACACACTGGTCTCGTGTAAATCCTTTACACACGTCACGAAGAAGTAACAAGCCATCTTGTTACCCTAATGACGCAATATTACAATACAGTGACAATGTCTGTTTGACGCAATTTAATTTTAATAATCATGTAAAGAGCTTGACATAGTAACGCAATTTAATTTTTGTAATCATGTAAAGCAACTGACACAGTATCCTAAATTAAATATTTTTTCTCTGCAATACTTTAAAAGATGATAGACATGCATCCCATCAGTATTTATACCAAGACAATGCTTTACATGGAGCATCCCTTCAGAGCAAAAAGAATTTTTGCCTTTAATTAATTCAAGGTTCGGAATGCTCCAGGCCCGCCACAGTTCTCTATGACGTACAAATCTGCATTCGACAGTATTGAAGAAAAAAAACTTCACACTTATACCCGTATTCTTATTGATTGCATCGCATCCTTATGTAACCATATGCTATCAGCTTGTTCAGCTTCTCAAGCGCACTAAGAGACAAATGAGCATACTGCTCCTCTCGTTCTAAATTTTCAGTGTAGATGTTGATACAAGTAATACCAGGTACCACAGCTGTTTGCAAACGTGAGTTTCATTATCTGGCCATCGCTCTATACTTAGAGCGGATACGAGTCGCAGAACGCTATGCACCTAGTACCAAAAGTCCCAATGCAATGAGCTCTGATCCTTGAATTATGAGCTGAACTGCATTTTTTGAGCTCCAATGAGTATTGTTGTAATACTTTCGAGCATATAACTCTTACTGATATATTCATATACGAGGAACATGCGCCTCTTTGCTCAATATCTCGACGATGTTAAAATTATAACTTGAATCATATCAGACAATATGGTAGTGCCAGCAAATGGTGTGACAAATGCTACCTCCTTTTACAACGATTTAGCATTTTGATATCTAACTGACGCACTAATCTGCCGTCGCCTCGGCCACCCGAGTGCGTTGGCCACGCAATATGTTGGTTTCTGCAAATAGCGCGATATTTTCCGCGTCCCTTTTTTGCCGCTCTCACAAGTGAGAGCCTTTAAACAATTGCACGATCATGGTGTACTTGTTAAGCATGAGTGGTGACCCACATCATTGTCACTAGGAGGCTCATTTACTAATAGTCATGCCACTAAGCTTTGGCACGGCGCGGAAGAAAATCTTATAATGGATTGATTTTTACACGACCCAAACACATGGGAGCCCTGTCGTAGGATATATATGATGTCGTCTGTGACTACGCAAGTCACTTGAGACCGCGAGCGCACTCACCGTGAACGTTGGCATTAGCTAGGTCAAATAAGTGGAGCCGTCGGATAGATAGTCTCCGGCGAGATGCACTGTGACTATCAAAATTCTACTCGAAACGTAATTGTGGTACCAAATTTAAGGCTGTCTACAGCGTCAAATGACTTATCGATGAGCTGATTTTCTATTCGGCTTGTGTCGGAAAGCTGACTTGGCGCTGACGTAACACATTCGATCGTTAAACCATGCATTATCGGAGACTTTTACGGCCAAGTTTTCGCAACAAGCCAGCCACTCGACGAAGTAATTTCTCAAACATCCATCTCGAAAGCTGGCTGTGAGCTCACCAGAAAAGTTGAAGGGGTTTATGCAACCCAACCGCCATTACCTCGTTGTACAGCATTAAAAGTGGGTTCTTAGTGCGTCGTTGCATCTGAGGCGATTGTCAATAGGAATCACTAAGTGCTCATGACTTAACGTCGCAGTCTGTAGCACCAAAATTGTTGCCCTCACAATTAGCTTGCACGCCTTCTCTTTTTGCTTCGTCGTCATCGAAGGCAGTGTTGCCGTGTCGCACCTGAACTCATTAATGTCGCCAATGAATTCGAGGCTATTTCAATTAAAAAAGACGTTGTGGCAACTTTTTCTTGCTATCTCTGCTTGAGTGTTTAAGTTTGCCAGTGTCTTACTTCGCGATCATTGTCTTTGGTGTAGTCAACTTACTTCGCTCGCACCATTTAGATTTACTCGAGATTGCACAAATGCTACATTGTATAACTTAAAGGATAAAGGTGTATGGATTAGATTCCCTCATACTGAGTACGATGTTGCATAAGTAGGAATGCCACATGCAATAACATCATATTTAAGAGCGCAAGGAGAAATAAGGCAGAATGGCTTGTGATTGAGCTCCTAAAGAATCGTTTGTGAGTTAAAGCTTATTTTAGTTGCTCACAGAAGCCAAATTCTCAGTTCCAGTCAGAAAGAAAAATAACATTTGCTAGAGTATGATAGTTCGATCGTAATTTACCCGACTGCGGCGTCCCTCATGCTTATAATAGAAAAAAGTGTTGAAGACTTTCAGCCCTTAACAGCTTCCAGGTGCATACGGTTTGTTTAGACCTTTTTGAGCTCAGGCCCTTGACCTTTGCTTAAAATTCAAAATCAGTAACACAATCTGTTCAATTCCAAGCGTTAGTGTAAAGCGTAGTAAGACCTGATGGAACTATTATATTACCGAATGTGAGTTAAGATTTGTTTTTCTCTATAATTAGGTGGTTAGTTTGGCCTTTGACCTGCGCAAAACGCTTGAGTACTAATTTTTGACTTCTTAATTATGTTCGACAAATCGCTAGCGATGTTGTTCATTCGTAAAATGACTGTTAAAGGTTTTATACTGTGGCAAAAAACTCCAAACCGAAAGCACCACGCTTTGGCCACGCTGTAGTAATTTTGATGAGGATCTTTGGCCATTCGCCACTCTTTCTTGAGCGACACTGTGCCTGACTGCCAAAAACAAGGTCTTCATTTTATTTATGACAAGAGAGAATTTCACTTCAACATCAAAATTTGAAGGCCTTTGGACGCGTCCGATGATGTAGCATTGATACGTCTAATATAAAAAAGGTCTACTCAATAAAAATGTATCGCAAATAGAATTAAAATTTACCTGCAACAAAACCTGTAGGGAAATATTTCCCAATCTAATGATTAAGTAAACATTCATTAGTGCGCGAGCGTAGGAGCGCTTCGATAGCATAACTAACTGCTTTAGTAAAAACCTTGTTTCTTCTTTTTGTAATTTCTATTAATAACACTATTTTGAAGAGTGCACTAATTAATTAAGTGCATCTTTTAGTCGTAGCGTCGGTACTTTTTAGCTCTCAAATTAAACTACAAATACTACGGTTTTTTATTAATTTTCTAATTAACGCCGTTGCGTAATCGCTTGCTAATCTCTTGCTCGTCGTCCTTCAGTGTCGCACCTTTAAAATGATGCATTAGTTTTGTAGTATCGGCCAAAACTTTATAGAAAGGAATGTTTGCCACCACCGCCAAAGTTTGGAGCTGTTATTTGTATTAGTGAAGAATAGAAGCAACGTAGCAAGTTCCAGAATTTGATTTGGTTAGGAGCAATAACTGACTGATTTTTACTTTTTTTTCATAAATAGTAGTCATATATTTGCATATAAATTAGAATAAAAAATAGTAATTACCTTCGTTTACAGTGCAACCAACACAAGGGCTCCGTCCCAGATGTTTCTTACCGACCCTGTAACTCGACCGATCGACCGAGGACCGAGAGGTACCTCGTTCGATACCCATAGGATGCAGCCGGAGATAGGTCACTAAAGTGGACGAACCATCACACCCGGGTGTGTGACTGCCCTACCAACTCGCGCCCGATTGGGTATTAGACCCAATCGGGCGCGAGTTGTTGGGTGGGGGACCCGAAAAAGCCCCATAGTGTAATGAGGGGTACGGAACTCGGTCCCTATACGGATCGGACCTCCCGCGACAGAGACAGCTTAGTCCTAGCGCGTGGGTTTCGGTAGCTCAAATCTCCAGATGATAGCTTGCACATATGCTCGCAACGTACATCCTACAAGTCGCTAATTGAAGATCATAAACTAATAAATGCCTGTACAAAGGGTTAAGTCATGTTGCAGCGGCGTCACGTTCAAAGATCAACCAGCATGTTTATGGTCACACAGGATATGGCATCTAAAAGAGGAAAGCTTTAAGGCTCGGTTGACGTTACGCGATGGTAGTGCTGCTTCAAATAAGGATCAGGTAGAAAAAAATGCGAATGAGATCTTTCCCTCCAAAAATTCCTTTTAACTACACTGTAGATGTGGCGTGCTGGTCATGATTGAGATCGCATGGAGCGGATTCGCGCGCTCACACACGCAAGAAGCGTACAATTTGCATATGTAATGTTGCACAAAGGTTTTGCAATCACAGTTTTTGATTGCTGGCACTGATGTATATCTTCATTGTTATTATAGCAGCACAGCTTCTTCAATATGACGCGTACGAGGATCTCAATCCTATTCCTTTAACGGTAATGAGGCAAGCGTATACAGGTAGTTTTGGAAAAGCTAAAGACAAATTGGGACTTATATTACAGCATCTAAGATTAAGCACGGCACGTCATATTTAATCTTGCTCAAAGTTTTCGAGAGAGACTGAGCTGTGCCTATTAAAGCGCTAAGAGTGGATACCGCTCGCACGTCCGCTCGTAGTTTAATGCGGTAAGTAACTTCGATGCCCGAAAGGGAATTTCAAAAGACACTATCAGATCAATAGAGAATATTTTTTTCTCTTAATAAAAGTCGCTCGTTGACATGATTTTAAGGCATTGCCAGCAATTCTGTGTTTCTTGCCAGGTAATTCATCAGACACGAAAGATTGATCATATCTTCTTTGTTTGATGATGATTCCATGTGTCGTGTCTGGTACAATAACGTTAACAACAAGAACGATTCCACTGCACTGCCGTTTGTTTACTCTCTCGATGACGTGAGAATTACACTCGCGATAAAACCGTTCTTCATCACTTCGAAGATACATCCTGGTGTCGGCGAGTAGCACAGGCTCGATCCAAATGGATGAAGGCCAGGACCATTGTCATGGATAATTGGTCGTAAGTCGGATGCTCCTTCGAATACTGAACAGATTGTTTTCCACTGTGACATACAACATCAATAAGGTCAGAGCCCATTATTAGTCGTATGTGCTGGTAGAGCCAAAATTAAAAAGGAGTGTACCGGAGTTTGAGGTGTAACTTTCAGAATACTTTGCTCGTTGAGTTTAGATTTCTGCACTGCATGCAAAGACTGAAACTGAAGTCGAAAATTGCATTTGTTGTAAGCTCCAAAGTCCGGATGACTGCATATAGTAGGCGCACCAAGCCGATATCACCATATGAATAAAAACCGTGATCGTGTAAGCATCAGGCCTTACCCCAATGCGTTAGTCTTCAGAATCACTTTCGACGCTTGATGCATCGAGTCATACAAGATATCAAGTCCTAAATGCGGATAGTTATGGAAATACTCCCCTACAAGTCCCCCCGCGACAGTCGCTCTGAAATAACATTAGTCAGCTTCTCCTCCTTTAATTGTACAATGAATAAATTTACCCATCATAAGGATCTTCAGATTTTCGATAGACGGACACTGGGGCACCAAGCTCGCTAATTACTTCCTTCACAGCTCAAACAGCAAAGTCAGAGCTCAAAGCGTGGAATTTGTATAATCGATTGGAGATGACACCTGAGGAGACCACCCAAGCCGGAGGCACTGCTCTCTTCCACAAAATCTCAGCAATGTTTGCGTGTCACCAATGTCGACTTCAACTATCTCAAAGTAGTGCCTGCACAGAAATCATTCTCTCAACAATCTTTTTGACAGTCTGAAGCTATATATAACTTTACTTTTTGGTAAAAGCGGGAAGGACGGGAGATCGATAGTCATCACCTACGTAGACAATAAGACCCGTAGCAGCTGGAGTGGCACCATTCTGTAGCAAAAGAATTATTAATGTCAGTCATGTATTAATAATGCAGTTATACAGCAAACTCCCACCGGAAACTCCATCGGCAAATCCGTGCCGTCTTGGTATAGATCCCGGTACTCGTCTGGAATTGGAAATTTGACACACCCACCATTGTAGCTCAATACATAGTTCTTCAAGAACAATAAATTCAAAAATTAGATTAGTAGCTAATCATCAATAAGATTAACGATATTAACCTTCTCGGCAGTGTCGTAATGGCCAGGAAAAGTCGGTCCAAATAGCTGCAACAATATGCAGAAATTTTAAGTGAGAACACGATTTGTAACGATTGCAACGATTTCGATATAGGCTTTCATCGCATACATTGTACACGGAAATAAAGGTAGCAGAGATGTCTCCACCAAAAATTACGACGCGTCCGAATTTTAAAGCCACACGATTTACATCGTAAAATTCGATTGATTTAAGCGTCTGTCGCACCGGATCAAAGTGAAGCTATACAAATGACGTGAGTTAGTTTGATTAAATTCGTAACAAATTCATTGCTCACTTTGAGCCCGTCCTCAGCGGAAGTTATGACAATGTCGCGCTTGTAAGGCTCGGAGGCGTCGTACGCGATCTCAAGAGGACGTATCGGTAGGCGGCTTTTCAAAGCGTATACAACTCCGACTATATTTGCTCCAAGACGAAAGGGACCGACGCCCACGCCAAGCTCGATGCGCCATACTTCGCGAATCATTGATTGTACCAAGAAAAAGTCTAGACGACTCGGGCTAGGGCTTTAGCAATGCAAAAATTCATCTAATATATAAGCCGTCGATTAAATTCTATACTATTGGTCACTAATACCTTTTGGGGGTAAGGTAACATTGACAGTGACATTTCTTTGAAGCGCCAAAGACTGGGCTACAGCTGCACGTCTCTAATCAGAGTGTCCATCCTGCCTCTCTTGCTCTTTCCAAGGAAAATAGCTCTTTGAGCATTATCGTCCACGTACATAGCGCCTACACGATTCGTCGATACAGTGCCTAACTTCACGCTCTGTCCAGACCCTAGTTGATCCTTGTTGTGCCTTTCGATTTTAAAATATCCCGGACTGTAGCACCAGCTATTCCATACTTGGACCAATCAATGTTTCATTATTAGTCCGAGCCCTTTACGCTTCACTTTGTATATCTCGAGGTCTATGATGACCGCTTTAGAAGCAGAGCTCACGGAAGCAAATAATTCCTGTCGTGCATCAACAACGTGGTAGTAGTCGTTGACGAATCGTAAGCCAAACAAACTCGTTTCATAGGTTGTGCTCCACTCGCACATCGACTTGACAACAATTATCGCAAAGTGTGATCAGAGGGTACATATTCGTTTACTTTTGTAAGAAATGGTACTACCGGTGTGGCTTGCAGTGCCGACACTCTTCGCGTAACTGTGACGCCAAACGAGCACGGCAGCCCGTTCTTGCAGCAGTAACGACCTCGTGGCTCACGCCGAGCACTCGCCGTCAGTATCAAAGACAATAATTTTCCGATGTTGGCGCTCGGGCAGTGAAAGTCGGGTCGTCGGACACGACCTTGTAGCTTGCCTATGAAAGAAAAAGTCATTCTGCTTTGGCAGAACCTCGTGTCCTTGTGTCATCTAGCTTGATCTTTGGCAAACAGTATAAGTTGAAGACTGGTCACGAAGTTCCTGGGTACCACCCCGTGGTGCTTGTGGTGGCTCGCAAGCACGCAGTGTGCGACACACGGTCTTGCGAGTGTTTGACTTGAAGTACAGCGTATAGAGAATACCATTTGGTTTCATTTCACTATTCGGCAGGTGTTACGATCCGCAACTCGGATCTAAATGCTCTAGTTCTGTTGGAAGGAGCCAACACACTTTCAATTATCTGACGCCAAGGCTGACAAGACTTAGCTTACTATGAAGCTTGGTCTTTGCTACCTTTGAATTATAACAGGCTTGATGCAAGTGTCTTTTACTAGCGGCTGGATCGCCATCTGATACAATAGCGTTTTTACACCGGACTGCTGTGTGGTATTAAGGCATTGAGAGCTTAACTCGTGTCATATCGGTTTCAGATAGCTAAATTGCATGGGTGTGAATGACAAGGCAGTTGGTCGACCTCCAACATTCGTACAAATTTATTTTTGACTTCGCAACTAATCGACTTCACGTCACAAATCAGGAAAGGGATGCGTTTGCATCCGCCAAAGATAGACAGAAGAAATTACGAGGGCATATGCGGAAGAAGAACCCCATACAAGTTTCTTCCAGCAATAAGTACTTCACACATAAAATTGTAGGGTAAATACGGTAATAAAAAACATACGATAATATTCTTGTTAACCCGCTACGGTACCGGAAAGGCACGTGTAGGGTACACCATCCACCTCCTTAAGACGATGTCGACGGACCCAACGATTTCTGTAAGTCATCTTTGGGAGTATTTTTACCTTTTTTAATTCCTGACTTGAACATAGAGGCTTCTCAAAGGATACCATTACGAGTATCGGCGACGAAAGCGTCCGTAGTTATTGCTATATCAATCATGTGACGGAACAGTTGAGTACCTAAACGGATACGTGCTCTGAATTGGACGAGCTAAGAGCTCTTTTCTTAGAGAAGCGACTTCCAACGAAGCCTATATACTCACATGGCGGCAAATTCAAATCTAATACGTATTGGTAACATAGTCAAGGAAGCCAATCTTTTTGAAAAGCTCAAGACAACGGGTTTCTTTGAAGAAGTCGCGACTTGACCGCCACTAACGACTCTGAGAGCAACCTCAAGCGTATACAATGATCGCACAGAAGCCGGTGCATTTATTTGAACATAAAAGTTCGAGACGGATGTGGCCACTATTGGTCTACCCGACTGTCCAAGTGAGTTTCACTTTCTTGTGAAGAAGAAGTACGGCAATGCCGCGGCTTTGCAAGGCTTTAGGAAGTGGCGCGACTTTCTCGCTTGGCAGAATATATAGCAGCTGCTTGTATGGCTTCAGAAGGATTTGTTGAAGTCCGTTGAAATTAGGTTTCACAATTTACAAGGGCTTCCTAAGTAATTTGCGTCCATATGGCCGCACGTTCGGGTGTAATGGCTATTTCCTTAGACTTGCACTTAAGGGTAAAGCTTTACACTCCTGTCTCTCCACTTTGTCGAGGCCTGCATGTTTTCTGGGTGAGTTGTTCATGCATTTACTGCAACTTTAACTATGTAACTTTAATATTTATGTCTAAAATACTTATAGTGGACCAAAACACACGAGAAATCTATTTTACTAAAAGACTGTTCAGAATTCAAGTGTGGTAGGTACGGTTTTGTAAGCTTTTTCTTATTTTTAACGTATCCGACTTCAAGCCTTGAGCAAGACTCTGCGCACATCTAAAAGCGCACGCATAACCACCAAAAGATCGCAAAGATTTAATAGCCTTTTGAACAAAGGTTAATTTGTAAGCGCCGCGCGAGAGGTTGCCTTCAAAGTGACCTCGGGGTGGTGTAGCTGATAAGCGTTTCATTTGGCATCATATTACTCATAGGCGGATAGATACTATTTGGGAGGCCTCATTCCTTGTCATGCATGTTGTTCAGATTGTGAGTATGGACGGTGACTTTCTTTTGTACCCGGATGGGGTCAAGCCGACATGTACCGACGGTAAAAAGTATACATGTTACCTGAGTCACCAAAAGAGTGTACTCTGAGCTCTTGTCTTCTGCTTTGCTTTTGTCGCCTTAAATCTTTTGACATCGTCATCCAGAGCAATCCAGGACACATATTTGCCTTTCGAAATCGATAAAAATCTCGTGTACTTTCAAATTTCTTTTGTAAACGAAAGGCTCAAAAGATCAAAGAAATCTCATTTACCTAGAGGAGCTGTCTTGACATCAGTGTAATTATGGATGGACTCTTTACTAGCCGTAAAGGACGATGAGCTTCCTTTTTGAAAGGCAGTTGCGCTATTTGCTCTCCTTGGCTCCAGAAAGAAGTAAAGCAAAAACAATTTTCATTCTTTCTTTTGTGGACGTCTTACCTTGATCACATTTTATGTTTCAGACGGCTTTTTGGCGGATGGCTTTAATTTTACCACAAAAAAGCTAGAACAAGCGAGGTTTTTTGTTTGCTTATCTGCTTGGTCATCGCTGGATAAATGCAGCATTTGTCGTTGCCTGCTTGTTCATAGTAGAATTAGATCGCAGCCTTCTTTGCTGCCGGTCTGGTCACCGCTATTGCATAAAGGTAGACAAAGTGTTTGTTAACAATCTTCCCACACAAAATATGAATGAGTTATCTGCGAAGGAAGAACATGAAAATAATCTTTGCCTAGTGTCAGTCTATTTTTCAACCTAGACATTTGTCTTTGAGAAACAATGATTGGCCTGGTGTTTTATTGGTAGTTCTATCTATTCATCTGAAGGATTTTTAAAAGAGATAAAGTACCTGTCATAATTGCGATAATGTCTTTAGTACTTTATCAAGAATTCGGGATAATAAAAAACGACGTGTTAAATTCATTTATCAAATAAATTTTCGGCCTACCTACGTCGATTTTCTATGACCAGGGTTTTGAACAGTTCTTCGTCGAAAAGTTTATTTCTGAACGCGTTTCTCGGTGGAAGGTACTGTGTAACCTTTACACAGCTTTTCTTGCACGCTGCAATCTTCAGCTAGCTGGCCATCGCCACAACAGTGATGTATGCTACGATACCGATAAAACAGTATAGAAGTATATTGCAGTCAACCTAAGTTATGCACTCTTTGCGTATTCCTGCTGTCTTATGCTGGTGGAAGTACAGATTTTGAAGCTACACCTTTTAGCGGGACACAAACCCATTGGATTTATAAGATCTATTGCTTGACAAAAAAACAATTTTGGTTTTTTTGTCCAACGTCTGACAATTTCGATTGTACACTACAAAGGCCGCAAGTACTATTTTTGTCGGTAATTTATCATTAATAGGAGTATTCTTCGCATGCAACTCAGTATACTTTATGATTTACGAAAAGAAAATTGTTGACGTATGTGGTGATCGTATATTGCGGTGCCTAAAGACTCCTTCGATGTCAACTCGCGATATAATGCTTAAATCAGTAGGAAATACAATAGTTCCCGATAAGTCGACATGTAGGCTCGCATATATTAGGCTAAATGTCCCCGTGAAAGTTAGAAAAAGTGGGTCAAACACGAGGAAAAGCACAGCAAGCTTTATATATCTTCGCTTTATAGTTCTAAGCAAAACGCATAAGTCAATCCCTCTCAGCTCATATGCGATGTTTTTATGCTCTGCCAAGTGTCTTTGCTTGACCTCTGTCATTACTTTCTTCCACATATATCATGCAACTCCTTCCATATAGAGCCTCAAAACGTGCTGCTCAAATGTTAAAATCTGATAAACCAACAACACTAAGCTATGTCTTTCATCTCATCTAAGCCTCTGGTCGGTCTTTCAAGGACACCGTCTGTATTATGCTCGAGTGGTGGTCTTTCTTGTCCGATCTGTGCCAGCAAGCGCTTCCCGCTTACTCTTAAAATTCCCACTCAAGCTCAGGGACGAATGCCCTTACACCTAAGTAGCATGGATACGTAACGCCTATAATGTAAATCAATGAAAAACAGCACTTCGTTACCTTTGATATTCATATTTTTGTTGATGACCCTGTGTATTTGTGTTGTACCCCATTTTTGCAGGATAATACACCTTAATGACGTTTGTGCTTACTTAACGTTCAAGTTGACTTTTTTTCGTAATTAGTTTTAGAAGTCATCATTTTATACTAATTTAGCCTACAATTAAGCTTTTTCCTGTATTTAAACCCACTTTCCTGTCATACGAGATTACAAACTGATGAGAGCTCATGCAAAAAAAGCGATTCGTCTAAAAAGGGACGACGACATGTGACTTCCTTACTACCGCTTAGTTTTGAGTCATCAAGTAAAGAACCTGTTGTCATAAGGCCAAAAGGATATTTTTCCGGCGTGAGGTATCTACGAATTTGAGTTAATGATTCAATACTCTTTTTTACGGCAAAAAATTCCACAGCTTTCCAAATAGTTTTAAGGGCAAAGGTAGACGGCATCTACTACCGAGGCACCATTTCCATATTTTGACAGGGCGACTGTGTTGTGGACTGTGTTCATGGATGGCCTATGGGTTGGCCTCATGCAAACAGCAATGCTGGAAAACGCAGTTCAATATATTAGGAGGAAAGCTGCCACAAAATTGGTTCCGTGAGATTCTCGTAAACGGACAGCTCGTTGCCCTGCAGAAGTGGGCCCGTAAAATCGAGGATAGCTCCAATAATAGTCGCCGAGCAATTTTTACCGTTGCTTTGGCTGCGGTAAGTAAGAACACATATTTCGTGCCTTTTCCAAATGAGGCTGAGGAAGTCGATTCTCAGTAAGCACAAAATCTTAAAGGGTCGCTGGTAGAAGCCGTGCTCTAAGGGTCAGGGAAATCTTAGTCATCGGTAAAAGAGGACGGCCATACTGACGAAAAGTTGTATCTTTACGGTGAGTGTGTACTTATTACATTCCATGGATAAAAATTTCCAAGAGCTTGGCAGCATATGATAAAGGAGCTAATAGAGGGTGTACGAGATATAACTATTCCGAATCTCGGTAGACCCTGGCGCGTCGAGAAATTTGCGCGCCAGCAAACGACCGTGACCAGCCAAGATAGCTAATAGATCTGCTTGGGAACGTGGGAAAATTCTGCGTGACCATCTGGCGAAACGACCCCATACGTTCCAAGAGCCAAACATCAATTTGCTATATAATGTGAGGTTTTCGTCAGCACCGTTGTTGATTGTTCCTGAGCATTCCCTGGCTAGAAAAACACGATTACGGCAAAGCAAGGTCATGAATGCTAGATACTCAGTTCCGTGCAACCGGATTTCGTTAATGAAATTCTTCTGGTGCGTGTACAACAACAAAATAAGGAGGTAGACGAGATAAGGTCTGTGACATATTTTTAAGCGAGTACACAAGATAGCCGCAGAGGCTGACACCCTAAAAATGAACAACATTCTTTGAATGAAATGATTATGGAGCTTTGTGCTCAAATCACGCATGTTCGTACTGAGGACTTCAAATATAGCAGGCTTGACACGTGCACAATAAAAGCGCTGAAGACCTTTCACCTTCTCAGGAAGGCATGTAGATGTTGGCCGTTGTAGCCTTAGACCTCTCGAACGTGCCATAATAGGCATGGGGTCGGAGAAGACCGATTTTGTAATAAAAGCAAGCCAGACATAGTGGAAAAAAATACATAGATAGGTAGCGAGATATGGGCGGTTGGTAAGATAGTGATGGTGATGCGATAGCTGTTTGTCTCCTGATTGTCATGACCTAATCGTGAGTTAAAAATGAAACCTTGACTAGAAAAAGTCATAGATTAAGTGGTCGCCGTCTAGCGGCAAATTTGCCTTAAATATAACAGCAAAAGGGCCAAACTTGATGGACTCGAACTACCAATATTATGGCTATATCGATATTGTTTTAGACAGTGTTTCAAGAATTTAAACTCATTTAGAGTATATAAACATCGTCAGGCTAGACAAAGAAGTCTTTAAGTGATGTATAGACAGCGTGTGTTGCGCCCTGCTCTAAATATTAAGATTTTGATTACTTAGTATATCTTGGATGTAATTTTCTATCAATATGCCCACAATACAGAGAAAACAGGAACAAAACTGATTTCGGGGCAGGTGTGTCACCAGGCTACGACCGCCTTCACGATAGCAATGTAAACTTATTGAGGCTTTTATGTCATAAAGGCAGAGGATGGTGTAGTGATGATTACAAAATTTCGTATTTGTCACCAGCTCTTTGTACTCGAAGATCGAGGGGAAAAAAAGCGACAAGTGGGCGGTTATAATATGCCTACACTGACACTAATCTCAAGAAAAGACGTGATATCATTAAAATTAATTAAGGCTTTGAGTTCAGCGCACTGGGTATATAGATGACTGCTTTTAGCTTATAACGAGGGAGTCGGTATACCTCTTATACGCCTCTTGGCATGCTATGTTAACTTGTTAGGTGCCTACAAGAGCCGTTGAGAACTCAAATACGTGATTCGTTTATTGCGGACATATAATTTTGCCGTTTACCTGTCCAAAGTCGTTCTTAGTAAAAGTTGCAGGCTCATTTATGCCTTCTAGCGCAAATGTGAGGTAATGAGGACCATTAGCCTTAATGTTGGCACCGACAAACCTAAATTTGCGGTAGAAATTCCTGCTACTTGGTAAGATATCATACATTCAAACTCGTCTGACATCAAAATGACCGAACAAATAAGGGGGTAGATAGATCTAGCAATTAATTGGTTCAGAAAAAGTCCGGACGATGAAAGCCTCACAAAGCTTGTGTTAGGTCATATATTTAAGATTTTGAGTGATACTGGGAAGGCCAATGCTAGTATTCTACAAAAGCTTGTAGGAAAAACTTCAGTAGGTTTCTGTCTTAGCTTCGTCGGACACGATAAAGCCGTTAAGCGCCGGCTTTGATGTTTCGAAAATGAAATCGGTTGCACGTTGCTGGATATAGATAAAATCGGTCATTTTCTTTTAGACTAGAAAGATAAAGGCTGACGAACGAACCAGCCCGTTCATGACAAGGCCTTACTTGCCATGAAGCAAGCTTTGGTGAAATTTAAGGGAAATTGACCGGGCCATGAAGCCCTTTGTAATCTGATCAAAACATGGATCTTTAGTGAAGACAATAATAGGCCTCGTTTGAAAAACGCAAAATATTCTATTTATTTCGCGAAATGAAAATTTCGTGTTAAACACATATCGAGCAAGCACAATGTGCATGTCGACTCGGTTTAGCGCTTTGGGTGGTTCATGGCAGCAAGGTCGAATGCTTTATTGCAGAACAAACCCGTCATGCAGTTTCTTAGAAGGATAACAATGTAAGACTTTGATGCCATTTTTCATTGCCAGCAGAAATGTTCATCTTAGAGATTTACCGTTTGTAATATAATGCAATGAGAGGGCAGACGACCTGCTTCTATATTGAATAGATCCGGTATATTCACAACGAATCCTTTAGCTGGAAATAAACTTCTTTGGTCATGTATTCTAGGAGTATTGTATCGACCGCCGCACGTCTCAGCGCAAGATATACATTCTTATGTGGCTGAGCTTTCAGCCTTATTACCAATATGGCGGCAGCTAAGGGCTTTGTTTCTCGTTGTATGTTCAGCCTTACCCAACTTATCAGCAAGGACAAGCGTGTAACATTTAAAAAAAAACCGAAGGGCAATTCGAGATTTGTGTGAGACTCGAAGTCCTGTGGATCGAAATCCTTCTTATTCAAAATTTTACGAAGTTTGATGAAGCAATGCTTCATTTTGTTTGTGTATATCAAAGTTCCCATCTGTTTTATCTCGAAAGCTCAGAGAATATTTTCGGCGGATTCAATTGCATTTCTGGTCATGCTCGAAACATTACAAGTCTGAGTCCTGAAAAAAAAGAGTCTATTTTCCTAATAATTAAGAAGCCTTTTTGCTGCTAAGAGCTAGCGGGATTTTCGGGTGTCGTAGCCCGTGAATAGAATAAAGTAAGGGAGCCACTAATCTTTCGTTAATCAGCCCCCCTCTAAAGCCTAAAACCTAGTGCAAGGTTTTTTGCACGTAACATAAACTTGCTTCTTAGAACAATGATCTTCTGTCGCGATCGTTATCAACTTATCACCTTCCTTCCATTCTAGGGTTTCAGGACACTCTGCTTGGTTTCCTCGTTTTGAGTACTAGGAGACCAAGCAGAGTGTCCTCAATCATCGACATTACCGAGAGCATCAAGGTTGATCTCTGCATTGACTGTGCGAGCCGCATCGTGATATCTGATCATTAACGTTTTTGTTGCTCTTTAAAATATAGAGATCAACCTTGATGCTCTGGGTATTGTCGATGATTGAGCACACTCTGCTTGGTCTATTAATACTTAATAAATTGCTCATCCATGCCAAATAAAATATTGTTAAACTGCTTCTTAGATCTGGCGCGATCGTTATCAAATTGTCAGCTTCCATACGTGCAAGATTCTTTGCATTGCGAATGTTTCATGTCCTACAGAACATTTAAATCCAATGACGTTCGTTCCAGCCAATCATAGATCATCAATATAGCTTAGGGGTACTGGGGGTGTGTGGGCTAGCAAGATGGGGGGGGCTGGTTAGGGGCTAAAAGTATATACCAAATAAAACATCCATTTCCCATGAAATGTAATTACAAATTTGAGTAAGAGAATGTTCCGAGTGTTAGCTTGTTTCTGCTAAAAAGAATCTCAAAAAAGGATGGCTTCTGGTTTAACCAGCCACTCTGCAATTCGCATAATTCAGCTCAAGCACAATTAACATGTCGTTTGAATTGCCCAAGATCGCCTATGAATATAATGCCCTGGAGCCGTTCGTGGACACAATCACCATGAACATACACCACACTAAGCACCACCAGGGCTACGTCAACAACATTAACAACTACATCTCGTCCGAGAAAGGCTCGGATCTTAAGGGCAAGACCATCCTGCAAATTGTGCAGTCAGCCACTGAGGCGCCTGTGCGCAACAACGGTGGCGGACACTACAATCATTCGCTCTTCTGGACGTGGATGATCTCGCCTGGATCCACCAATACGGCACCGCATGGTGCTCTCAAGACTCGTGTCGAGGAAGACTTTGGCTCGCTCGATCAGATGAAGCAGGAGTTCAACGCCGCCGCTTCGACGCGCTTCGGCTCTGGCTGGGTCTGGCTTGGTGTCAAGTCTGATGGCAAACTGGCCATTACATCTACCCCCAACCAAGACAACCCGCTTATGCCCTGCGTGGACCAGCCGCTTATTCCTATCCTTGGTCTAGATGTATGGGAGCACGCTTATTATCTCAAATACCAAAATCGTCGCCCCGAGTACATTTCGGCCTTCTGGAATGTTGCTAACTGGGACAAGGTCGTTGAGTACTACGACAAGTTTGCCGCGAAGGGCAAGCCCGTAGACATCTGAATGGAGACCTTGCGATGGTCGCGGTGACGACACATTCTTTAGTTGAAGGCATAGGAAGCTGAAGTTTTTCTTTTAGCTTAGTGTTTCCATCTGAAATTGATGCCTTTTGTTGTGGTCTTTTGTTTGATTGAATAGTTGTTGCACAAGATTCGCGTGTTTTTTCTTTTGTAACATCCCATGTGGCAATCTGTATCGCTAGCTTGTTGCTCCTTCGGTCGCCTTTTGTAGTTTAAATACCAACGGCACGATTTGAGGTAGCCCTTGATCGTTTACTGCTGCAAGTATTGGCCGTCACAAGATTATACGAGATAGAAGATCATGAAGAGAACTCACTGACTGCCACCACTGTGTATTGTGCTCTGGATTTTAAAAGAACATTTGCTCGCTCGTCGCCATTCATATCAAGATTGAGTCTTTTACCAAGATCATCCGCGAGATCGACGACAGCTGTACCTGCAAGCACTTCTAGATAATAAGGTCAGCAGTATACACCAGCCACATTTTGACCAAAAAAACACTTGCTACCATTTGCCAACTTGGAAGCTCCAGCGATCACTTCAAGCTGATATTCGATTGTAGATTTCTGAGCAACGATTTCCACAATATCGTCATCAGCTAACTTTTTAGAATCAACAGTCTTTTTGGGTGCAATTGTCTGTGGCGTTGAATTATACCCGAGCGGACGCGGGCCTTACAGAATGTGCTGTAGCCGATGGCTTGCCTACCGCCAATGGTGCAGTTGCAGAATTTGATTGGGCAGTCTGAAGGGCTTTGTTTAACGCATCCAGCTCGATGCCTAATTGTATGCATTTCTGCTTGCATACATTCTCCACATCCGTGGCGCAAGTGTTTTTTAAAAAACTTTGTAAGATCGCGCAGCACACGTTGGTATTATACATTTTCGAGGGTGTCACGCCATCTGCAAACATTTTAAACCAAGCATGCATGTGTTAGATGGCCCGCAACATTTATATTTCTAGTACACTGTGCATTACCAAGGCCATATTTTACCCAAATGATGGAGGCATGTGCTGATGGGAGCATTTTTATTAATGCCCTTCCTTGTTTCAACTAGTTAGTTTTTTGAGAAATTTAAACCAGTGCGGTGTACATAAAACATATGCAGTCTGCAGGGTTGTTGACTCTTACATTTTACGTAATAAGCGTTCACTGGTCTGAAGATCAATCTTGTTGCTGCTGTCCGCTTGCGTGCAAATCTGGGGTTGGCGGAGGAGCCCCGAGCGGTGGTTGAAGGTATCGTGGAGGCTGAGACTGGTTGTAGAGTACGGTCAATGGCGAATGAGGCTGGCAAATGTCTGGTGGCGGCGGTCGTTGCAGCTGACCGGAAGGAGCAACCGATGAGTGTGGATACTGCTGGTACATACCTTGTAAAGGGTAAGGAGGCACATTATGTGCCCCGTAATGCGGTGGTAGGGGTGGTTGAAAGTAGTTGTGTGCGGGAATGTGCCCTTGCGACACAGACACTCCGTTGTAATGCAGTACAGGCCCTACAGGGACTCCGTGACCCCGAGGCGACGTGTAATTTGTACTTCCGTAAAGCATGGGTCTTACCACGCCAAATCCACCTGGTTGTGTGTATTTTGTCACTCCTCCGAAAGGCTGTGTTTGCATGGCAGGTGTTGAGGGCATAACAGGGATTGGCGGCTGATGGCTGCTCGCGACTCGACAACCGTTTGGTAGAGTAACCGGTCTCGCATGATAGTCAGTAAATTTTCCTACCCAATTACCACGTCCTCCGCGTCCGGTGCGACCGCCGCATCCAGTGCGACCGCCGCGTCCAGAGCGACCGCCACGTCCGCTGCACACTGACTCAGAATTGGCACTTTCTTTGCCAATGAATGGGCCCCCACCTCGATTGCGCTTACGGTTACCTCGCTTGGCAGCAGCCTCCTCTTCGTCATCGGAGAACTCGGTCTCATCCATCTCTTCATCAAAAATGTTTGAGGCATCTGTGCCTTTGTCCCTGATATTTTCTGGGACAATATAAGTCGTGTGCTCCGTCGCGTAGTAGACTGCAGCATTAGCACTCGCCGTTTTGGGCATCTTGACAGCGCTTTCAAAGCGAATAAGGTAAAGGGGCATAAGCACAGGACCAAATACCTCGTCGACGCAGCCAAGTACCGTGCGGTCTTCAAGACATAAAACGCTCCCTTCGTCCAAAGGCTTGGTATTTGGATTGGACTTTACAGTCATCATAAGTCCTGGTACGCTCATATTTAAAATGCTGCCACACTGCGCAATGGGACAATCAGATGTCAGCTCCACTTTAGGTTCACGCACAGGGACCAATACAAGCTCGTGCTCCGTAGTTAACGGAGCACCGACTTTGTTGGCTTCCTTTTCCATGGCCGCCTCGATCTCAGCGCGCTGCTCGATAGGATCCATGGATTCTTCGTCGCTATCATCCCCCGAGCTCTCGTCAGTCCTTTCCATCTTCACACGGTGACTGGCTGCTAAATCGATCACCTTATCATCCTCGGAGCTGTCGCTGTCACTTTTATCGTTCCTGTCATCGGCAACAATCACCGCCTTGGGCTCTGTTACCGTCGAGCTTGCGAACTGCGACGTGATCGAATGTAGCTCAGCATTGGCGTATTGTGCAGCGATAACAAGATCTAGTATTGGTTCGTTGCTCTGCTGTGCTTCCATATTGACAGCCAGACAGACGAATGGCAATTTGTACGCTAGGAGCTCCAACCAAACCCGAACCAAAACATCTGTTTGTGCTGCTACTTTCAATGAAAGGGGTTAGATCTGTAATATGATTGATATATGTGGAATATGTCTGATCGCATCTGCCAGTATGTGATTAAAGCGGCGCTCTGCCGTGTTCTGACGTATGATAAACTATTGACCACCGGCGGACTTTCATCAAAATCGAGCTCCTAAATGAACATGCGCATCGGCACAAAGCCAAGGGTACTTGATAAATCGGAATGTCGTGTCGATCGCTATATGCTGCATTATGCTTCAAACGACGACAACTCCCTTACGGTAAGTAGACCGTGAGACTGCGACGTGGAGACCAGCGGATTTTTGACAGATAATGTAAAAGAGCTTTCACGTCATTTCGCACTTATATTGAAGACGACATGTTGACTAAGTGGCAGCTGCGGGTTCAAGTTATTTAAGTCAAGCTCGAAGTTGTCTTGATCAAGGTCTATTGAAAAACTCTGTAGTACTACAATTTCTTCGACTACTTCGCAGCTGCGTTTATCATGCGTCAATTACATCAAAACGCTTTAGAGAACCATTTTGAAGTCATGCTTAAAGAGGTAAGACTCGACGAAACCCGGGTCCGTGACCGTGGACGTTTGATAATTGTAAATTAAAGCCTTGCGCTCAGCTTTGGGATTGTTGAATCGCAGCTTGTTTTTGCGTGCTTCGTTAATAAAGAAGTTACCAAAGTATTGTCCACTCGCCACACCTTCACGCGAGTGGTCAATAACTTCATACGGACTGCCGTCTTTGTACTCTCCGTACTCGAAACTATTCTTTTCAGGGTGGAACTGCACACCATAGATCGGGTACTCTTTTGCCTCAATCGCCGAGATGAATTCAACTCCTTTTCTATCCACATTGGTGGCCAACACATTGTAAAAGTCCGTAAGAGTTGAGTACTCGTTAAATCTTTTGGGTGTAATTCCATGCTCATGATTGTTCATTGTAATGGCCTTGTCCTTAAGCCACGAGTACAACTCAGGGCTGGCTAGACTGAACAACTTACTTGTGGGCGCGGCTTCTGTGAAGTTTAGGGGGAGGGATATATTCATGGAATCAAGGCCGTCGTTAAGCGATCCCACGTCTTTTGCCGAGAGCTGTACGAGCCACTCGAAGCCTAAACATGTACCCCACACCGGAAAGTACACACCCATGTCATTTAACTTCAGCGCCAGCTGGAAAAGCTGATCCGCGCGGTCATTTACGGTTGCAGCTCCACCAGGGAATAGCAATCCATTGAGCTGTGGTAGCAGCTGCTCAAGATACAGCTTAGGGGCGTTGTACGGGATTGGGACAACACGGCCTCCAGCGCTTTCCACCCACTTGACGTAAGAAGCCGCGATATACTCGCCTTGATGGGATATTGGGTGCGCAAAAATGCCGATAATCGGCCCACGAGCATTGGCAGCGACGACTGAGAGGGTCAGAGCCGTAGATATTAGGAGCAAAATAAGCTTCATCGCAAAGACAAACGGGGCTACTGTCAAAATACGGTGTACATAGTATAGAAATAGGAAATTGCTAAGCATACAAAGGTTTTAAAGGGAAAATTGCGAAAATTCTTGCACAAGATGATACAAATATTTTAGAACAGTTCCAAGAATTTAGCAGTGTCTGATCCCACATGTAAAATACGTGAATTTTCATCACAAGGACCCAACAATCACTCAATTGTCGCAGTCTCTGTGATGAGCGAACACGGAGAAGTCGATCCCGTGAAGCCGCAGCTCTAAGAGACCAAAAAACCGCATTAACGATTGAACACTCGATGCTTATTAAGGGTATCGAGTTTAGACAAGGGAGGAGAGTGTATGTCGCAACTAGGGGCGGTACATTAAGACATTTGAAGCATCTGAGCAACGAAACTGGGTGTGCGAGGTTCGCCACGCTCGCAATGCTCAGGAGCAACGAAGGACCGAAAGAGTGGAACGTAACAGACGCCAATTTCGAGAACCAGAACTGTACAAGCCATCACACAAGCAGCTAGCCAACCACTCTGTCGTGCAGGCTGCTGGCGTAGCAACATCAACACTAGCAGCGCGTGCAAAATCTAGTCCTACAACTGCGTCACCAGTACGGCGGGGTTGCATCTCAGCATGTAGTGTATCGCGCGAACAAGAGTGTAAACAGCATAATTGTTCGAATAAGATCCTTCAATTGTTAGAGCTTCTTGGCAGAGCTGGCGCAACTGAACCCCGTGAAAACGGGCTTCCAGTGCTACAAGACCGGGCGATTTCGCCGAGCCACGATCGTTCTAGATTCACAATAGTTTGTGCGTGGACAAGGCGTGTACGATATTGACGCAGCTCACATGAAGCCCAGAAAGTAAAATGGGGTTTAAATCGTTCTAGTCACCTGTGACGTAAGTCTCTGCAATCAAGTCGCAGCTGTGGCACTAGGAGCTCCCTTTGGAAGACTATGACAATTATCACTGGTTCTTCACAAACGCGATCAGCCACAGATTTTCTGCACACCGACCCTGCACCCTCAACCATGGTGTCCTACATGAAGGACCAAAATTCAGCTGCACTCGAGCAAGTCCTTTGGCTGAGGATCACTATACTGGGCATTTTTCACTTTTGCTATTCAGACACAAGAACTCAACTCTTTGTAGCACAAATGCAATCAACCAGCAGTCGCCTCGGAAATGTTCGGAACATGTTTCAAACATGACCACATCCAAGAAAGTAGGACCCGTAAGCTCGCAGTAGTTGTCAATACACGACATTTTTGGTGCGGCAAAAATAACCTAGATTTGGTATTAATTGTGCCATTCTGAGCATTCGCAGCCGCTACCCACCTTTGTGTGCTAGACGTACGCTTTGATGCTCGCCAACTCATATTTTTTCTGTAAATCTATGTTATGGTAAAAACGGCGTTTGTTGCCATTTGGTGTACTGGAAAAATGCACCTGGACCAATTTGCGTCATACGAGACGTCTAATAGCACAAATAGCACAACCCAATGGCGGAATGTGACATTGTGGTCCTAGAGAACCAGTATATCAGGGTAGAGGGTCCCTGATAGCCTTTGAAAATATTAGCTAGACACGACAAAATGTTCTTCTTTCGGGTAATTCAGGCCGAGGGAAAAATTTCTTCGTCTTATTAAAATATTGGTGGCTTCATGGGCGGGGGAAAATGTGAGGAATTGTGATAAATTCCAGAGGGTCAAGAATCCATTTACACGTCGGCTTCTTTACAGAGCTGGCCGCGGATTGTTGAGAATTCATTACTCCGACTTGGTCCTTGGGCTGTCAGTAGCTATTGAATACACCGGCGTAGTGTTGTTTGTGTATCACCTGCGTTACATGGAGCAAACAGCAAGGTTGCTTGTGAAGACGTTAAGTTAATGTTAGGTTGATGGTCGAATAGAATGCACGGCTTATAACTATGTCCTGGCAAGCATTGCTGTAAACCCATTTGCTGATGCCAAGAGCAGACAAACGACCAGGAGAACGGATACCCTTAAAAATCGAAGTCACATTGCGCAGTATATAGAACTTTCGCTGTCCGATAAGCTAACTATTTTGAATATTATGGCAGTCTTGTAGACGTAGCCATTTTTTATATCCAAACGCAGCCTTACGAAGGTCACCACAAGCTCTCCTACAAGACCTCTAGAACCAGCCCTCAGAACTATTTTTTTGCCAAAGTTACGGATCTACTTTGCCTACTTCCCTTATCTACATTATCCGATCGACTAGAGAATGCTAACCTCGGAGACCCGAGTGCGAGAAACTTTGGTAAAGTACATTGCCTATTAGGTTGTTGTGGTCCAAAATCTCTCGTGCTTGATTTGCCGGACTCACCCTATAGCATAAAAGACCTTCTGCCCACTCATAGCGACGTAACTGCGATCGCTGCGAAAGGTTACTCACTCGACTTTAGCAGCTCCGCCTGTGATAAGAGATGCACTATCGGCTTAAAATTTAGGCTTAATTAGAGAGATTCGCAATGATGGATGGACTGAAAGACCACACGATGCCTGTATACTAATAATTTCGCGAGTGCGTAAGAACGTCTTATCATTGATGGAGTATTTTCGCTCGACAGTCCTAACTAAAACAAAATGTCTTGCTCGTGACCTCTTAATCGAGCTTCTCGTAATGCAGCAAATGACACGGTCGGAAGTATCGCAATCGACCTTAAATGGCTTTGTCATGTTGATAAGATCTTTTGGTGCTACCGAAAATAACTTGGTATTAGCCCCCCCCCAGATAAATCAGCGTCTGTTACTATTAGCTCGGACAAAGCCTTTGCAAGGTCCACATAGTCAGCACTGTATAACTGACTGGACTAAATTACTCTTCCAAATACGTCTTAGAAAGTGGCACATACATATTTAAGACGGTTTTATAATTTACTAACCCACTTAGGCCATCTCAAACAAATTTTTGGGGTCATAATAAATTGATAAACTTTATATCAGCATCAACAAGTTTGTCATTGGGGCAGATGAAGTTTAAAGTCTTCAGCTTTTTGTGAGCAACCAAGTAATCTGCTATAATCGAATGATCTTCTTTGGAGCAGGTATGGATAATTGTATGGTTAAAGTACGTCTGGGCGAAAGACCATGGTGAAGGAATCCATTTTGTGAAGTAAATGCCGTCAAGGCGTGTGATAGTTTCTGTCGTATTGCTACTCACTCCCATTCGATGCCACTAGGCGCATGAGGAGTATATACAACTTTCCCATATGCGCTTTATAGTAAATCCAGTCTGCTGTACAATGCGCACTCGGATATATTCATGACTTGCACAGCCTCGCGCAGAAAAAGAGTGAGTGCTGTGTTCATTGCACTGCTTACCTCCAAGTGAACTTTTAGAGTATTCGTTAGTCCCCACTTCCCACTCAACTTTCTGATACAGAACGCTGGTGACCAACGCAGGAATTCGACTTTCGCACCTTCCCATTCCTTGCCTTCTCCGCGAAGTGAGCGTCAATAAGCTTGTATCTGTGGTTACCGTATAACAAAATTCTTGTCACGAGATCAACCTCGTACTCAAGTTTTCTATTAGGTGGAAATTTAGACGGTGCTGTAGCAGAGCTGCTGAAGCTGTCTGATGGGAAGAAGAATGATGCAAGGTTATTGATCTTTGTATTACAAAATGAATTGGTTCACTCCCTGTGAGGTGAATATATTATTATTATACCCAATATTTTGAATTCTCGAAGTTAAGACATTAGCCGTTAGTACATGCAATGCTTTTTTATTAGCTTTCCATCTCTAAGAACTGCATATTCTTTAACGCTCAATGCAACTCATTTTTGTGGTTTGCAATATGGTATTATCACTAGCTAGTGTGATATATTAGGTTCACGTGAGTCAGCTACATCCTTCTTCTGAAATTGTTGATTTTATACATGTCGGATCTTTTCTGGGGCTTTCAGACTTTCAGACACTACCGGCATTATTTGTACGAGCCACAAAATCAATCGAATGAGCCTTTAAATTTATTTCACGTCGGTCACAAAAACAAAACGACTCGTCAGTCTCGGCATCAAAGCGCGTAAGAAGTGGGTACTTCCATCGACGAACTCTGTGCCCAGCTCATTTACTTGCGGCTAGATATTCATTCAAAGGGGACTCTATATAGAACCCTGCAAACATCGCACTTAGCTGAGCTGGACACTCGCAAGCAACCAGTATCGTCACTATGTGTCGTATATACTTCGTGACAGCTCTCCGTTGTGCGTGATGAGCCGGACCTCATACCAAAAAACAACGATGAGACTTACAGTGGAATCGATATTGTTTAGATTTTGATTTTTGGGCAAGGTAAAAATTCGAATTTGACATGCAGACTTTGATTGTCCGAGGTTTTGAAGCAGGTATCATGAATGCTCAAGAACGCGCAGTTCAAGTTCAGGTTGTCAGTCTGACAGTACTTTACAATGAGAACTTCCAATATTATTTTGTGGCTCGGCCTAATGCTGCTACTGAAGCTGTATCGTTGGCACACACTACTCATGAAGCGCATGGTAATGATGAAATTCTTTCAGCTGCAAAGCTGTACTCTCTGGTTGTGTTTCGTGGCAGTTGTAACTAGTCAATGTGTGTGAAGGGTCATACTTTTGCCAGGTGTTCGCTCGGCCGAATAAAATCCATTAGCAATTAGCGGATGTCCATTCTGCAAAATATTCCCATAGACCTTAGCCTTACGTGAAAACAGCTTTCAAGACGGTCACTCGAGACCATGAGATAAGCTTTCTTTGTGTCCCAAGCAACTTAAACCTGGGAGGGTATGGCATAATTCTGCCAACAATCAAGATTACCATAAGTGAATAAACGGAGTGGGGTATTTTTCTCTTCCCTGGGGCCTTAGCGTCAGCGTCGCACTAGAGTGCACTTTACGTGATGGTGGCACAAGCTCATTCTATCGAGGAGAAAAGGAGGAGAGACACTAATGCTTTTAGCTATATGAGACGTAATGTGTTCTCTTGCAATAATATCGGTTGCAACCGGGATTGATTTGAAGCAGCATCGGAATCTGCAGACTAGAACGCCGACACTTTTAATCTTTTTAGCTAACCAATGCTCTGGATGTTGTACCTCCAAGATTTTCAGGTTTGTCGGTCCAATTTTTAAAACTCAAGGGCTCAGTAGCTTTGCTCAGCAAATAGATTGCTTTACTCACGCCCCTACATCATGTATTGTAAATTCCGTGAGAAAAACCAAATGCTGACCGAATTGTTGCCTGAGCAATTCTGCCAGCATTTGGGCTGCCCAGCCATCGATCGTGGCTCATTTGCTCCGGTTAATACTAAGGCATAAGTAAGCCCACGGTTGTGCTCAATCAATTAAGTAATATCAAGCGTATATATTATGCCTCATTTGGCTATGCCTTATAATCTTCCGATCAAGCGAGGGCGATGGTTGTGCTGGCTGGTACACTTCGTACGTGTGCATATACGACGCGCTAGTTTTAAAATATGGGCTACCAATTGTGGATGCTTACCAAACCATACATTGTATCTCGACCTAAAAGCGGTAAAGCGCTGTATTTTCACCCTGATAGACACACTTTTTTGGAACCCATATTCTGTAGGAAACATTTTATTTATGATAGTGAGTCAACTTGGTCATCTCTAAAATTACAACTGCCCGACTTTCATCAAAAGCCGATGAATCCCCGCGCTTCGCTGCGATAAAATTCATTTTCAGATATTATACAAATGATTTTACAACTGCGACATGAACTTGCTCACGATCGAAGCAACACAATAAAGCATGAGCCGAATTGTCCCGCTTTTCTGACTTGTACTTCACCCCGAAGTCATACTACATAAAAAGGCAAACCACCTGGCTATTCTCTGCGAGAGGTGAGCCAAATGTGTCGAACAGCGATGTGACGGGCGAATTGCTTAAATAGCATAATACCTAAAGTTAGCGGGCGATCTATCAGGCAGAATTCACCATTGTTCAACTTGAATAAACTTATAACTACTGATGATCGACCGCTATTACTCGTCTTTAGCATCCACTTGAAGAAGTGCGTTGCCGATGGCAAATTGACGCGTCGTCTATGTCGATCTTAATCACAGCAGCTTAGCTTCCATCAGAAAAGGATGAAACCAATAATCCTTGTGTTCAGGCTCATTATCTCTGATTTTATAGCCTTTAGCAGAGAGTTACATGTGCCATCTCGCGTTAATGCGCATTCGATTGTAGTCAATACGAGCGAGGTCACAATTGCAACATAAACTTGCCCATAACTGGGCAACACATCAACAAAAGTAATTTATTTTCTCGATTTTATTTTGAATATAAAGTTACACTTCGCGTGTACAGAGAACAATCCGGCTTTTTTTTGAAAGATGAGACGTCCGTGCTACAGCGTGTAGTAAAATACGGTCTGTAACAGATCCTAGTAGGAAAATTTAAATTCAATTCATACTTTATAGTAAGAAAACCCTTTCTTCAAACAAGATACTTCTCCCTTGGCCAAGGCGTTGACTTGCAGCGGTGCCGTTGCCAGATCAAAGGCGTAATCGACGTCAATAGTTGATCGATTAATACCCACCAAAGCCAGGAAAAGAGCCGGTAACACATGTTCTTCAACTTTTTAGCTCCTCTAAGTTTTGAGCTCCCCGAAACTATCTTGTTCCTTTTTTGAGGAATCCAAAGGGAGACCTAGCCACTTTTGATTTACAACTTTTGCAAGTAGTTAGCCAAATTAAATCGTCTTCTTTAGTCTTTTGCGCTTTATGAAAAATCGGCCTAATCAGAAAAGTTTTGAGTTATACAAAATTTTGTAAACACTTTACCGAAAAAAAAGAAGAGACGAGCAGATTTTGTCCTTCCTTTCCTTCATAAATTTTAAAGCTCGCTATGAGGCATCCGACTAAGGCTCCGGCCACACTGTCTTAAAGATTCTGAATCACTTCAGGAGAATGCTTTTTGATTTTTAGGACCAGATTGAGCAAAAGTTGATGATCTCTTACAGAATACGAAAGGCCAAATAAGAAGTAACCTTTTCCGTCCTTTCTTGGAACCACCACTATCATTCTGAAGCATTATTTAAAGCAGAAGAGTCATTTCGTTGGCTCCATGAACTTTTTTCGAGTTTGCGTGATAGATATGCTCCACAATGCTTGTTGAAGCCGCTTAATTAATCTGCATTATTGACCAATGTCCATTTGGATCTATTGTCTGAAGAAGTGACAATTCGTATGTACGGTCATTCGACCGCACACTGAGCTGAAACAATTTCGTGCTTGTGGTATGAAAGTTGAGCACCGGGCTTGGTGCTATGCCTACGCCGACCCTTTTTTTAGAGCTGGCTAAAACTATTGACTTGGCAAAATGCACCATTCGCTCACGGTTGCCCAGATTTTTCGCCAAAGGGTTTCGGCTTAGGGAGGAGTGCTAATACAACACGTCCAACATTATGAAAAGGATCCACACTCGATAATGGTAGTTGAAAATGCCAAATTCTTAGATTAAATGCAAGTTTCTTGCATCGTCAAGCTTTATGCTAAGGGACGACTTTATGCGGTGCTTGATTCGCAAAAAACAGGTTGCGTTAAGATTACGATTTTTCGTATAAGTCATTAGTGCATAGCGATGAGAAGAAAAAGGATGTAAATGTCCATGATTTGAGCCGAACAATATTGCTGAAAGCTGTTTTTAAGCAGAACAGATTCACAACAATACAATCCTTTACTGGATTTCAAAGTAGTCATTCAGAACGAGATATTTCAAAACGCATCGTAATTGGATTTGATTACCTATCACAAATCCATATGTAGACTCAATGACTCAATAAGAAATGTTGATAGAACAGAAACACGTTACTTAACAAAAAAATATATTGCATTCTTCTATTGAATCGACCTATTATGAGTAGAAGATGCTAAAAGTCGCTAATATAAGAACCGGTAATTTCACCTCCCGTTTTCTATGTGCAAGCCGCGTAAAATTGCATTATAAACATGTTTTTACATAAGTTACCGTCGGTAGTATCACTGTATCGTGGAATCTCAAGCCAGCTGGCTTTTGCATACAATATATGCAAAAAATTTCGCTCTTGACGCAAATCAACTTTTTGAAGCTTTTGCTAAGTGTGAACAGATATTCAAGCTGTCAATACTTTTGTTCCATACGTTTATAAGCAAGTTCTCATCCTTATATGTTTCGCAAGGCGTGCGTACTACTAGTACGACTCAAAGACTCAGCACTGTGTCTGTGCTTTTATTAGTCGCTAAACGAGCAAATTAGTCGTGCGCGTGAAAATTAATTATACATCAAGGTCGGAGCCTTACTACCACAAGTATCAATCTTTTAATATATCCTCCAAAACATCTAAAATCAGACGATCGGGCTTGATTTTTATAGCTCGCCTGCTGGGTTATTACAAAAGCGAGATTTTCTTCTCTGTGACTGCACCTCAAGTAATATGTCTAAGGAACTATAGATGCTGCATTAGATACAAGCGTTGTGTACACGAAGTGGGTGAAATTTGCAATAAATGCAATTTCTGCTCATAAGCGCTTATTGTGCAACGCATAGGCGTATGGCATTGTAATTCAGGTGAGCCGCACATCCACGAAAAGGGCCTGGACTTCATTGAAGAGGCCTCTCGTCTTCTTCAATCTCTGATGCTAAGGTTTTTGGGCCGCGGTCGACCTGACCAACACGCATAGCGCGAGTGTACTTTACGATTGACCAAGTCGTCTTCTGCCAACATATAGTACCCATAGCGGGATGGCGTATGGCATTCAGAAAGTGTGAGGTTGGCTCGTGTCCTAAAAAAGGTGATTATCTCGGACCATGACAATTAAATTAGTTACGGTTGGATAAAAGGTCGACTGTCATGATTATGCGACTTCATTAATCTGCTGTGAGGACATTTGTAAATTGAATCCGAACTATTAGACCCACGGTGCATGTCTCGTATCATTTGATACAGCGTTTCTTGCAAAGCATGTCAAATCTCGAATCAAAAGCCACCGTGAAAAATTTCACTTTTTGATGGATTATGGGAGCTCAATATCCTGAAGAATTACTGTGTAAAAGGCCTAAACAATCCTGTAATATTTTCACATAAGTCGTGTGATGTTCCGATTATCATTTAGGAGGCAGTAGTTAGCACTAAGTAGTGCAAGCCTAACGATTAATATTTTTATTAGTAGACTATACAAAAATTATTTGGAAGGAAGCTACCCTATCAGGTCTTCTTGATACACATAGATAAATGTCGGTTCGTATATTAAAACTCAAGTGTATCATGTATCAGTAACTCTCAAAACTAGGCCAATAACGATACATGACCTGTTTCGCCTGTAAATATAGGACAAGGGTTAGAAGCCTCATCTCACGCTTCCTTTAAGTATACATCTACCGCATTCAGGTGCTTTATGGCCACTCGTCTTACCAATATATTAAAGCTGTGGAAACACTTTGGCCGGATGTTGGGTTACCTTAAGACTCATGCAGCCGCCGGAATCTTGCTATTTTATAGATTAATCACATTACATGTGCCGAGCGTCGAAATCGTTCTTAAAAATTGGATGATGTAGCTTTTGATACGTTAGAAGAACTTAATCTTAATTGTTAATTTTAAAATTAACCTCTTGAGTATTCCCTCTATCTTTCAAAATACGCTACATAGTTTCTTCTATGAGTTATTCTTCCTGTTGTGAGCGTATGCAGTCCCATCGTTTGTCCTGCTGACCATGTTTGACCGATTCTTACTGAGACATAAGCCGTGCTGCTATTTCCAAACTCAAGAGCTGACAGCTTGTCGGACCTTCTATATGACGCCACAGCACACACAGTGGGCACTTTGTCTTGCTTAGCCAATCTTACTGAAGGCTTTTCAAAAGTTGTTCTAAAACAGGGCGCTGTCTTTTCCTCAATCATTAGACTTTTTTAAAGTAGCAAATTCAGCACATTTCTTATCTATGAAATCAATATGTCCCAACGAGCTTTAAAAATGTCGTTGGTATAGTGACGCAAGACAGCATCTAAGCTCGTAAAATCTTCGCGAAACGCACATTTGCTAAAACAAAGCCAACGATGACTTAGTTAGCTTTTACTACAGCGACAGACTTATCTAAGTCGACATAAATTATGTCGAAATTTAAACTTGCCATAAGTACCTCAAATGCCTACTAGTATTCTTCGCGAGATATAATTTTGAATAGAGTACTAGCCTGCTCAGCCTAATATACTCATAACTGATCTTTGATGCTAACTAGACTGTTTGTTGACCGGATCAAAAGCTCTATTAATTATATTGACAAACGAATTTATCAGGCTTACACAACTAATTTTATTCAGACCCCTGAGTGCGATCGCTCACCGCAGTCAAAGCTACCGGCATTAAGCAAATGATCTTTCGCCAAAAATGCAGCTTTGCCGTAGAAAGCATCTCTTAACGTCAGCTTAATATGATATTTCACATGGCCTTGACTCAAAATACAATCTACTTACGATGCTGTAGCTAGCTGCCATTTGTACAAGGACAAAACCTTTTTTTAATTCTTATGTATACTGGTGTTCCGATGAGGACAAGTGTGAAAAAGCTGCGAGACTTGCCATAGTGTAAGCCTGCGGCATACGAGTCGGCACCTTTAAAGAATCTAGCAGTACTGGCGGACTTTTCTGAGTCCGATAGATTAAACTTCTTTTGGCTGCTAGAAGCTAGTAAAATTATTGGCATCAGGACGCCTGTAAAAGATGGTGCATCTAGAACTTATCCTATCCAGACACAGATATGCGAACAGCAAATCTGTGCATGTAACATATACAGACCTTCGAGCAAGGGGAACTCGATTTCTATCGCTGCATTTTGCTTACATGAACTTCATACAGCTTTCACTGTCTTTAGTAACTGATATCTACCAATATGGATCAGGAGATAAAGGCTGTCTAATGCCTCAGTGAGGATAAATTGTCTAGCTTCGTTGAACTTTTAATTATTATGTGGTTTTGCAACGAAAGATCTAACAATTATATTATATATAGTATCAGCATCTTGGCATTAGTTGAGACAAATAGGGCGTCTTTTTAAGCGTCCGTTTAGATGCACAGGCTGAACGAACCACGAAAGACATAGCTTCCAGACGATCACTTCAGAACTTCACCAGTGCGTACTTCTCGGCGGGTAATTTTTGGTCATAAATACTATATTTTTAGTTTGGCAACCCTTAGTAGAATGGCCAATCTAAAATCGTAATAGTAGATGCACTGCATAAGTTTGGCTGTCTTTTCTGATATATCAAAGTCTGTGCCTGCCTGGACAAAAGCAATTTGACTCACTCTTTACCGGATTCATTGGGGTGGAGTGCCGTGCAAGCGATAGCATTGGTGACATCTACATAAATGACATTAGAAATCGTTATTTTAAGCTGTCAAAGTCAGATTTGGTGTACTTCGAAATAAATACGTAGTGATACCACAAGGATCTCAGTACTTGGATAACTCTCCCACATAACGATCTGTTTGAAGAAACCGAGCAGAAGTTTTGCAAGATCTGCGTAGAAGATACAGTTTTCGTACAGATCATTGATTAGATTGTGTCGCCTCAAGCGGTATTAACGTTATCACGGTCTACAGCCAACCTACGGCTGTTTGACGGCAACCAATGTCATTATGTTCTTCGTCAGACAAACACACTGGCGGGCGATTTTTCCTTAAAACAAAAGCATTCTTTTGATGCTTAAAAGACCTTTTCAGATGACTAGTTGTCAAAGAAGCTGCTAAGGACAAGCTTAGTATGAGATTATATTGAGGACACCACCGTAAAATGGTCGAAACTATTGTAATGTATTATCACGTGAGCGTACAAAAGGCTTTGTGGTATCCTTTTTTATTCTGCTAGGCATGTGGGACTCCCCTATTCGGAATGAAATACTTATGCCCATGTGCTATACATAGTGCATTAAAGCGTGTTGCCAAGCGACATTTTCTTTCTTGGAGAAGGCATTTATGCAGTCACCGTTGTATTGATAAGTACTAACTAATATTTCACTTTTCGTTCATTTTTTTAGCACATTTGTCAAACTCAAGTGCAAGGATCTCGAAATTTGTAGCATTGACTTGGCCGCATTTTGCAAAGACGGTCTCAATGAGCTCATATTGCTCTCATCGTAATAATAACACAGTATTTGACACAGTTGCACGGCACCTCTATATCGAGAGGTAGCCTTGATGAGGTTCTTTTAGAAGCCGTATCTACCTATTTTTTATATATATATATCAGGTTTCAGGCACTTTCTGGAAAGTTTCCAACGTACGCTGTCTTCTAGACTGATCTCTATGCCCTTCGTGAAAGAAGAGTGTGCTTTTAATCTCTTCACATTTCTTGAAGCACTACTCTAAGGACATATACGTCATTTGACTTAGCCAATCAGTCAGTAAATTGTGGCTCTTTGAGGTTCATTGGCTCTAATATGCTTCAAATTTGAGCGTACTGACGCGAACTAGTGACAGGTAATGCCTTAATTATCTTAATTATACGCATGGTTATTCGTCGCACCCAGAATATCGCATATTTGTTCTCTGGTTGCAAAAGTATGTACTCGCTTTAAATGACACCTCGTTACCCTCTTGTAGAATTATGCTGCATTTGTGTCCTTCGGGCTAATATTACTTTTTTGCGGAGCTTTGCTAGTCGTAGTTGCTAGTATTGTATTACTCGTTTGCTACTCAAATTTCTACACACAATATATTGTGTATTTGGCAGCCGGTGCTACAAACGTCACGTCTACGTATGCGGAGACAACTGTACGTTTCGATAACCATTTCTTTATTCTGAACATTCTTTTGGATAAGCCCAACGAATGTATCAAATTGAAGCTTCACGATTGCTATGTCCTGTCCGACTAGTTCTTAAGGATCGATAGCAAAGAATCATCGTTTTATGAGGTACTCAAGCTACTTGCACCTGCCTGAGTTGATGTTGAGGGACAATGTGGGCAGAATCAAATGCTAGCCTAAGCTAAGGGCCTACGCTTGGTCGCTATGCCTGCATATGTCCTGATGCCAACACTTCTACCCTCATCTGGTCTAGCACTTAGCACAGCCTAAAATAGCTTACAAAAAAACTGGGTGTGCTCGCACCCGTTAAAGATTATCAAACAAAAGCACTAAGCCAGTTATCACTTTGCCTTTAACGATCCGACGAATGACGGACCCTCCTTATTCAGATGAAAAAGGCATCGGGCATAGAATATTATGGTGCAACGTCGTCGCCAAGACCAAACTCAGTGTCTTGTGAAGTATAGGCGAGATCCTTACCTCGGAATTCAAAAGAATAAATAGCGTCGTTAGTACGGTTGTCGCAGACACTTTTGGCATATTATGTAACATAACAACGCCGCTACATTGACGAGCGCCTACCTAAATCCCATGTGATCACTGCGGAAGCGTTGCTCGCGTAAGTATGATGGTGCGAATCATAGATAAAAGCCGACAATCTACTGGCAGTAAGCAATACGTAATTAGCCAAACGAACTCGAGACGAGGAATCAAACATCTTCTTTGCCAAATTTGTTCGGTAAAGCGGACAGAGAAACCATCTTTCTATACTCTTGTACTAGATGCTTAGAATTAAATTCGTCATCCTCAAACCTTTCTAGAGGTAAAAGTTGGATTGCAGCTCTGTCTCTAAGCCTAGCTCCCAGAAACTGCCAGACACGCACGGTAGCTCGCATATGCGCATTCAAAGACATAGTTTTAAGAGCCGCGTATGCCTCACGCTGAGCGCTCGTTGTGACCGTGGCGCATATACATAAAGCAAACTTCTAGACGCTCCGGTGATCACTGTCTGCTCGCGCTATGCCAGCCCCTCGTGACTTGCACCTCACCAAGATTATCATTTCTGATCTTTGGCTCTTAAAACACAACCGCTTGATAGAAGGACGGACATACATGTGCAGGATACTATCCAGCGATCAGTTTGGAAACCTCGGCTTGCTCTTGTAACTACAGGCTTTTCCACAATGCTTTGACATTGTTTGAGAGCTCTTGATGCTCACATGCTGGTAAAAGTGGATCGTGAAGAGTATTACTTGAAATCGACTGATATGCACAGTGCATGCGTTCTCGATGAGCAATCGACCCATCATCTGACTATTACTGTATATGTTGCAGTTTACGCTGGAAACAAATGCTTGCCCTTCAGTTTGACAAGACTGGCTGAATTAAGTTTTGAGATTTCCAGATGCATATTGCAAGTAGGTGGTAAACCCGTGACTACTGCAGTAGAATAAGCAATGCGGCGTAGTAGATTGTGGTGCATACGTCTTAAAGGCGCATAGCTCACAACGGTGATGTCTGCATCAGCAAAAAGGTTTGCTGGCTATAGTTTATTGTTTTGATGGACAGAGGTGCACGAAAACATTGTGTGTCTCACTATTGTATTGTGCGAACAGAAATCGAGTAAGATCTCGAATATTAGCTAGAAGGTAGTGCATAGTTTTGGGAAGTTGACAAAAAGAAGAAATCACTGCATCATAAATGTACATTAGTATGCTAGAAATATAGCTTAAAGGACTCCCCTAAAAAGACTTCTACAAATAGAGCTCACTTATAAGCATTATATCAAGTTTAAAAGTTTATTTTTCTTAAATCAAGTTGATCGCAATCTGCGACTCGTAATTGTTTTAATTATCGACCAAAGACCAGAGAGTAGACGCTTTTTCTGAGAGAGTCCCATACTCCCTCATTTCAAATATTATTAAAATGCTCAGCACGAACGCGTCTTTTTCTCAGTAATTTCGCAACTGATGTGTCTGAATTGAAGGGTGATGACCAAAAAGTCTGACAAGAATGATTTGACCGGTTGAAGGTCACCATCGAGTGGTGAAGCCATTTTGATGCTATTTCCGTTGATTTTGAACTTCGCTGCTACATCGCTCGAAAGGCCAATCGAGCTGTATGGCTATCTAAAACATTACTGTTAGGATAACAAAGGTATGAATTACCTGCCAAAAGGAGTATTACTCATCCTTTTTGATTCGCCTTCTAGATTTACGCAACTTTTCGACGTAGGCGAAACCCATTGCGCAGAAGTCCTTGAGTACAGTTTCACTCTTAAATGCACAGGCAATCCTATTATTTTCCGGCATAATAATTGCGATATTACCACACAAATAGGCAGTCGTCGTTACTGTCTGAATTTGCCATTGCTTATGACCAAATCCTTTTTAATTATTAACGTCAGCGGAGTGATGGTTTTCACTCGTCCCTCTCGTATTGGATAAAGTTAAGTCGTAGCAGAAATCGTGTAACGGGGCCATCCATACTAGAACGTAGCTAAAAAACAATAGTGACTTTTGTTGCCCTCACCAGTATTCATACCGCTTCATTTGAACATATTTGGATAGATATCTTACATGAAATAAAGTCAATTCTGTCATTTTAAAAATGCTTAAATTGTTGATGAAAGGCCAAGAAAACATATGCATTCTATCAAAAAATATGAATTGCATTCTGTTGCACATCGATCCTTAGAAACATATAATAGTATATAATCACTTACCTAAAGATCATACACCTTCCTGTACAACACTTATATGAAAATGCAGTTTTGACCTGTTCTGACACGCTCAATAAATGTACAATTTCCATCCTTAAAATGGCATATTTGCATTGGTGTACTCAAACACTATAGGCAAAGCTATGTCGTGTATAAAGTGTTCGAATGCAAACCTTTCGATGCACTATGTGCGGACAAAACGCTAACTGTGAGGCCTGAGGTTGTCAGATTGGTAGCAGAAGTCACGACGGTAGCGCCTTTTGGACATGTAAGACAAAGAAGAAGCCCCAACTTGTGTGAATTCAAAAGTCTTGAGTATTGGAAAGAAGGCTGTATTTTCTTGCTTGGTGGTGCATTTGTGACCTTGTGTTACGCACTTTGTCTTGCAAAGCTATTATACCGGCTCTTGATGGTTCAATTTTACCCCCACGTAAGAACGCTAATTCTAGTGCATTTAAAAGCCGATGCTGTCAGACGTATTGACTACCTGCTAATGGAGGCTTTATATCATTTATTTTTATGAAATATTCCATACCGTAAACCTTTTTGAAGGCACATTATCCATACTTACTTTTGAAAAGCTATGCGCGGAACAAGGGTGGAATTATGACTTATCTTAGACTTGTTGTACGGGAACGGCTATGACCAGCGATCAATCCATGGCCATGCTTTTCGAGCCACGCAACGCTAACAAATAAGTCACATACCGAGGACTGAAGTTGAACCAAAGCTATTTAAATATTCGTGTTTGATAGCCAGGTCTGTTTCGATTTTATGGCCGTCCCACGAAATAAGTTCCTTTTCTCTCGCTAAGAAGGCCAGTCAAGCTATGTAGGCCGACCGCAATCACTAGCTGGGGTGCGATATATTTTGATGCGCGCAAGTCACCAAAACTCAGAGCGGATTTTTAAATTTTATTTGATTGTGCGTCCAACAAACACTTCTCTCGACTTTAAGGTCTTTTTAGCTCTCAGGGGTAAGCTTTATGGTGCGTGTCTATCATAAGAGGACTTGCTTTGTCTATAAAGGATAGCGCGCCCCTACTGGTGACTAAGGTTGTTTTGGCTATGATGCGCAGCTCTTGCATTTGGTTCTTCGAAGCCTTGTGTGAATCCAAGCCTTACTTCGCACAAACTTTCTACCGCATACAAAGGAGAAGATGTCGCGATGCTCGGCATTACCCATGTTAATCTGAGATCGACCTAATGAAGCAGACAAACAAAAAGCTTTACTTGGGTCCTATCAATGGAGGAATAGCATATTCATCCCCATCCAGAGCACGGGTCCACCTCCGTCTGTGCGCTACTTACTTTTCAGCACTGTTTTTACAATTTAAGAGCATTGTGTAAGGCAATCTTACGCTTAGGACGTCCATGTATTACCTTGAACGAAAAGTGTCGCTTTAAACTTCGGTTATGTTAATTAATTTTATGCTTGGCAAAAGAGCTTGGGCGCTGGTTAAACTCAAAATTACCGGAAAGAATGTGACAATGTGACAAGACAATCATATGGAGCCGTTTGATGAGTAAATCACTTGACTCTTCTAATTAAGAGATCGCGAACGTCACTTGCACATCACCATCTGTGATCAACGCTCCCTAAGTAGCTCTTTTTACCTCTTAAATCCTTTTTATTTGAACGCTTTATTGAAGAAAATACATTAAGCTTCACCAGGTTGGACCTCACAGTAGACGCTGTCGTCTGACCTACAGTAGCCTATGCTGCGTGAATTCTAAAGCATAAACTTTGCTGGTATATACTTATTCCTGCTACTTGACAGCAGGAAGAGCTGAAAATGACAGCCTTCTTTTAGGCTTAAAACGTAGCAAGTCCGAATGGTGCATTTGCGCGTACGATAAATGCGGGAAGGCCAAATACGCATCGCGGAACCTTTTTAAGGGTTCGAAAGGTCATCCGGCAACTTTGAAACCTACCAAGTGCGACGAGGTCAAACAGCACCTTGCACAGAATTTTTTTATGATCTCTCGGTTATTGACCGTTCACTATCATCGGCACATTCTCATTCCTCAGAGACAATAGAAATGTGCGATAAATTACGTTTTAAAGGCATATCTCTTATACAATACTAATCTAATTTGGTCATGCCTATTATTTTTTTCTATATGTGACCTATTTGATTTTAAAATACATCAGTTTGCAAACCAGTATAAACAAGGAAAGGGTGTTGAAACTCAGCATTGTTAGAGGCAACTTGAACGCTCGGCTTTGTGTAAAGGGAATTGAAGTCCGATGTACAGTGTGTAGACCACATAAGTGTCTAATCAAATATAAGCGGCCATACATAACTATACTGATTCAATTGCTATCGTAATGTACTCCAAAATTACTACAAATTTGCGCATTTCTCTTTTTTCAGTTACCAAACATACAAAAAAAGGGTAAAGTTTGGTAGTGACCAACACGATCAATCATGTCAGCTGCCCAGGTGGCGACAAAACGATCAGCCAAGTCGAAAATCGATTACGTGCTTGTGGACTACGAACCGCTGCACAAGCAGCGCTGGCGAAGTGAGCTTGTACGCCTTGTATGTGTTCAGGTTCCCCCTCACACACAGAGTCTATGGCACCAGCATCTGAATTACGGTATCTATGTAGTGATGGCACCACTGAACGTGACAGAACAACCGATTGACCAGGAGCCGCGGCCACTTGTACATGATGGAGGTTCTGTTTTCTGTCGCGACCACACGAAGGATAAGCTGATTCATATTGTAACCAGTCATGAGACGCCGGTCTTCATCGTCGAGGTGGAACTTCTTAAGAAGAAGAAGGACCTCATGGCTCACGATCACCTGCCCCTGCACTCCAGTGAAGGAGTGGAACTACTTAACAACGAACCGGAGTGCCGAGTATACCGCTTGACGCTGCAAAAAAATGATCATAATGTGGAGTCGGTAGACACAATATCGCTTAATTTGCCGACGTTAGCGGTGTTGGTCGTTATAGACGACTGTAGTGTGAAAATTACCAATGAGTCGGAAGATACAAACGTAAACAAGGTGCGTGCGCTGTCGATTAAGGTGGCGGATGACATCCAGCTCACAGCTGGCAACTTTAATGTCAAGTTGCTGTCGTCTGCTACTAAAAAAGTACGATTTATTCTTGCAGAGATTTATTAAGCCGCCGACAAAACATTTTACGAATGGTTTCATCGTAGCTTGAATTTAAAAACAATTCGCGCGTTATCAGTTATTTGATTTTTTTTTTACACTCCGTTTTTAATAATAGTGTTCTTGTTGTCAATAGAGCTGGATCGTCACAATATAATATCATTGTATTCTGCATTATTAGGCGAAATTACGCGTCAGTTGATAATATAGCTGGCTGAATTACGCAACGACGTCCGCCACATTGCTTTAGCTCGTTTTTCGCTTGTTCGCGGCCTTAATGAACGCAACTTTTTACATCACTTTATGCATATAGATTTTGGATGTCTATCCATCCGCTCATTATACCAAAGGTGGCAGAATTGTCCACATCGTAGTTTATAGCAGAAAGACAAATATAATTACGGTGTAATTTTTACGATGCAAGTGTACTGTTTTTTGCCACTATCTGGTAAGCGGTACAAGGTGCTAAAGACAGCGCAAGCGGTTAGATTTATTCGTCTTATAAGGTATAAAACTCTTACAAAACAGCTGCAAAACAATGTACGAAATTGACTTATGCTCTATCTATTAATTATGGGAATCGTTGAACTGCCGGTACCCTTTTGGTAAACTGCCGGTACCCCTTGATTTTAACCAATGAGATTAGTTCATTCTATCAATGGGAGCAGTTTATCTTTGTAAATGAACACAGTGTTTTTTTAACCAATAAAAGGAGAAAGCAATACCCATCCGGTACCCCTTGAGAAATAACTCCTACTCACCTCTTCTCAATATCACTCTTTTCAACATCACTCTTCTCAATCACTCTTCTCGCACTCTTCTTCTCGCAATGAACACTATGCAACCCCCTGGTCACAATGCCAGAACATGTCGGCAACGAATCCCACCTACAGCACCAGCGACTGTGCCACCTATCGGTATGCAAACATTTTTTTGTAATGCGCTTGACCCTTCTACTTCTCATTCTTCTGAGCTTTTCTTTGGCAGATTTCGATACTGTAAATGATATTTAAATATTAGCTATATTATGTAAAATCACGTCGCTTAAAATAATACATACCCAAGCGTCATGCAAATGCGTATACTCATAAAGGAAAGACAACGTAGAGGAAGGCGCATTTCGATAACTTGTTCAGTGCTGCTTTGATTGACAGAAAAATATTGCTCTCTTTGACGGAATTGCTCCTTTTTTCATTGGCTAAAAACAGGGGAAACCGGCAGTTTACGAAAAAGGGGTACCGGATGGGTATTGCTTTCTCTTTTTATTGGTTGAAAAAACACTGTGTTCATTAACAAAGATAAACTGCTCCCATTGATAGACTCATTGGCTAAAATCAAGGGGTACCGGCAGTTTAACGATTCCCTTAATTAAACATCCCCTCTTATGTTTATTTGTATACTTTGGGTCCGTCATTTTCAAAATCTGGAATTCGGTGCGACAGCTGAAAAGTATTTTTTTTTAATTTAAGAGTACTATTACCTTTGAATAGAAAACGAAGATACGAGGCAATTTTAAGCAAAGATGAATACTTCCAAAACGAAATATTAAGGCGGGACGTCATTGATCGCTCGCAAAGGTGGCGAGCGAACAATATTTTGCCAACTATTTCATCAATGAAGCACGCAAAACAAGCTTCGCTTTAGAAAGGCTTAGCGTAAGACGTACTCAGACGTCCACGGTGTGTGTTAACTTCAAATTGGATTTGACATGAAGTCAAGCTCGAAGACGACATTAAATCCTTAATGTGAAGATATCTTCATTCTTTTGAACGTGACTTAAGAGCCATGACTTCATACTTTAGAAGGTGATGGTCGTCCTCTCATATCCGTTAGATTTCGTAACACGTGTAATTTATTAAATTTATTTGCAGCACACTTTTAAAACGCCTCAACCCGTTTTATTGATATTCTCTGATGCGACCTACAAGAAAATTCCTTTGATTAATATTCGAGAGTCGAGGACTAACACTCCAACTTTAAAATTTGGAACTAGAGCCATGCAAAGTAATGGCACTGCTCATTAATGTTTAAAACATGACAAATTTTGACAGTTCCGAAGAAAAAGAGCTTTAAGCTTCTTCTTTGTATCACTTTTAAACGACTTACAAACTGCGAAGCAATCGATAACTTCTTCAGCTAATATAAGGCACATGAGGCTATTAAAAGCCGTGCATACAAGAATAAGAAAACAACAGCATTTTCTTACATACACTCTCAGTAGTAAATTTAGACTTACATTAGAATCTAAATATCATCTCGGCTGGTGCACAAAATTAGCTAGTTTGCTTACGTGAGAGAGCACAAATTTTGTATAGTACCAATTACATTCAACTGAGACGAAACGCAACGCGACCCAACAAATCAAGTATTGTGCCTCTTCCGAAGCGCTTGGTCGTTTTTATTGAAAGTGACAAACTAGAGAGAGAATAAAAAATGAGCTCGGCACTGAAATTGACTGCGCTAGCGATTTTGTAAGTCTGACAAGGCCAGATTGTTTGTCTTCCAGTGCGCCGGGACTTTAAAAGCTCGTTCTCAAGACTTATGAAAACCTCGCACTCAATACAAAAAATAGTAATTACGTCGCACAACAGCGCTTAAGCTCTGCCGCCTTGCGGGATGGAGAGACTTACTGATTGGATTATACCTTCGTAACAATTACTTAAATAGATGAGTGACTGTTGTGTTTCGTCCGGCTGTGCACCGTTAAGAATCTGAGGCATGTGCCTGATTTATTGTGCGACTCCATAGTTGCCACGATGCACTCACTATACGAGAGAGGCAAAAGCTATTTTTACAGCTACGTACCGCTTTATTAGTTCAATATCTCACTCCCCACTTATAAAAAAGAGAGCAACCGAGAAGCCGTGGCAACGTCCATACGCTTGAATATTGAAGCTATGGGAGCTTTGAGCGCACACGTGATGCCAGTTAAAAACGCTGGTTTGGCGAGCAGTGGACCAGCCCATCAGACTGGCAGTGGATTGAAATCGAAAAAGAAGAGAATCACGCGGAGTCAGCTAGTGAATCTTATCAGGCGAATATGCGGTGTCGGAGCAGCTTTAATGTGCTTGACAAATTATATTCGTGCAACGCTGGTTACGTTTGAAGTTCTTGAAGCGGCTCCAGTCGATCCACGATCGTTTGGTTCCATGGAGTCCGAGCTGATCCTCGGTTATCTCGGAGACGGCTTGATTCGCGACAGCTTGCTCGTCAAGACCATTTTAAACGGAGACACGAGCCCTCGCGATCACGCTCTTTTTCTTAGGAACAAGACTGCTACGTCGACTGAGAAGTGTGAGTCAGCTGAGCTGTTTGATGCAAATATCTACAGTAGCACATTTCTTCGTGCTAATTTTGAAAGTATGATTGCAAGAGGTTCGTATCATCTAACACAGCTGCACGATTTGGAACTCGTGGTTCCAGTCATTGACTGCACTTCGCCACCTTTAGTTGACGGAGACCCATCATTATTGCGCGTGTTCAATCTTGTTCGTCGCAAAAGCGATCCTACTGCTGTTCAAATCGTGACGACGTCGATCTCAGTACAAGATTATCGAATTCCAGAAGCGAATCGATTAGGGCCTGCAATCGTTGTTGTATTTTTTGCCATCAGTGACATGAAAGTACCAAGCGTAGATAAGTATATAATGCTTGGATTGGACTACGCATTCACCCATGAACCACTTTACGAAGTATACACATTGGAGAGTGTGTCAACAGACGGCTACTGGAATCTCACAAGCATTCCTGAAGATCCTGTCTTAAATCCGGTCAAGACAGTACTCACTGCCCGTCGGCGTGGATTTTACATGGGTGCTGAGTCAGAGCAATCAAATATTCGCAATTTAATCTGGACGCTGGAGAACGCAAACCCGGCTCAAGAAATTTCTCTGTGGGAATGGAGAGGTCAGCCAATAATTCTTGATTCCTGGGCTTGGGTTCATGGCATTCATTTAATTTTCTGCGTGCAAACGATCTTTTCCTTGTGTGTGCTAATGCTTATCGTTTATCAAAACGCACGCGACGGCAAAGTCTGGGTTGGAGATGCCTTTGCCTCATTGTCGAACACCATACTAATAGTTCGCGGGATTCTTGTTTTTTTCTCCTGGATCGTAAACGGAGAATGGACACTGCTCGAATTTTGCATTTCAAATGCTAACGACCTAACAGGCACCCAGCTTGTACCAATTCACTCGGAAATTGTGCACGCAGACCTTATGGTGATGTTTCTCAGTCTATTTGGACTTGTGGGTCATATTTTCAAGGAAAGGATTGACCCCACCGTCGGTGTTTTTTTGTTTGAGGCTATCCACGACAATCGCCAGCCTATTGTTAAGATGGCATCTGCCGTATTCAACACTGTACGTGCTTTTTCGGACAAAGAGTATCGCCTTGGAATTGCTACAGTCACTGACTCGCAACGGGAGATGTCGCCAATGAGGCTTTGGACAACGGATAAACTCAAGGGCGTCGACTACGACTTTATCGTCGCTTCTTTCTATCCAAAGTATATCCTGATGGGCACGTTGATTACATTCGTAGTATTGCGGAAAATTTACAAGAGGTTTTACCCTGACCCGTTAGCTCCGAGCCTCACGAATAGAAGTACCGAACGATCCACGAACGAGCGTGCAGCGATGGCACAGAAAGGGAATCTTACTAACTTTGAGATTTCAACTGGAGCAGAATTGCAGGCTCGCTACGGTCTCATTTCAGATTACAAGAACTACGTATTTTTTAAAGGCTTAAAATTCGCTTCCCCCGATGGTGTGTACTGCTCAGGCTACGTGGTTATCAATGGCAAGTATCTCGTGGCCACAGATGAATTATTGACCATTGCAATGATCAAAGCTTTTCAGACGCGCTTTATTAACGTCTACGCTTACGAAGTTGATGGATTCTCTGTCCAGCGCACTGCTAGGCTAGTGTACCCGAGCACCTTCTCGTGGAACGACCTCATTCACCTTAACATTAATATCTTATCGTGAAAAGTCCTCAATTAATTATAAAGAAAATTTATCATTAATGCATCGCTATTGATTTTTCGTCTCAAGTTTTCTCACGTCAAGGGACTGACGCTAACCTTTGTCAAATCGTACCAGGAAATTGTCGACGGATACACAAGTCGAGCCGTTTGATTCACCCCTGTACCATCTTTAATTGTGTAGACGTAAATATTCGTAAAGCGCGCCCGCGTAATCTTCATGATGAGCAAAGACATCAAATCTTCTGTAGCTATCACAAATTTGTCGTTAGCTACCACAAACCCGTTACAGTAGATGGCATCCCCAGATGTGAATCTACGGCCCTTGATGTACGTGTAGTTTTTGTACTGCGACAAGATGCCAAAACGGTTTTTCAATACGGAACCGGTGGCGGTCTCAAATTCCATCAATTTACGTGGCTCTAAAACGTTGTGTGGCTCACTCGGCTTTGCTGGGCTCTTGTTATCGTCATTCTGACTATTCTCTTGATCGCTCAGCGAATAGTGCCGCAGTAGCTTGCGCACAATTACGTACAGCACGATGATTAATATAGTGCTGTAGATGACGACAAAGGTGGAAATGATCAATGACCACCTATTTGATGGAACGGAATGTAGTGTCCAAAGCCGCATTGGAGACAATTTGGTCAAGAAATCATCAACCGCCACTGGACCATACGTAACTTCCAGGTCTGAGTAGCCTAAAAGCACATTACGAAGCGCTGGAAATATCTTCGTCATAGTTTCTCGCGAGCTGAAACCCACCTCAAAGCATATTACAGCTAGTAGCGGATCTATTCGTTCTCGAACCAAGTAGCTAAATACACAGACGATGTTAAGATAGATGGTGAGCATGTCTGCGTGCACTAATTCGGGGCTGTTTTTCACACTAGGATTTTCTCCAATAGAATCAGCCAAGGCAAGGCAAAAGTCGGTTAATGTCCAGAACCCATTCAATTCGTTAGCAATAAGCACGTAGATGCCACGATAGAGCAATGCGTTTGAGACAGACGCAAATGCATCACCAACCCAGAAATGCCGTTGCAGGATGCTGCGGTACACGAGAAACAAGAGTAGAATTAGCTGAAACATCACATCGATAGCAAAAGCTAAGTGAATGATGTGCACCCAGGCCCAGTTATCGCGAATAACCGTGTCGCCGCGCCAATTCCAGTACGTCAACGCAGCAGCTGGATTGTCAGCAGGGCTCCAATAAAAATTAATCTGGTTTGCCTGCGATGTCTCTTTAGCGATATAGTATCCAAGCTGTCGGGCTGTAATCAGAGGCTTTGGAGGTCTCATGTATGGGTCTCGAGGAATCGTTTCGAGGGACCAATAACCGTCGCTGGTGTAATCATAGAAAATGCAAGCTTCAAAATCCGGGGTGTATTCGTACGGATAATCCAGTGCAATAGCGTAATAGTGGCTTAAAGGACTCTCAGACGCCAAGTCTTCGACAATGGAAAATGTCAACAATAGCGCAGATCCTTGTTCGTACTGCTCAGCGATATGATAATCTTGAATCGAAAGCGATGCCGGGAGTAAAAGCATGCGATCCGTATCGTCTTTATAGCGTACAAGGTAGTAAACTCGAGCTACAGCAGCGCCTCCACTACCAATGCCATCAAGCTGGCAGTCTACGACAGGAATGACTAATTCAACTTCATCAAACAACGAAATGTTATAAACCGTCCCATTTTGCAAATTCTCAAAAATCCAGCGTAAAAATACATCCTTGTAAACATTCGCATTGTCTCCCTCGGCAACGTTAGAGCACTGTACAAAGGACGAGTTCGACATGGACGTTAAGAAGAGTGTTTTAGAGTGTTGTGGCTCGGTCGAATTTCCCAAAGTGTCCACCACAAGCGGGCTGTTTCGAATGATGCCAGCACCTGCGTACCCAGCAATTAGTGGCGATGCAACTGGGCTCGGGGTGCTGTTGTAGTGAGCTCCATCTCTTAATAATCTTATAGCGGCATCAGTTGCCATTAACGATACCGTAATGTACCATACAGCAGCACCAAACACAAGTGTCCGGTGAATAAGGCGAAATTTTCGCTGCAATGGGGTACTGCCTTTGTTGACAGGTTGTTCGGACGTCTGGGACTCAGTTTTCGCCGCGACCACCTTCCTATCAGGGCCCATCCTTGGCTGGAACCTAATTCAGAATTGGTAATTGCATAAACTGACGGACGTCCGTTTCGGTTATTGTTGCTAGTGACCGTTAAAGATGCCCAAAGTAGTCCTACATTATATTGATGCTTTTTAGCCAAAATTTACATAGTTGATAATTACTACGGCAGGGCAAATATACTTTTAAATTCGTTGGAGTACGGTACACACTTTTATTTTTAAATGTAACTGGCAGTTGCGTAAAGTTGAGTAAACCGACAAGCATTCCACAGGTAATATTACCAGTAACACAAACAATGAGACAATTTGGAAGAGAGTCCCCGTCATGTTTGCTTTGTCACGTATCAGGAATCAAATGCAGGATAAAGAATGTATGACAATTTTTTTTGTTTGTATCTATTGCCCACATCGATCCGTTTCTAAGACTGAGATAGTAAGCATTTGTTCACTGAAAATTTGTTTGTTGCATTGGATACCTCCTTCGTGCAAGTTGCTGTGTGACCTAGCTGCGCAGGCATACGATCCACTACGAAGTATCATCACATCCCTAGTCTTTGAGATTTCGAAGTGTGCAATCGAGTGCAGTTTAACGATTAATTAATTACTGTAGTGTTTGTGCCTTAAAATCCAAGTTTCATTTTTAATGGGCGCCTGCCTATCTTTGCTATCACGAATCTCAAAAAGCCATTATTATGTTGTGGAAACACCTCAAAACACATATAGGTACTAATTGGGTACACCAGGATCCAGAAAGTCCCCCCTTCGAAGGAGTCATATTTCAACATGAAATATCGGCTTTACGCTCCGGTCTCATTAAATACGAGGATGATGGAAGGGAGCCGGTATCGACACCTCTCCCCTAGGTGTCGCCACACACACCCCAGGTATAAACCACAAATAAGCGCCACACCCATCGAAAAATCGAAGTCACATCATGCTTGAAATTTTAAAAAAGTACAGAGTTTATATTTCACGTGAATAACACAAGACTATATAAAAAGGATCCACCTCACTGCGCGTACCCCTTTGCGACGATGGGCAAATGCGTTTGTTGTGACCCTCTTCGTCACATGATCCACATTTTCGTCTTGTTTGCCTCGTTTCGTCACTTCGTTGTGGCTCTATTGCGTCTGTACATGTCAAGACCGATAGGAAGGACGTATCTGTGGCCGTACAGCGTCTCAGAACTCCGAACGAATGGCAATACACTTCGTCGTGGCTTTATTGCGTCTGTGCATATCAAGACCGAAAAGAAGGACGTATTTGTGGCCGAAACAAAGTACTCAAACGCCGAGGGATCTCTAGTTGTGCTTGAAGACCCTTGGGGACGTCCTTGTCCTCGTAGAGTTTCCAGATTCTGCAAAGCAGTACTCGTGTTGGCAGGAAACCCAGACAATTTCTCCTGAAGGAGCGTTGTTGATGCCCTGACAAGTCTTCCTAACGTTTCTGCAGATCTGCGATAATACTGCCAAAATTCCGACTTTCCGCACCAAGCAACCCAGGTGTCACGAGCTGGTGTAACCACCAGTGGCGATGGAAGTGGTCGATCCGCAAATTCTCTTTTGCATCAATAAATTGCCGAATTGTATGCGCTCACGGCAAACCCGTCGTGCTTGTGAAAACGTTCGTGCATTGCTCACGAATGTCCATTGATATGGCTTGTTGGTACTCTTCAAAAGCCTCAATCAATCGAATTAGCGTGCTGGTACAAATGGCCTACTGACAGAATTGACCTTACTTACTTGGCCAAGTGCATGATGAGATATTTTTCTATTGACATTAGTCCAGCAACAGGCCCCGCTGGTGGGGTGAGAGTGTGCGATCGATCGTAAGCAACTTTCTGACTGATCGTTTGACGCTGCTGTTGACTTGACAGTACTAGTCTATCGTAGACCGTCGCCAAGTCACCAGTGAAACGGCAATCGACTTGCTCAGAATTGCATGTCCTCCTTCGATTCGTGATGTTGCTACATGGCCGAAGTGTTTTATATGTTTCGTCCAGTCCGAAACAAACATTTCTTTGTGAGGAATCCACGTTGCTTCCAAATACGCATAACCACCATGGTTTATGTCATTTTTAACATTGTCCACTTCTTGTAAAACCCTTCTTCGGTCGCGCAACGGTACACTGCACATCAACTTCCGCAAAACTTTTCCAAGCCTCACCTGTAGCAAAATGCATCTTGACATTTGCTAGCACATTTTTGTCGATGTGCCAGATGATAAGTAAGCTTGTTGCTCTGGGAAGATCAAGATGAATTCCGGCCATCAAGGTTAACTCTCGATCGGTAACGATTGTTATAGATCCAGTGATTCTCTTCCTGAAAACATTTACCATTTGCTTCAGTGCCCAAATGTAATTTACCTCTCTCTCGCGCCGTAGAAATACGTAACACTGAGAGAACGACTGATTAGTGCATGTCACGCCCATCACATCCAATAATGGCATTTGGAACCTAGAGATATTTCAAGGTAATTTTAAGTCGCGTAATTAATAGTTGTTCCTAAAAATTCGATACCTACCTGTTTGTTTTGTAGTTGGAGTCCATCAGAAGAACAACACCTGCCGAAAAATCTCGTTGCACCGTAACGCGTGTTTTCGGGGCAATAAAAAGTCGGGTAAGCTACCCTTCAGCACTGCGGTCTAACCTGTATTCAACTTTATCTTCCTCCAATGTATCTAGAAGCGCTGCAATAGGAGTTCGCCCCAGCAGAAACTGCGCACGGTCACGCTTATTTATATCTTGGCTTGTGGCCAGAAAAGCCGGGTCGGCCACTCTCACAGTGCTCAAAACTAGTCGAGGAGGGGCATCTCCCTTACTAAGAGAAACTATTTGCTGCTTTTGCTCCATAGTCATGTGTCATGCCTCTAAAAACGCCGCCAAATTTTTGGTGGCGTTGTGGTTGTGATTTGCGTCAATCACGGTAACACTCCGAGTCTGCGCGTGATCATCGTCCAGAATCCGCGTAATAACAACTGACCACGGACACTTGAGCAGACGTGTACAAGTTTTTTGAGTACTCGAACCCTTTCTTCTATATTCGCCGCCATGAAGACAGGCAAGTCACCACCTTGCGGATATTTCTGTGCTTGTCATTCCTAGTCCTTTCCTTTTTTGTCGAATAACCTTTCCTTAGTGAGAGCTTTTGCATTGATTTCAGTGCTTCATCAAGAGCTTCGTAAGTCTGCGGGGGGGGAGGTGAGGCCAATGGCATGTTGACGTATGTGAAAAGAGGATTTAGGTGTGATGTATGGTATGTAAACTCAATTTTGCGACTGGTGTGGTTTTACGATGGGTGCAACGCTTATTCAAGCGAATTTGTGGCTTATACCTGGTGTGCGTGTGGCGATACATATGGGGCGGTGCTCCATAAACGAAAAATGAACATTTTAGTATAAACATTGACCAAATACGCAGCGAAAGAGGCTGCAGCCAACCTATTCATCAAAGGACGACAAAGACTACCCTACTGATTGCTGCTATGATACCTTTGTTGTCTTGAATCGAGGTTGGTCTCTGCGCCTAAGGCAGCCCCCGCGCCAGAAGCTAACGAGTATACTTGATTAAGCTCCTAATAATTGGACAGCGTTCGGTCGAGTGCAACGTTGATCCGCGGGTCCTTATCTGGCACCATCGTGCCCGACTCATTTGATTATCAAACCCATTAACAGCCTCAGCGTTTGTTCGTCAATTATCAGATGCCCAATCCATCATTTTGCTCGGGCGGCACTGTGCGTAAAACTTCCGACAAGCGAAAGCTAGACTCGAGTCTTATGGATTTCTAGCAGTATGCGTGTACTTATAGTATCGATTCAAAGTCGGCGTGTTTACCGTAAATTTGACTTTTTGAAAAACTTCACATTTCCTTGCTTAATTGGCCACTTGATCGTTCTTGTTGGACAACCATATGAACAAAACGGCCAAAATCCTCGCTCATTAGAGCATAATGTGCCTTCAAAGGTATACCTTATTTCAAGTCTTCGTCAATAAAGATCGACTCGGAACAAGTTACCGGGCCATTCCTATAGTGTAGCTGACCGTCTTCTCTCGCATAGTGATGCAGCTGCGACTGCTTTTGAGGGGCTTACACTTCAATTTCTGCAACTTCACCTGCCTGCCGTGCACCGGGAAGCTAAATTCCTTTTTGATTATACTACAGGAAGCCAGCTATATAACAGGGAAGCTTGGCTTCAAGCAGTGGCCCGCTATCAGAATGTTTCAGCTTACATATGGCAATCAAAATAAGTGTATCACGTGGCTTAGCTTTTTTAATGTAGCGTGTTTTAGTATAATGCATTAATAGACACGAATTTTTGCTACCTTTGCTTTCTTCTGATAAGAAGTCGACAAATAAGCAGCGCACATACCTCATTCACAAATACCGGGTTGTGTGCATACTTTCATCAGAAGCCTACAGATGAAGCGACTCAAAGCGAATATATTTGTCGTCGAAATTTCTTGTAATACTAGTTCACTGCCGTAGATGGTACACGCAAAACAATTTATTGTTAAAACTACTTTTTCTTGAAAATCAGGTAAGCCTTCGTCTTGGGTAAGGCGACACTTATCAACTTCACATAAGAGTTGTCAATCTGAAATCATCGGACATCAGTCACCGTAGATAACTGTCATAAGGCTTTTCCAGGGCACCTTCATATCCGATTTGCAGGCATAAAGCTTATACAAACAAAAGACGTTTCAAAATTACGTTTGAAAAATGGTGTACAGCCAGACCCTAAACTAATAATGTGTTTGATGATCGCGATAATGAAGTGGCTCGAAAGCTTGTGCCATTAAGGGGCTCACATCTGCAAAATTGTTTATTCTATCGATCAGGTCACATTTTGCTGCTTAAAGCCACTATCTTGCGCAACGCCGACGACTATTTAGTTTCACTGTGCCGTAGAAATGACTTTTGCCTTCGGGCGTGTGCATTTGAAGAATGACCTTCTATTGGCGGTCACTATCAAGTATTGTCCTTTACATTCATCAAAACCAACTTTTGTGGCATGGAAGAAATTAATGAGAAATTTGTTGCGTCGGGTAATTCATATAGACCTATTTACCGCGGTAATGCACTAACTTTAGTATACTTGAAACTACTACACGCTTCGCACTACCTTTTTTAAGTATCTTCAACATTTGCAGCTCCACTAGATGGGCGCCAACTCAATGAGGTGTGCTCCATGCATATCACCATGTACTGTTTTGTACGTGTACTTAGTGTGACGGCACACTAAGTTTGTGTACATGTAGCGGAATTTCACTTGTATCAGTACTGATAGCTGAGTAAGTGTAACCCTGTTACACCTCTCGCTATTTTATGCTGCGTGATAGCGATCTTCGGATTTATTTAGCAGAGACTTACCTCATACTCCGCAAAGCTAATTATGCGTCCTACCGTCTTGCCCCGCAAAACTAATTATGCATCCACACGACCTTTAGCGTTATACTACGATATACAAATATCAGCTCCGTATTGATGACTTTTTTCACTTTAATACGAATTGCGTCTGTTTCTAAAGCAACGACATTTTGATTCAGCTCTGGGACTCGTCTTCGTAGTCCACGAGTGACTGGCTGTGCCGTTGCAGCATTAATGGCAAATACGGCTCGTTTTTTTCTGTATACTAGCACTTCAAGGTTCGCAAGCTGCCCATTGTGGTATTTGTGTCAAAGGTAGTCTTATTCACGTGCAATACCTGCTGCAGTCGAACGCCAACAGCACGAGCGGTACGTTAATCACTGAGCGATGCTTGAATATCAATGTACTTTGAGTTATTATATACTTTAAACGAAACATATCATTGTGTCGTAAAAACCTGTGCCATTTCTTCGCGTGGGTTATTATAGATCGCAATTTATTCGATGTGTGTCGTTGCGCTAAATACTTGATCCTAGGCGCACTGTGCGTGGAAATACTGCAGCGCATCAAGAGTGATGGATTTTTTTATCAGGGTTTTCTGCGATAAATTACGGCTTCTAGTGCTATGCAAACGACTGCAATCTCATGTTTTTATCATAAAAGTTACTATTAAGTAGCTCGAAACTTTGCGATCTTGTTAAAAGACTGCTTTTTATCGTACTTTATCGAAGGTATATATGACTTGTGTGTGCGCGACAGGACAGCAAGAAATAAACAAAGGACTTATTTTTCATTGCTTGACAACATTGATCCCTTGGAGTAGGTTGTCCGGCAACGCGCGCACGTAAGAAAGCTAAGTTGTCCGCCCGCATAATGCAAAACGATTAAATGTATTTGGACTTCAACAAGCAAAGTTATACGTATAAAACGGACTGTCATTGGCGAAGCTGTACCACATATATTCGTTGCCCACGAAAATGCTCGAAGTTCAGCGGTATTGCCCATAGCACAGGCAGGAGCCAAAGCAATGCACCGGTGAAATAACTGCAATTAGTATAATTGTGTGAAAAATTGTGAGTTAGATAACTGACGTTAACCCATAATAAATTACCTGTGTGAGCCTCAAGCTCTAGCTCATGTGTTATTTGTCCGAGCGAACGCATATTTCATTCAAATTGGCTTGTCCTACGACAAACATATCGAGTAATTATTTCAAAAATCGATTGCGCAGGTTTTTGGAGCAACCTTTCCAAAATCATATGTTATAACAAAGATACGCAAGATCAAAGAAATATTGAGTGGACCTAACAACTGATTTTCGCGTCAAAAATTATCAAAGGTAAAACTGATCTTGGATCCCTCGCCGAAAGCGCGTAGTCGACAGCATCAAGAGCAGCGAGCAGAAGTGGTAGATCAGTGACAAGCGAGGTGCGTTCCGTTATAAGTGCGTTCCCTTCCTGTTGAGTAGGGCAGATACAGCGGGATACCTCTCACTCGAAAATGTATTTGCAACCACCATGCTTTTTCGAGTGCTGAGTGTGCAGCAGATATACTAGTATCGCATTCTTGCTCCGGCTGAACTATACTTATACTAATTTGACCTGACGAATTATGGAAATGTCTTTTATAGTCAGCAAGCCTTAATATAATACAAATTTCAGCAGTATGAACACCGAAGGTGCTAGTAGCCCGTGGAATGTGGTGCCCGTCTCCACTAGCCCCGAGACTGCAAATACGTGGGCCGTCTCTCCCTTTCAGACCAGTGACCCTAACAAACTCAGCGACGCGTCATCTTTGCCTGCCGAATCGGAGCCAGAACCGGACATAGTCAGCTCTGTCGTAATGGAAAACCTGCCGACCAAAAAAGAGTCGGCATCAACGGCTTCATCATCTGTAAATCAAGAAAATGCCTCGTCTTTGTCAGCGTGGACGACGTCGCCTATCACACGGGTTGAAGAGAATGTGCAGACGTCTGCAAGAACGTTAGATGCGACGAAGCAGATGCAAAAGGTCGAGGAGAAGATCGCTATCACAAACTTTATAGAAAACGTGTCTGATACTTTGGTAAAGAATGTTGCTCCACCGATCGAACAAGGTTTTTCGGACAAAGTGGAGGCAGAAGTTGTACAGAAAGACTCACCGCAGCACATGCAATTGCAAGTCGAGGAGAATACGATAATTACTAGTATAACGTCTGCAGCTTCGGGGGAGGTTCCAGCTACTGCGTGTACGGCGCCTGTTGAAGAAGATTTTATTGTTGTGGAAAATGTTGTTGAGAAGCCGGCTGTACAAAAGCTGATCGAGCAAGGAGTCGCTGGTGCACTGAGCGCCCACGTTGTCGACGGACCTAATCATCCTGTAGTGGAGGATAAGCCCGCCGGGAGAAAGTCTATTGCTCTGGTTGAAGAAGCTGTCATTGTGAGCAATTTGGAGGACATTGCAACTCTTAACATAATGGATACATCTCCCGTGCAGCACGGGGACCGAATGAGCGCATTGACCTCAGCTCAGATGCAGCAAGACTTGTCTACACAGGAAGCTGTAGGGGAGCATTTTACAAAGAGCCTTGTTGAGAAAGAAGTCGCGTCTATAGATGTCAAACCAGTAGGGAAAGTTGCTGCTAAAGTGGAGAAAGTGGAGTCGACAGCTCTTCAGAACAACAACTCCACTCAGAAAGCGCTTTCCACCAGCCCTTGGACGACCACACCGGTGCAGGAGGATGTTATAAATGCTGCGATTGCGCATGAGGAACCCGCGCAGGTCGCGAAAAAAGTTGCTCCAGCCGCTGTAACATCTGCGTCAATTGTAAAGGATCAACCTATAATTGAAAGAGTCCAGATAACCTCCGTCTGTAACTCATCGCCTCGAGTCGACATTGCGGATACAATTGAAAAGGCAGCAGCCGTTGTGGTTAAAGACATTGCGGTACCCGGCGCAAAGTCTATAGTTGCCCTTAGAGAGAAGGAATCGACTTCGCTTTCAGCATGGAATACAACGCCGGTGCCTGAAAAAGCTACGCTGATTGTTGATAAGGTCGAAAAAGTTGCAGAGCCTGTACAGGAAGTCGTTGCCAAGCCTGTCCTAGAACCTGACTCGGTAAATCACGTCGATGTCACTGTAAAGAGCGAGACTAAGACACAGAAGAATGATTTCTCCAAAGTATCCAAAGATATTGTGGCTATTGAGGCCGTGATCGCAGACGACAAAATCAACAGAAACGCCATCGCAAATACGCTCGAAGGTGTGGCCAGTTACAAGGCTGACAGCATAGTCATGAACAAGAAGGCACTTTGCGTCGAGACAACCGTCGCTGACTCGACCAAATCACCAAGTAATTGTGGCGCATGCGGTATCGCTAGCTGCAGCATTATGTAGTATCCTTGATATCGTGCGATAGCCTTACGCCTTGTGAACCCCGCGACGCAGTGCCCTTGATAAGAGACGCTCCATGCGCTTTGTCAAGTCCCGTAGATACCACGTAAATATAATGAAATTTTTTTATCTTTTCGTGCTATATTCGTGTGTAGACACCATTTAATTATTTTTCTAGAGCCCAAATCATTTCCGTGTGTAGACACCATTTAATTATTTTTCTAGAGCCCAAATCATTTCCGGATTCGCTTTTTCAGGTAAACAAACAATACTTGATCCGCATCAATGTCGGACTCGCCGTGGAATTCCGCCCCAGTTCCTGGCCAGGAGCCGCATCCTCCCAGACCTGTTGCCCCTGCAATCCATGCTCAGAAAGAAGATAATGTTGTGTGGAATGCTGCGCCCAAGCCGAACGCCAGCGCGACCGAAAAGATCAAGGACAAGACGCGAAATGTGTTTGAGGACGCCAAAGACCTTAAGGCTAAGGTGACAAGCACAGTTGAAGGGTACAAGAATGACAGCGTCGCAAAGGTCAAGAAGATCAAAGAAGAGCGAAAAGTGACCAAAGAGGAAAAGAAGAAAGAGAAAAAGGCCGAGCAGCCTGCCGGTGCTTGCGGACTGTGCGGCTGCATCGTCATGTGATAAGTTGGTCTCATCAATCGTATTATGTTGAGGTAAAATTAGCAATAGGCTTGTGCAAAACTACACTTATTTAAAGATGTTGGTATCCTACGTTCTTTGCTAAATAGAATTGCGCATTGTCTATGATATAAGTCTTCTTCCTCTTTATATTTCGCGATACCATCAAGTTTTGTGCGAGTGACCGGCCGCAAGTTTGCACACATAAAGTTCTAAGGTGGCCACCTTAGAACTTTGTGTGTGCAGGGTGCTCGCCCTACTCCCCTTTCTTAAATTTACACAGCTCAACGTTGAGCGGTCATCACAAGCAATAGCTGTTACGTCCTCATTGCCGATACTTTACCACGCGAAGAGAAATTTGCGTCATTATCGTGGTTTCCATAGATGTCAAAGAATAGATCAAAGCAAATGCGCATGGTAAAGTCACCCACATGCTTCCAAACCCACGCAAGGATAGCCGGACGCCGTAAGTGGTGCGCATAGGAAATATTTTATACGCATCGGACGTAAGAAAGACACTTGATGGTGATCACCGCTGCATGCCAATTGCCACACATTTTTTAGGGCTTCGGAAGCATGCGGCTGAAGTACGTTCTGCGTGAAGCCGGACAGAGTGCTTTATGCCCAAGCCCAATGTCAAACTTTAATGCATTGTCTATCACCCTACAGCAATGTACTAGGCGCAAATGTTGACCAGTAATACAACAAGAACTGGGGATCAAATCTGCTCTACATACCTAGCTGGCCGTACGCGTTACTTCCCCACGCCCAAACACGACCATGTAAGTCATGCGAGAACGAATGCATTTCGTTTCGACAACATATGTAAAAATCGAACGTGCGAAACATTCCTATCGATATAGCTGCTGTGACGTGACCAGATTTATCTCGATCCCAAGCAAACACGCAACCCGAGCACCCGCAAACACATACTTTAAACCGCAAGCAACCGCCTTACACTGCATCGAGAGCTCTAGCTTTATCAGTGGCTTTTCCTTCATGACTAGTTCCCATCTAAAAGCCTCCCACTATCAGTCAGAAATCGCATCAAGTCAAATGTTTTATGTGTTAGACTTACTAAGCTGATCGCTGTAAAAACGAAAGAATTTCGAGCAAGCTTGCTATATTAACACTCTAGACGTTTTCTTAAAAAAAGTAGTACGCTACATGGTTTATCGGTACGCCATTCAATTGCTTTTCTCACAGTCTGCGATTTCAAATGTACAGAGCAGACAAATTTGTGAAAGGTACGAGCGCTTACATCCGAACTCGGAATGAGCACACACCTGACTATTGACGTGGCATGGAGGATTTATTGCCTTTAGCTTCTCCACTTTAGGCTAGTTTTCGCATAATACCTCCATCACTCGTCTCGAAATTGCTCGCCACCAGCTTCAGGTATGCGGACATGAGCACGTCTCGACTGTGGCTGGATTGAGCATGGACGTAATATCCACGACATCGTCCAGTAAAATGTAGAATCTCGTACGTAAACGTACATGTCGATCCATTCGGCTCTTCGCCGAGAGGACATATACCACCACAAGATTTCTCACGACAAAAACCCGTCTTATTCTCCCACAGCTTCTGAGGACAACTGTTAGGAAAGGAGAATCAATAGTTGTGAGGGTACATGGCAAGTGCCAAGACGCTTTAAACGTCCTTTCTATCTATCATCATGCGCACTCCATTTTAGCCAATCACCGACATCAGTCAGCAAGTGTAACTCAAAGATGCAGCACTGCCACGATGAGCATGCAGCTCCTGGTGGTCAAGACCACAACCACGACCATAGCCACGACCATAGCCACGAGGTGGAAAATGCTGATGGAGATTCACTCTTTCCATTCATCGACACCAGCAAACTTCGAGTGCTTAATGCGCTGGACCCACAGGCCGTCTCACACCCGTTCAAGCCTTTCCACGAGCGTCAAGACCGCTCGCGCTTCTTGGCTAGCAACGAGGACGATCCGGAGCTAATCGTATTTGTTCCATTCACAGAGGCTGTCAGCATTAAATCAATCTGTATCTCGGGTTGTGCGGGTGACGGCACCCACCCAAAAGAAGTCACACTGTAGGTGACTTTGTTCTAACTTATTTTCAATTTATTTCACTAATGTATTGATCAGTTTCACAAATCGAGATGATATTGATTTTTCCAATGCACACGAGTTGTCAGCACAACAGAAATTGGATCTAGTTGAGGATGAGACAGCCAACATAGACTATCCGCTTCAGTATGTCAATTATTAGCAAATAAAGAGTGCCGTATCTCTCACCTCGTTTACTGCAGAATACGCAAATTTCAAGGTGTAGGCAATTTGACGCTTTTCGTACGGGACAGCCATGGAGGCGACAAAACTAAAATTTACTATATCGGCGTCAAGGGTGAAAGCAAGAAGGTGAGGTACATTTACTCTAAAAACTGATACCTGGACTTTGAAAAATTGGAATTTGACCAGCTTGATTTCAATGTACAGTGGCGTCATGGCATAGTCGAGTGCGTGTATGAGGCCCGTCCACAGCGGGCTGAACACAAAGTCAAGGAACCCATTGGGTCAACGTCGCTCACTTAGTTACAAGCCGGCGCGCCGATTCGTTTGACTCATGAAGAGCAAGGAAACATGTTTACGGCCTGTAACTCTTGCTGAAGTTGCTGGAACTCCAAAAGGGCCAATTCTGCTTGTGACGCCTTCTGCTCTTCCTCCCTTCGCTTCAACTCGAGGCCGCTTAACATTTGAGACAAATCTTGCACCAAATCATTTTGCACAGGAACACCGTATTTCAAGCTTTCTATGTCATCGTCATGTCGCTCATTCCTGACGCTTTTAGCATCAATGTCGCTGTTCCTGTCGTGCTGTTGGGGCTCGTTACTTAAGCATGTGCTTTCTATTTCGGACTTCTTTTCTTCCTCGTCTTCGCTCTCATTAACTCTGATAAAGCTAGGACTTTTGCAAAATATCACACTTTTATCCACGTCTGCAGAATGGAATATTAACTCATCGCGCTCTACAATGAAATTGTCGGCACGATCTTTAGCAAGCACGGCATTAGACGTTTTCATTATGCTATTTTCACAGTCGATCGAGTTAGTGTTAAAGTCAATTGGCCGCGGTATAGCTGATGGGGAGAATTTCGTTTGATCATTTGGATTTGGAAAGCTAGAAATCTCAGAAGCGCTGTCAATAAACGTCTCCCAGTCGAACTTATCTGTTGTACTAGCACCGTTTTCGTAAGATTTAGTTGAAGAACTTGAACCCCTTGTAAAAGCATCAATCTCCCAAGAATCTCCATGTTTGCTGGATCGAGAGCAGCTTTGACAAGAAATATGGCCTTGTCCTCTCGCGATATAACTGTCGTTGACAGTTCTGACCTCCTTAGAAAGGTCAAAATAGCTTTGTCCTGCCCAAGATGACAGTTTGGAATCTCCATGTGCAACCGACAAGTCGGAATAATTATGTGCAACCGACAGCTGACTTCTCGACAATGACAAACTTGCTTTATCACTTTTAAGCTGGCAATCATCATCAAAGATACCATCCTTCCATTGTTCTTCGTCAGCCGGAACAGTATTGCTTTCTACAGCACTAGTCCGATCTGAATTAACTCTTGTAACCGATTGTTGTGCGCTCAACGTCTGCACCAGTGATTCATCTCGCTTTCTGATTTCTTGCTTTGAGCGGTCAACCTCTTGACGTAGCATTTTCTCACAAATGGAATGGTCCTTCTGTAGTTTATCTATTTTGGCTTTGTACTGTAAGCAAACGTCACTAGTGTCCATATTCTGCAGCATACCAATCTCGGATCGCAAAGCCTCGACCTCGGATTCGAGCGATTGGCATTTCTTCGTCAACTTTTCTACTTGTTCTGCACATACGTTTTTCGTTTTTGTCGTTTCTTCCAGCATACCAAGTAAACGACAGCGGTCAGAAGTCATAGCTTCTACGTTTTCGTGCAAGATAACACTTTCTTTTTTTAACCTTGCATTGTCTGCTTGGACCTCTTCCAGGCGATGGCTAAGATCTCGAAATTCTTCTTCTTTTGTTTGGTCATGCCTAGCAAGCATCGCCTCAACTTCATACAACTTCCTTTCTAAGCTCGAATGGAGTGCTGAGCGCTGGACAATTTGTTTCTCCAGCTGCTGAATACACTTTCGATCTGCCGCAATCTTGCTGTCGTGTTCTCGCTGCGTTCTTTTCAGCAGATAGTCCAGCTCTTTTTGCAGCAGCTCCTGATTATGCACTTCTTCCTGCAGCACTTCGATCTGTTTAGTCGCTTCTTGCAGCTTCTCACCTCGAAATGCAGAAATTGACGGTGCTAAATCCATCCCATGACTAGAGTTTTTTTTGCAGCAGTTGTGCCACACGAAGTGGGAGACACCCGCTGCCGTTTTTTTCTTTGAGGAGCCTCGAGAGTGCAACAGATCATTGCGCTCCTTCACTACCTGCGCCGCGTATCGCTCTAGAAAATCTTTCTTTTCTCTTTCACCCAACGCCTCCCGCGTCAATACTTTCACGTGGCTCTTGATTTGCCCCATATCCTGCTCAAGTGTAGACGCGTACAGACGGAGGTGCGTCGCTAGCATCTCCATCTCTGTGTAACGTGGCAAAATGTGCAGCACATAGCCCAATAGTCGCTGTGGATCGGATGTAGGCGGAATGGGTGGCAGCTCTAGCGCTGTAAGCGTTTGCTCCACCTCATGCCATCCGCTCGGGTCGGAGACATCTGTCATGCTCATATATCAATATAAGGCGCATAATCGTACCGGTATTTTGTAGCTTACTTTTTACTGGCTTTGGATGATAGCCATTGTTGAAGTGACATTCACTCTTCGCATTCCGCACTCGTCCTCACAGCCTGAAGCGCCATGGACGACGACAGCCACATGAGTGAGACATCTAGCGTGCGGAACCGTGGACAGCGGTATGTAGCATCAATATCGGGGGATTTAAACGGCGCACGCGATGAGGCTTCGCGCTCTGTGTCGCACATTCGACCTCAACTGCGCTGCAACGCTTGCTGGGAGCCGATTCTTCCCGACGTGCAGTCTGCAGAAACGTGCTATCGCACAAGTTGTGGGCACTTGTTTTGTGTAAGATTTAAACTCGATGCTAGAGTATGGCGCTCACTCTGTTCCATGCTGCAGGAAAAATGCGCGTATAAATACTTTGGACAGGGGAGGCTCCAGTGTCCTGCTTGTAGCGTTGGTAGGTCTAAATCAAATTGTTTTGATCTGATGAGCGGTGCACTGATGGAAAACATGACATATGAGTAGATCTGAGTCAAGCGTATGCTTTCTTTGAGCTAAAATGCTGGAGAGAGAGTAGCATTGCTGATAGTCAGAATGTTGTCGTTTTGATTTTGAAGGCGTGGCGGTATCTCCGAGACGTAAGCATTAGAATACTGCGGCTATTAATTAATTGCTTAGTACTGACAAATTTTAAGAACGATACACGGCCTAGCGGATTCTAAGGTATGATAAGAAGATTCCTGCTTATAATGAAGCTGATTGTAATGAATGAAACGCTTGTGTTAGAGGACCGAGGTAATGTGCAGCCAAGATACTTAATGGCGGTTGTTATGATATCAAAAGTCTTTTTCGATTATTAATTTAGGCTATATGGGAAGAGATGATGGCAGATCCGTCGTCTTGCTTCGGTACGATCCGGTTTTGGTGAAGTACACGGACTCTAATTTCTCTGACTTGATGGCGTAAACATTGCTCAGAACACTTTCAGCATGCTTTAGGTAATGTAGTGATCACCTAACCATACAAACCACATGATTTGACTCGGGATATCCTAAACAATCATAGATTTTATCTTGGCATGTATTCTGGCAACACATTGAAAATAATCATTTGCTGACACAATGTACTTGTAGTTTCAACTTGCGCAAGATTCCTTTAGGTGAGTTTGAGAGTGTAATTTTTCGAGATAATACACTAAATATCCGTCTGCAACAATTGAGCAGACAAGTGAGCTTCAATGATTTTCATGAATCCATTGATTGTTAACTCACTCATCGTATAATAAACGCATAATAGGAAGAGATCAGGCGCCAGCAAGGTTTGTTTGATTTCTAATTACCTATCTGTACGAGATCTAAGAAACTTCTTACAGCCGAAGAGCAAAAGGCTTTTCAAGTTCAACATGGCGAGAAGTACATTCAGCTTAAGAATTATACGGATCAGCTCGAAGCGGAGCTTCGCGAAACAAAATCAAAGATGCAAGCCCTTACAATGTCTAATGATGAACTTCGCGAGGTGATAAATTACACTAATTATCGATTCCTTTTTTTAATCCCTCACGTTGCGGAGGCAGGCATACAAGGAGAAGTCACGAAAATGCCGCAACTGGGAAAAAATGGTGAGAAGTCGGGAGGAAACAACTGCTATTATGGACGAAGAAGCTCTAATGCTACTTATAAACAGTGCAAAACTTTGAAAGGCCAGACAAGCGCACGGCAATTTTCGTCACCAACACGATCCACGATGGAAGGAATGGGAATGCAACGACAAAACGGTGGTGCTCTTATAACGCAAGCCAACCAGTTTAGCCGTCCTTCACTGCGGCCAATAGCGAGGCCTTACGCGGTCGATGCTTCTGCTCCTGCAATGCGGAATCCGATGAACATACCGGAGTCCCCACGAAGTATTCAAAGACCAAACGTTAGTTTGTTTGATCGATTTTCGAGACCTCAGATCGGTGCGTGGATTGTTTACTATTAAAACAATACATGCGCAGCTAACACGAGCATAAATTTAGGAGGGTCTTCACGGTTGTCTACCCAGCCGTTAGGTGGAACAAGAACTCGAATTCTGCGTCCAAAAACACCACTACAAGCTTCGCAACGAGTTGGGTTTCTTTCTAAGAGGTACAATGATTACCATAAAATATGGATGTGTGGCAGGAACTAAACGTACTCATTTTTATGCCAGACCGACTTTTCGCATGTGAGCATGCTGAGTTTTGCTGTTTTTCAGTGCGTTTTTACATGTGCGAGCTTAATGCAGCACGTCTACTTCAATTCAATTCCGTACAAATCTCTAGTACCTTTGCCAATCATTGCAAGTATGCAAAAGTATACAATGTCCCTTTGAGATAAGCTCCATGAAATTACTGAAATATCGATATTTCTACCGGTTCACGCACAGATGCATTTTAATTAATACACTATTTTCTTTTTTAAGAAACAAGTGATATCATCGCATACAAAAGGAAAATTAGATAGGACTAAAATGGACAAAACTTTTTCAAAATCGGAAGTTTAGGTTCTCTTGAGGAAACACATCCTCCATTTGCGACAAAGATGTCTCGGATAAGCCCAGGAGGCCGCATAGATTGCGCCCTTGATCGTAAATCCCGAAAAATTCTTTGGATCGGGTACGTTCTTTTTAAAGGAATACTACGGTGTGGTGTACAGGATCCAACCATCAAAACTTCCGTAGGATAGAAGAGCAAGACATGATATTGACCTCGTACAAAGCACGAAGTTTTATGATACCAGGCCAGCTACTAATCCGAGAGCAATGTGAACTCATCTGTACCTTCTCTGCAAATAGTTGCGTTGTGTGGAAATTAAATTGTCGCAATCGGCTGCCGACTTTGCCCCCGTCGATGCTTCATTTGTGCCGATTTCCTTTTTAGGCCTGGGTGCACCCTACCTAAAGTGTGCAAAGGCCGAAACCCACGGTAAACCAGTCATTTAAAATGCTGCGGGGAAGTAGGCGCGAGTGATGTTAAACCTCTAAGAGAAACAAAAAGATGACAAAGCTTAGCCCCGAAGAGTGTGCGGTTTATAACGCGGATCGTGCTCGCAAGCGTAGCTATAAAGGGTTCGGGTACATAATGGTCTATTTATGTCAGCTTAGAGCATCAAGCAACTGTCCCACTGACGCAGAAATTTATCTACATGCCGAACCCTCACGAGCACTATTTTCACTGCTCGCAAAGCGGCGAAAGCGAGGACATGTAACAGGGATCCTGATGTATCTAAGTTTGAATTTCCTCGACGTATAAAGCGTCGAGTGTATCTTGGGTGTGGTGTGGCTGGACCACCATGATTCTTGGATTGGCTACAGGTCCAACAAATTAAGTGTCACTCTTTTGCTCGCTGCGATGCTTTGGTAAATCATGGTCTCATCTCTGTTGAAAAGCACGAGCACTAGTAGTAGACACTGAACCAAGTTCGTGAGCGTGTTGGGCATTAGAATGTCGGAAATGGACATCGGTGAGGAAAGAGTCCAGAACGTGGCGTGGTACGTAGACCACTGCGAGATGCCGTAACTTGTGTGAGGCTCGCCTTTGCCGCTAAAATGTTCATCTTGGCCGAGAAAGGATATATGGCTACTTAAGTACTAGTGGGGGCTCAAGCTGCATTGGTTGATCAATATATATATGCGCATTTGTGAAGTGTGTCGACGGGCTTAACACTTACCGAAAGCGGCGCATTATTGACATGAGTGCTAGTGTCATGGCGTTGTTGTCTAGCTACTAGTATGGATTTTGCGCTCGGCAGGCAACATATGTATGCTGAGGTGTGCGGCGAATGCAATGTGTTTAAGCATGCTGTAGCACTGATAGTGTAATTCCAAATTTGGTATTCGGCCCGCTATCGGGAGTACAATCGTAACTTCCAAATGGTACTCGCATATTGTCGATGCACGGTTCGCTTCGAGCATTAATGTTCTTATTTCGCTCACTGTCAGCATAATGTCCGTGTGAACCTCTTTGTTCTCATCATAAAATACTCCATCTTCTGCTGTACCTTCTTTTCGCAATAGAAATATTGTCTTCCAACCTTTTAAGATTTCTGTACGCTAACTACCACCTTGTCGCTTGTCCTTCACCTTAGGGCTTGGGACTTTACAACTACTTCAAATAGTGGTGACTTGCTGCTTTCACAGCCTTAAACAAATGGTGTCACCGTTGTCACTGTGCAAGAATTTTGCTGTTGATGTAATTGCAAGGTGCGTGCGCCTGCGTTGACGATCAAGCGCTGAAAAGTAGTTAGTCGGTTGAGTGCGACGGCTAAGCCCCTCTTTAGACGCTGCAAAAGTGGACTTTGAAATATATAAAAGGGTAAACTCGCTCTTTGCGGTGAAGTCGGCCTGATTTACCGAGTCAGGTTCTAGGACAAGCTTGGCAACGACTTTCTGTACAGGCTCTGCAACTTCCTCGACCTTATCAACAGTTAGCGTAGCTTTTTCAAGCACCGGCGTTGTGTTCCATGCTGAAAGCGAAATCGATTCCTTCTCTCTAAGTACAACTAAAGACTTTGCGATGGGTACCGCAATGTCTTCAACCACAAAGGCTGCTGTCGTTGAGCTGAAAGCCTGAAATGGAGTCCGCCTCTCGAGAAATCAAACTTTGACATTCATTTCGTACAACTCATTCAACTGCTCCATTTTCTTTCCAAACTATTTATGGAAACCCGTTCGACAACATTTAAAGATCGAAGGACGAAAGAAGAAATAAATAGTCCAAACCATCGTTCATCAGCATTTTTAGCTCGCTTGTGCGCGATGGTGAGGGTCAGCACGCAAGAAGACAACAATCGATTTTTTTATAATTTAAGGAAGGCTATAAATAAATATTCTAGCTTATTTCCTAGCTATTTGCTCCGAAATCAAAGATTAACATTTTTAACTATTGAGCAATATTATATATTGTCAACGACAGCTTTGCTCATATCACAGCAATAAGGATTCAGCACATTCCATTTGAGATTTTTTGATACCCTGCTTTTTATGAGACATGAGTAACTCCAACTATTCATGACCTAACTTTTTTTACCTCTGATATTTAAAGTCTAAAGTGCAATATTTTGTTTAATTCTTATAAATAAAGTAAACCAGGTACTTTATAAGCTGCCAAATCTGTTTGGAAAGCAACGACAATGTCGATGCCGCTGTTTGGCTTCTATACTGAAAAAAATGTTTCTTTAATAACACGGCACATAATACGAGGACGTAATGGCGCGTTATCTAACTTGAATATTCGGTCAATGTATCTGTGAGGTGAAACAGGATGCATGAGCAGCAACGTGCGCAGAATCATTTGGGAGCTGGTTATTAGGGCAGCAAACTACTTTAACTCGTGTTTGTCCGACACAGCACTCGCATGCCATTAAATAGCATAGAAAAATAACCAAACCAGCTTAGGCGAGGATCTTCGATTTTGCTTGCACTTACACATAGATCGCGAAGAGGGCAATCCTTCGATCATTAGTGATCTGAAGTACAATAACAAAGAGCTCATGTGACAATACTTGATTCGTGCCCAAACCTTTTATCATTACGATGTCAAAATGTCGCCTCGGACGAATTCTTCCTGCATTCTTTGTAGGGTAGAAGGAGTCTATTATGTGTTGAAGTTTGATGCACTTGGTCATATTCGGGCCAAAAGCTCAATATTTATGTAGTAAAGCGCACCATAGGATCGAGATTAAGCAAGGCTTTTGGACTTAATTTCATGATGCTAGGATGGGCATATATCTGTGTTTTTCTCATCTCAAGTAGGCTTCATAACGCTACTTCCAAAGTTATATTCCTACATTTTCTTTAGATAATTCGTAATGACACTCCATCAACAGCGCTTAATATACCAGAGATTTAAGCTATCGGAACCCACGCGCTAGGACTAAGCTGTCTCTATCGCGGGATGCTGGTAGCAATCCGACCCTCGCTTAATATACCCGAGCAAGCAGAGAGCCGAATGCAATTCGGTATTAATCTCTACGAATTCGAATAACAGCCGTTGACGAAGAAAACATGCCCAGAGGGATTATTTACAGCGTAATAAGTCCTAAGCTCCTGGTAGGCGCGCATAAAGTCAGAGCACTGCAAGAAGCGTTCAAGCTTTTGGAACCACACAAAATCTCAACCGAATTTTTTGGCTGTAATCAAAGCCGAAAAATTATTTGACGTGGTGTTTCTAAAAAACATGCTCTAAGGATACGAATATACCAACGCTTTTAATGTATTGGATCATCGTCAAAGGCAGCTTACGTAAATTGAGACCATTACCCTCCCTATTTAATATATCTATTCATAGATTTTGCACACCCTATGTTAGCAGGCAAGGAAGCGTGGCAATGCGTAGCTCGCTATAAGAAAGTTTTTCCGACTGCTAATTCACATGATACTAGGATATGTTGACTCAGTTTTTTATATTTCTTAACTACTCAACTAGGTGGATTCGGACTATTGTAAAATTCCAGAATTTGCTGCTACTATTCTTTTATGATTCTAATGTTCATTAATTACATTACAAAAGTTTCTTTAGTTGGAGATATTTGTTCGTTTATGTCAATTTTATAATCTTTTTCTTACTAAAACACATTCAAATTCCAATAATTTTGATAAAATTTTCAAGCTCGAATCTGAATTAATATGATGATTTGGATAAGTGATCTCTTCTATTTCCTTGGCTGCAGGCTTCGATTTCTTTCGAAGACCCCCCAACACGAGGGCTAACGAAATCTATGCTGGCTAGCTCCTCAAACATGACCTTCGATCTTTAAGCTTAGGTACCATGACACACCCTGTTGCTAAGCAGAAGAGAGGCTGCATATGCAGCGATATCCTCGGGTCCGTAAGTCTCAGGTGTTGTTCTGGGCAGAGCAAAACACGCGTTTAAGAGATACCAAGAGGTAGTACGATCTATTCCGTACTCTTCAGGAGTGTCCACCTTGACATCTAATCCATATGGGACAACCAGATGTGACGAGGTTACACAAAGCATATTGCACAGAGGAGGCGTGAAAAATATATGAATATCCGATGAAATTTTTTTCACGACCTCGGGGCTTAAGAGGTCAAAGTGTGCAATAAACTGCAGTTGAAACACTGTTTGCTTACTACATATAGCTGTTTTATCCTCCTTATAATTCTTGATGAAATACTAAGATTGTCATTGCAAATTTGGCTGAGAAATATTTCCTCTTTAAATATATCTTACTGGATTAAAGATGCCGACTAGTTGCTTGTCGGGCATTGATAGACATCATTGACTTACGGTTCAAGTTTAGTGCAAACCTAGCCGTTAACATTAAATATTCGCCTAATTACATATCTCGAAATGCTAAATCCGTACTATTGGTGCCGTTATGTTTGGGCCTCCTGCCTTGTGCCTTTATGGTCGTTAGCGTAAAGAACGCCAGATTAGTCAGATCAAATGACTGAATGGACAACTAAGCACGATTGGCAATTTGGAAGAGAAAAAGCCTCCATACTGGCAATACAGACCGTACTTGTGTGTACTCACTTTGCATGAGATTTTAGTGGATGATGAAAACCGATTCGAGTGCTTGATTTAAAAGCAAGAAGATACTTTGCCCCTTATATTTCGTGACAATTATAGCTTAATAAATGTGCAAGTAGAGCAATAGCTTTGGTATGGAATCTATCGAGTGAAAACTTGTTTAAATTTGCCAGCAAATTTTCCTCTGGTACATGCTCTCTTGAGCGCTGCTTCACCGGCAAATAGGAACGTCAAGATGAGACCTTTTTGCGACCTTTGCGCACTCAATACTAGCTGCGGAAATCGCGCTCTTTCTAAAGGCGCTATAAAAAATTATAGGCCTCACTTAAATGAAGCCTCATCCGCCAATACAGCTCAAAGAAAAGGTATCATCTCCATTGGTTAATATACTTTGTTTGACTCTGACGATGGTGTCGCGCGAGAATGCCTTCCACGTAACGTACCTCTTCCTCTTTATCGCTATAAAAGGCCCAAGAGACGATGTTCTAGCGTCTAGCGGCGCATTAAGTGCGCTTTTGACGTCACTCGATAAGCGTTCGTAGAACAGTTGACAAAGCGTAACTGCGACAACCTTTGACGTCCTTGTTGAAGATGTCCGGAAAGTCACAACTCCGTGATTTTAGGTCCTATCCGATTGGCTCTCGGATATCAAGCACGTAGCTGCATTGCTTTGCGAGCTAGTCGCTCGACTCTGCCACTTGAGGTGCACTGCACGCTCGGCATCTGACTGTGTTTTCATCTGGTAGATGCGCCTCATTTGGAAAAAAATGACCTGCCACCAACGCTGTCGCATTCACATTGCCCGGGTCAATACATAGCATAATCACACCCTAAAAAGTAGCATCTTTATTATGCTTAACTTTTATGCCTATCCTATTAAGGTATGATGCTCTTTAGTCTAAAAAAGCGCCGACAGGAACTAGGCTTAAGGACAACAGTAAAAGCATCTTGAAGTACGAGCTCATCCTTTGATTGTACCAGAACATTGATTTGAATACTAGTTTGCAGAACCTACCCTTTTGGTCAGCAAATATTTTTTTTATGTATGTCTTCGCTCTAAGCCATTTTGTCATACGTGCTTTCCATTAAGTTCAGAGCGAAATCTGGTGGCGCTAACGGAGTGCGAGGTTTGCTAACATATTCACGTAGTACGGTGTATAGATTTAAGCCTCCACACCACAAGTCCATATTGTGAATAGCGTATTGACCTCAGCAACATAGCCAATAATGCTACCATTTTCGGCAAAGGTCTAGTACTTCGCATGTGCCATACGTCTTTTCTCGACCGAAATGACCGTTTTAATGGTAAATCATGAGTCTCATACAGGATACAATATTTAAACTCTTATCATGAAGTGTACTTTGCGTAATGGTCTACTTTGATCGGTGCAATTTTGCATCACCCCGGCTCTTTTCAAATACTGAAGAAGGATCGTGCTTTACTGCTTCGAAATTATCAGGTCCGAGTCTTTAATCCCAGCTCTCCTCATAGCATTCAGCAGAGTTACGCACATGTCACGCGTAGTAGATCGGAGCCATTACAGACGAGGTCAAAGTCGTGGTTGCACTGGTGCATAGTTTGGGTGACGCAGAAACGCATACGTCATAGCATTTTTTGCTTATTTAATTTTAGTTTACCTCGACAAAAGAGAAGAGGCACCTGTCCATATTTGTGTAGAAGGTGAACCTTCTGTTTCTAAGCGCGTGGAGACGCAAAATGTTTCTATATATTACACAAGGCTTAGAGACTAGCACATAAGTTTCGAGTGCGATAGAAATACACTTTATCAAGTAGCTCAATGTCTTGCATTAAAACAGTTCTGCTCGATAGACCAAAGTCAGATGCTTACTCAAACTCGCTCCACAGCATCTACTTATAGCGGTTTGCTGCCGTTGGCAGAGTTTGACGCGTCACAGCCGGCACTGGACGGTCGTTTTAAATCCAATGAGGCCAGGCGACATTCTATCCTTGGTAACTTTATGAATTTCTTGATATATCGTTTCTCAAGCCTATTAATGCCAACTTATATGTCCTTACCACTATTAAGCAGTTTACACAAAAATGGCTGAGATAATCGAGTAGGTCAACCCTCTTCCTTTAGTCCTTGCGGCTCAAAAAAAGTTGGCCAACCAACGATGACCTCGTTTTGACGGAGTCTATTTAAAAAACAAGCTCTGCAAAAAAGAAATCGTCACACCAAAGATGCACTTATCTGCATATTATTTGTGTGCATGAAATCGAGCACTGCTCGTAGCTGAAGAAAGGTTTTGTAGATTCGTCTTCCATGATCTGCACGTCTATAACAATGAATTCATCGTAGTGTCTTTGCTTTTACGCCTTTTGATGCCTAAATTATTAAGTCAATAGACATTTGAACGTCGCACTCTAAGAGTGTACTTCTCGGCGTGCAAACCGCTGTCAATAATATACTACTCTCTTGCATATGGGGTTTGCTATTCCGACGGTGGGCCGTACTTTGTGCATGACGACATGTTGTTTTGCGGCTTAGCCTCGATAAAAATTGATGGGTGGTGGTCGTGTTAGCTTACTATGAGCGTGCACAGGACACCAGGTTTTCTAACACAAAATTCAAGCGTGGAGTGAAGACTGTTTTTAAACCATTTCTGCTTCGTGCTCTGGACGATATAGTGCGCTGAAAGCATAACTGCTTTATTAGTAAAGGTGATTGCCGTGTTACGTATCATTATGATCTTGTAAAATGATTATATGAATAACACATCTATGCACTGATTGCATAACATAGACAAGAAGCAGCAATCTGTATTAATAAGCTGTACATGGTCTTGGAACCACTAATAAATAATGATTATTAAGAACTACCATTCTAGAAAGAAATTGTGGAATAAATATCCCACAAGATTTCTCGATAGATCTAAATTTACTTCAGCTCGGTTTAAATCATATTTTATAGGCGAAGATTCGAAGCTTGAGTTTTCGCTTTTTCAGAACTAAAGCTACAACAGCCCCCGCCACACCGGGTAGTAATTGAGGTCAAATTAATGATGAGACTCTGATAGTAGTCTATAAGTAGGCGCGATCCGAAAGGAAATATTTCGTGCAAATCCGACATCTTTGAGTAGGCCATAAACTTTGCGTTAAATGCTTGGTTAAAATTTCAGAGAATACGAGGAGTAGTACCCAAAAAGCCAAAATGCCATTTTCTACGGTTCTCTAATATGCTGACGAAGTGGGAATATATCTTTTAGCTGCTGGTCATCCGTCGATGGAGGTATCCACAAATTGCAAAGTGTAAGGTGTAAGCACGCAAAGTTTTCTGGACCCAGTACCCACGATAAGTCAGTTTTTTGGAGCCAATACCCCACGATAAGTCAATATTCTGGCATATCGCAGTAAACCGACAATAATTATTTGGTGTGATGAGAGGTAGTAAGGGAAGGCTACGCCTTGTTGAGCCCTAAGATAAGTTAAAGCTCTGCGGCTATAGCCCTAAAGTTTTCCGTTCTCCACAAGACAAGTTTCTTGGAAGCCTGGCCAACCATTTGCTGAAGCAACCTTGAAAAATTTAGAAAAAAACAGAGAACTCTTCAGAAATCTGGGACATTAGTCAACTACGCTTAGCGGCCTACTACCTACTACTACAGCGAGTTAGCCATGTGGTGAGGCTCTTCGAGCATATCAAAAAGTCATTTTTACTGTTTGCTTAGCGACAGGAAGAACACTGTATCAAATGTCTCGGTGGATCCAGTCAGAATCTCTTCGACTTTGGTAGCATTTAAGCGTTGAACGCTGTCTGAATTTTAGCCTTAATGCAGGTTATGATCTCGTCCTGCAAATAGCTTGACTGCAATTCATAAAATTTGGTTCATTCAAAGTACAAAGACCTTGAGTGCCATCGATGGTAGACTATATACATGAGCATTTCATATCCGGAAGCACCGTAAAGTCATGAGGGCTCAATACGCAATCTTTGAGCACAAAATTGCCCATCAAGTCTTAGTTGCGCAGAGAAATTGCCGAAATATTTGGACCTGCTAGCACGTATATAATCCAATCAGGAGTCAGTGCTCAAATTTCTATATGAGACAAGCGCGACCTTTAAACGAAGCAGGCGAGATCAAGTAATGAGAAATTATGGTAAAGAGCATGACTAGCGCACTACTTACTGTAGGTAATAAACAACAGAAAGTCCAGTGAAAGCAGCACAAATGATTGGACAGGTCATTGAATTATTAGAAGACGGTAGTCGGAGAAAAAACGTATACCATTGTATCAATAATTGCATTGTCTAAGTAAAAAGAAGTTGTGGCTCTGTAACGGGGCATTACATAAAGACGAGCATTTCTAATGGGACCTTTGTTCTTGTCAAGACTTCGAGGGCCCTAATGCAAGACACGTACCTTACCGGTATTTATACGGGTATGCATGCTGAGGTGCTTTCGGACTGATTAATGGAGTATTAGTGCCTATAGATGTGATGAAAATATAATTGATAGTTGGGAAAATGGAAAAAAATATACCTTTTTTCAAATTAAAAAGAAAAAATACTCCTCCAGAAACAAAAAATAAACCAAGCAATAAATATATTTGTACCAATAGCAAAAATATACATATAAGAAATAGAAATAAAGAATTTGTACTTTTTAAAGTATTTTTTTCGCATACAATATTGAGGACCCTTGAAGAGATGGTTAAGATGCAATGAAAACAGAGAGATGGCGCGAGTTCAAAACCACTTGTAACAAAGTGGCTCGAGTTTGCTGGACAGACCAAATAATGGGGTGTGGTTACGTCTTATGCTGCCAGTTGCATCACTTCAATGTTAAAATTGTACGAGGAAGCAATTCAAGTATGTCCAGGTTCAAATACAACGTTTGTTGTGTCGGTTCGAATTGAAACAAACAAGCCAATGAAGTATGCTGTTGAGGTAAACAGTACCCGTGGTACCTACCCATGCGCTTATGTGGAGGTATGAATGCTGCATGTCGACACCTCATAGCAGCACTCAAGTTTTTCGATCAGCTGTCACGTGCAGAATTGTTATTTGGGGATATGTGGTCAACCAAAACGTATCTACTTGCCTACGATGAAGCACTCGAAGTTAAGCCATTTGTGACAAAAGTGAACTGGTAAAGAGTTAGCATCTTTCACCAAATCCGTCCAAAATAAAAGGTCGACCCAAAAAGAAGCAAATCGAATCACAGCATGCTACATTAAGAGTTGATGCGCCAAAAAGTTTTTATCAATGCCACAGCTGTGGTCAAGTGGGACACAACAAGCGTCGATGCACCAGTAATGCGCAGCAATAAAGTATATTTTCTTTACTATTTTTTATTTTTCAATAGTTATTTTATTTCGTAGGTAGATTATTTTCAATTCTGGTGGAAAAGTTGTGATTCAATTTTCTATTTAAGTATATTATTCCATTTAATTTGAAAAAATGTATATTTTTTCCATTCTCCCTTAATAGTTAATTAATCTAATCAGTCAATATACCGCAACCTATCATCTTAAGACCGAGTGTAGCGAACGATCGTATACCGAAAATATTTATATTTCCTGCACGTTTTTCTGTGTAATGTGCTGTGTAGCACCGTCACACTCGGTAGCGATTGCAATAAGTCCAAAGCCTTCGTGGTTAAATCGACAACCTAGACCCTTCCAGAGGATTCGGCATGTGTCCCTTGTCTATCGTGCGAGTACTTGAACGACTTGCTGGCTTCTAAGCAACTTCATCTGAAGGTAAGTTAAATCGCTGTAGACCTCATTAGCCGGGTTTTGGCAGTATGAGCATCGTTTGCCATGACGCCGTAGAATTCCGAGGATATCTATCAAATAATGTTGAGTCCGGTAGGCCATAATAATCTATGTACGATAGCCATGGACAGCTTTGCTGTTCATTCCCCATTTATGCTAACTAGGACAGGTGCCAATGGTCCATCTTTCTTCCAAAGGACATCGCTATTATGCTTGTGTTGCCAATAGTCCCCAGTAAGTCATATACATAGTCGAGGCTAATTTGAGTTCAGCAGTGTGCCCGTCCTGACAGGCTCTGCGATGAGGCCATCTTATGAGCCGCAAATTTAATCTTCTGGCTTAGGACTCCAACACATTAGATATTGGTGCCACCAATATGCTGCGAAGACCGAGAAAACCTTTTCTCATACCCTGAATGACCGGTCATTGGAGCATTGTGTGTAGAATTAAATAGTACATCAGGTCTTCATTGCATCGACATAGAATGGATCGTTGGCGCTCAGCAATTAAACTTTAAATCAGGCTGCTTTGGTGTACGTACATATCGATTACAAACGCGCAAGATTACTGATTCTGACTTGGTTCAGCTCACATTAATATCTTCGTGCGCAAGTAGAAGTACCTGTTCAAGACGCAATTCCATTAAGCAAAAGTTATCGCGCTTCTTCCAATGCTTTTGCGCTTGTAGAGAGTCTAGTCAATCCGGTGCTACTCTTGCGTTATTGTTCAAGTTTCTTTTGGCACAAAAGCGATGACAACTTAAAAAGAGCTCGCGACTGGCAGTCTACGAGATATCTGAGTATCCACTTATGTTAATGCAGTGTCAACAGATTAGTGGACATACCGTGGCTACACCTAAAATTCTAGCTTCTATCTATGACTCAAAATTGGGTAGCAAGAGGCAAAATCAAACTTTGATTCGACCTGGCGGAAAACTGCTTTCATCGTGAAGACTGTTCACTCGCCTTGGAATATTATACGATCGCTACGAATAATGCTAAGGTGTCCCTCGTAGTTATCACCATCCACACTTGTCGTGGGCTTTGCTTCCAAGCAATTAAAGAAGACAACAAGTGCGTGGTAGAGTACAAGCGAGCACGCACTACGAATCGTTTTGTATGACGTACGACGACTGCTTCTCGCAACTCTTTAAAAAAACTGTCGTTCAGAAGGAGCTGTTTTGCGTCTTCAGCGCGCATTCCGACGAAGTCGACGAAATCTTCAAAAAAATTAGAAATAATTGACACTTCCAGAGTCAATGACTTCTAGATTCTTAAGATTACAAATTTGTTAAAGCGTAAGAAAAGATCTATCTTTTTTAAGTAATTGAAAAATTGAACGACAAAATTGGAATTGCAGCGGCCAGGTAGCTTTATGGTTGACGAGCCCTGTCACAAGTCTTTTCTCGCAAAGAATTGGGTAACAATGCTAGAGATGGCAAAATTACTCGCAATTCGTCAGTATCGAGCTCAGGGAACATCACTAGCGTCTCGTTATAATGTACGGTTTAAAGCTGCTCTACTACTTTCAAGCGGCGTCCGTTAATCTGAGAACGATCGTCTCAGTGCGCTTCGAAAGCAGTCGATAACAGCAGTTCATCAGCTCGGGTATATTTCCTCAACAATGCCATGCATTACGTCTTGTTAAAAATCAGTTGCTTTGCATTAAAGCTGTACAAGTCACGGCAGGCTTTGTGCGGTATTACTGTCCCGCAATCAAGGTCGAAAGCTGTTAGTCACGAACGAAGTTGCATATTGCGCTTTGGTTCGAAGATTAGGCAATGCATTTGAAGCCTTCAAGAATCTTAAAAGATGCGTCGAACGAGCGAGGGGTCAACGTATGCGTGTGCTGTCATTATAGTGATGAGGCTACTAGAGCGATTTATACGTGGGAATAGACACAATTTTTGCTTTAATCTTCGAGCGTTTCGCTTCCTGCCGGCTTTAGCAGATACGATTAATTCATTAACTACCGTGAAACCAAGCTGTATTATGCTACTTTCTTTTCCGTTACCAAGTAAGCATATACGATAAAGGGAATTGCTTGACCTGTGCACTTTCAATTTCGCGCTCTAAAGGTGCTGGCAAAATTGGAAGAAATTATCCTCATAAACTTCTGGCGCTACACAAGTTTTGACAGGCCAACGATGTTTTGCTGAGCTCGCAACTTGCCTCTGGTCATGTGAAAAAGGACAGAAACTTGTAAGAAAAGAGGATGTAATTCAGAATCGAAACGACTAATTTAAAAGGCACAAGAACAAGGTTGACGAAATTACTTCAACTTAGTCGCAACTTTGTGAATCCAGTCCACAAGCAAAGGGAACAGAGCGGACACGCTATCATTAATGAGGCCCAAGAAAAATTGCTCGGCTTGTTCATCCGTCAAATCCAGACGAAATTTTTCCTCCACTTTGAGCAAAGTAGTGGCAGGATTCGCCGATAACTCTTCAATTCCAGAGTCAGCCATAAGACTGAGTAAATTCAAAATCAGATCTGCACTTTTGCGCAGCCAATTGTACGCTTGGCAGCAATACGTTGTAAATCTCTCATAGTGATCACTTGTTGGGCCGCCCATGCCTTCCACCATTTCCTTTGTCAGCTTGAACGGAGGTGGATACGGCTTTGGATCCGCACCAAAGACAAACCCGAAATCAATATGGAACATGTGTCCTTCGGCTTTCATCATCAAATTGTCCAGATGACGATCGCCGATTCCCAGTAGATACGTGAGTACGCAATAACCAGCCACGGATTTAACGTACGTGCTCAAAGCTTCAGGCGCAATGCCAAACTCGGCACTTGGGTCTGGGTTGTGTTTTCTCAAAAAGGCCACGATCTGGGGCGACTCAAAATGCGAAACTACATAAGAAACCGGATACGAGTCTTGAACAAATTCCATAAGCCCATCGTTGGCACCTGTTGCCAAGATGCGATACGGTGTAAGCTTTAAGTCCAGATTGACTTTTTTCAGTAAACGGTCCATGAGAATGAACATTTGCATGATCAGTTGATCTTGACGAAGATCGTCTCCGTTCTTTACCATGAACTTGTACATCGGACCTTCTCTCCCACGGTGCAAGTAACTAATCATACGAGTCGGCAAAGACTCTCGCATGATGCTGGCATCGCTTGAACCAAACATCGACTGACTCAAAGTCGTCGGGTGATGACTCAAAGTCATCGCGTGATGATTCTCGCCTTCGGTCGAAGATGTATGGTGGAATTGGTCTGTTGGCGAAATTACAGTTTGGAACTGAATAACGGCAGGATACATCGCACTCTTAAACATTTTTGCTGAAGACGCAACAACGCCGCTCAAGTGAATGGTCGGATCCAAAGGCAAAGAAATTATAGCGCCTCTAGGCCACGGAAACTGCTTCAAGAACTGCCGAAGCTTTTCTTCTTTCTGATCTTTTCTTCCTTTTTCTTCACGAGCTTTGTTGTGAATCGTCAAGATGTGGCTCATGAAATCGCGTTGAGCCATCAACATATCGTACACTGGTTTCTTTTCTTCATCGCGCTTCATCTCCGTTAGCATTTGGTTAAGCACAGTACGAAAGATCTCCGAGTCGTTTGTTTGGTCACCAGCTTCCACTTTCAGATACCAATAAAAGTAGTTGGCCATTTGAAAGTTTGTACTTGAGCGAGCTATCAAAAATTGAGCTAATGGACCCAGCTCACTTGTTGATCCGTCCGTACTTCTGCTTTCATCCGTGCTCATTCCCCTTCGAGACGATACGATGGGAGCTCCCGGTTTCTCATACCGCAACGCCTGAACTAATTGCAGCAAAAAGTCGAGTAAATCTTCATTCTTAGCTGTGGCTAACGTCGACACTGCAAAGTGACGCACGATTTCGTGCTTGAACTCCTTTTCGCGTCCCAAAAGCTTAAGCGCATCTGCGATATCAATCTCACACCATTGAGAAAGCAAATCTGTAGCTTGTTTCACTTCCAGTTCATCTTTCCAATCCACTGAGAGTAAAAACTTGACAACCGCTTTCTTGTTATCAGTTAACGTGTAGCGGAACTTCCAGAGCAAGTCCTTGTCTTCGTTCTTCAAATTGTCTGTCGGCGTAGCCAACAAGAGTTCAATTCGGGCCTTTTCATCCCGACTAGGCTTCAGGTTCGGGTCGATCGACCCACGCAAGATATCACGTGCAAGACGACGGTACTTGCGCTCAGCCGGGTTGTCTTCGTTCAGGTCCGGATCCCATACGGTCACAAGACTTGGCAGTTCTCGGGATGTAGACGACGTAGATGTCGTTGTGAAATCGTACGATCCACTGAGCGTATGCGTATCGTATGAAGGATTCGATGACGAGGCAGTACTATTGTCGTAGTTCATTCGTCTCGGAGTTATGTCAGTAGTGTACGACGACGTCAAGTTGCGTTGTGAGTACGGTTCCTCTTCGTACACAACAACGTCTCCAAAGTACGGCATCTCAAGCCACAATAAAGCATCCTCACGATACGAACAGAATGGACCCAGCGCATCCTTTCTTGTCGGCGGTTCGCTACCTCGTCGGATGCGTGCAATACGTCGATCTGTGACACTGTCCATCCACTCGTTGCGTGCAATTTCCTTGCGTTCGTATTTTTCACGAAGCTTGTCGAGACGAAAACATTCCTGTCTCACCCATTCTTCATCGATTTCCGACGGTGTTGTAGTGGTAGGAGACGAGTCAGCTTCGCGACCTTCCCAGATGCGAAGACATTGAACGCCATCGCGTAAAACGCCTTGCTTAGTAAAGAATGAGATAGTAGAGCCCCCAATCGGTACCCAGCCCACGCCCCAAATGGTGATAGCCAGCAATGAGTTTCGGGAGAGATCGCGATAGCGAACTGGAAAGGAGATCCATTCGTTCCAGTAAATAGTCGAGTTGCTGCATTTTGTGGGGCTCTTGGAGCTAGTTGTAACAAAAATAAAGTGCTAATCATTTTGCAAATTGGCGCAGGACTTAAAAGAGAAATGGCATGCACCTGATGACCATGGGGTGTAATGGAAGTCCGTCGGAGAAGACCTGAGCAGTCAGAAAAATTTCGCTCACAGGCGAATTGCGTACATCTGACGACGTGCCAGCTAGCTGCTCGAGCCCTACAAATGGTGGTTCTAGGACTACACGCTTTGGTGTGTCACCGCTGACAGAACATCCAAGCGCTGGAGCCAGCTCCACCAGCGAGATCTTGACACTGATGCCTGTACTCACGCCACTGCTGAGGTAGTAGCGATACTCTTTAAGGCGGTTTGACATTTTTTAATACTAGTGACGTACACATATAGTGTAATCTACATCGAAAGATATAGCATCGGTACTGGTGTCCACCACATTGCAATTTAGACGCATTACATTCAATCTTCACTTTGACATCACAATCTTCAGACCGCCAGCCATTCTTCACAAGACGCCCATCCCAGTCGATTCAATCGAAGACCTAGAATCGACTTGTTCCTCTTTTTTGTCGTACTGGTCTGGGATTTACTGTTCGCCTTCGAAGGAATTTGGCCATAGTAAACCAAAATGGGTTTTTCTAAAATTGGTCCAAATTTTCCGAGACACTAAAGCGCGACTCACCTTGACGGATCAGTCTTATTTAGACAGCCCCTTCACAGCCTATGAGTTTTATTGGGCGCTAACACACACGGCAATTGGAAAAACTCCGGGACCGGACGGCCTTCCTGTTGAATACTATAAGATAGACCTACCCCTCTGGAGCAGAATATTCGAAGTTATATATGCTGCTCAATTCCAAAGGGGAAAAATGACTAAATTTCAGCGGAGGGTCCAAGTCTCGCTTCTATATAAAAAGGCGATCGGAAACTTCCCAGCAATTACCGACCAATTTCATAACTTAATGTGGACGCTAAAATCAGGCCCAAAATTTTGGCCCATCGGCTCGGATCCGTATTGAGAAGATTACTTCACCCGGACCAATTTGGATTTGTACCGGGTCGGGATATTCGCCACGCACATTTACGGTTCCAAGCTTCGACCCAACTATTTGGGGGTGGAAATTCCCCGGCTGGCACCGTTTTACTAGATTTTGCTAAAGCCTTTGATCGTGTCGTATGAGACGCACTCGATATGGTTTTGATACACTATGGATTTGGGGACCAATTTCGCCGCTGGATACGATTCCTCTTCCCGGGTACCCTAACTACCCTGATGTTCAAAGGCCAACCACTTGACCCATTTGAACTAGGTGCGGGGGTCCGTCAAGGGGACCCATTATCGCCGGCATTATTTGTGCTCTTTATTGAGCCTTTGCTTAATTTTCATCGAGTTCGTCTTATGGACTTCAAAATCAATCGGCCACTCACTCAATTAGTGATACTCACTCAATTTGCGACTCCGACTCACTCAATGATTCGACCCATACAGTTATTAGCTTTGCTGATGACTGCACCGGACTCCTTCATGACTTACGCCATACCAGTTACTTCCTAAAATTGGTGGAGAACTTTTGTGAGGCCTCTGGTATGAGTCTTAACACGGCTAAGACAGTAATCCTTCCCTTTCAACCTTGGACTGCGGAAAATGAGCCATTACGACAAAACCTTCTATCATTGGGAGTAGTTGTGGTAGACAATGATGCCTGCACCAAACTTTTGGGTATTTATTACGGACCCACCCTTTCGGATGCTGATCGACTCCAGCATCTTATCGTGGAAATGAAAAACCGGTGTTCGCTATGGATTCACCGCGCAAGGACTTTACGAGGTCAAGTTGTTATTCTTCAACAAATTATTATACTTGTACTATGGTACACGGCCAGTGTTTGTTATGTTCCGTCCACTGGCTTGCAAAATCAACTTTCACGACTGATTTTACGCCTCATGTGTCGTTTTAAGTCTTCTTACGCTCTGGCCCGCGAGTGGTGGTTCCTCCCTAAAAGTCAAGGTGGATTAGGTTTAACACCTATTCTAGACTCAATTAAGAGTCTTCAACTTCTCATGCTATGTAAAGTAATTTTAGCTGGCAGGATGCCGTCTAATTTACCAACTTGGGCTGACCCAATTATTCGACTTTTCGATAAAGCAATTTCGCCTTGAGGACACGACTATGATTTTCTTTACGCCCCGATTCCACCGGCCCGGACCACGTGGTATCACACCGTTTCCATCGCTGGACAAGTCTTGGGTCGTATTGGCACTTCGTACTTCTTACATGGCATATTCAATTTCGCAA